>CM065591.1:311671004-311705323 GCA_033119425.1 Bufotes viridis | reverse complement strand
TGCCCAAGACACATACTAGCAAGATGATATATCACCGTGTGTGGTATGTATCTTCAATGCAAACATTGTCTGTTTGATTATTGTAATAACTCTCTCACCTATTAACACACACTTATCGACTATGTAGTGGGTTCCTGGATGTAGGCAGAGGTCCTCTTGTTGTAAATTTATGAGGATATGGTGGGTCCAGGTTTTGAATCCTGGGTTTATAACATAACCATACAGAGGGCGTGTAGAGACACGATCAACCATCTCTTAGTTTATTTTAATAGGTCACCAATTTAATGACCTCATCTAATATAATATATATAGTATCCATAGTAACAGATACAGTGACAATTTGTCCTATGGGTCAAATGACCCTATAATTCATGCCAGAATATATTTGTAATGGCAGTTCACTAGATAAAAAGCCGTATACGAAAAGCCTTCATTTAGGCCACTTGGATTCAATGTGAGAGGGCTACATCTAGTGACAAAACGTAGCCAAATCCTTCACTACTTTAAAAAAATAAAACCCGCGTAGATGTCCTTCTCCTCCAGAAGACTCATTTTCTAGAATCAAGAACTCCGCCTTCCACAGACACTATTTTAGCCAATGTGAGTATCTCACTACATGTGAAATGGGGACACTTCAAACATTTGTGTATGTCATCAGTGTATATTTTTTCTGTAATAGCTGTAAACTCCTCACAACAGGCTGGTAATTGTATTTACACACTGTCACCACTAGGTGGAGCTGTCACATCACTTATATAGTGTAGGTCAAGCACCTACATGTATATAACATGCTGTGTGCCCCCTGGGCACTCCCCAGAAGGGCAAGATATATTGGAAACAACGCCCAAGGACTCCCTTTACTTTTGTAGTACCACTGTCCTGTAGTCAGAGACGAAATGGACTTATTGTATTGCAGCAACCTGTGCAAATAATGGAGCAGAAGTCTGATGCCTTCATCTAGGGGACCGCCCTGTTGGTTGCCAAATTCTAGTTCAGAAGATCCAAAGTACCAAAAAGTTGAATTGTTAGAGCAAGTTGAACAAGATAAGGAAACTATCACCCTCACTATCAGATCAAGTTGGAACCTGCATACCACTATCTCACAGTGCCTGTTGTCTGGAGTTTCATCTTACCTCCATTTTATGTACCAAGGCATTACTGGCGTGGATGCTATTTACCTCAAGGCAAATATTTCAAGTAAAGTTCTAGTTGGTTCAAGAAAAAAAAAAGTTGCTGATCAGTCTCCCAATTTATCTGGGTTGTGGATCCATCTCCTCACCTGAGCTTTGAGGTTTTCTAGTCGCTAGTAACCAGCAATGGTGATCCCTTGTCTGAATGCCCGTGTACCATACCCTGTCTACCGATTCTGCTCCTTGTCACCTGCTCTGACCTTATTTGGAATATGCAAGTACAAAGCCTGCCCTGACTTTAGACTGTGTTTAGACTATTCTTTTTGCCAGAGTCCTTGGTGCTTCACACAGGTGTTTCTGACCCCTGTGGGGCAGCAGCCAACTACACCTGGACAACTCCAGGAGGTAGCGGCCTGGTAGGTTCCCTGCGGCAAAGTCCAGATCCCTGTAGAGGCGTTAAAGGGTGAATATCAGGGAACCACCAGGACAATGTTCTTAGGTTTAGCTCGAAGTCAAACCACAGGAGACTTGCTGATCTATCATACTTGAAAAAAATAAAAAGATCCTTTATTTTGAGCATCTATTATGATCACTTTGTATCAGTTTGTGTTACTTCTGTCAGAGATCAGGTATTTTTGGTGGGAGAAAAAATACTGCATGGCTTCACAAATTTGCAAAATAGGGCAAATATTTTGTGAGTTTTGCATTTTTACTCCACTCCAGTTTTGAACTATGGGTGGTAAATTGGGCATGGTTACCTATGTTAAGGGTCCATTCACACGTCCACAATTCTGTTCCGAATTTGCGGAATGGAATTGCGGACCCTTTAATTTCAATGGGGACAGACGATGTCCCGGCCGGGTCTGCAATTGCGGATCCGCACTTCCGAGTCCGCAATTGCGTTCTCGAAAAAAATAGAACATGTCCTATTCTTGCCCGCACTGCGGACAAGAAAAGGCATTTTCTATGAGTGCCGGCGATGTGCGGTCCGCAAATTGCAGAACGCACATCGCCGATGTCACGTGTTTTGCGGATCAGTGGATCCGCAAAACACACACGGCATGTGAATGGACCCTAAATGAGTTTCACTCATTCACACAATCTCACTCCAGTAAGAGGGTGGATTTGGAAAATTGGAGTAGCTGGAGTAGCTTTTCTAGACAAAAGTGTTAGGTTTAAGGATAAGACATATACAGTAACAACCACATTTGATAAATTCCATGATAAATTCCCCCCTTTGTTTCAGATGTACTGTATGTCAACCACAAATAAAAAACAACAGAATCAAATTCTGAAGACGCTCATCCATCAGCACTGTTTAAATGGAATTTTGGGTTAAACAAGTGAGAATTATATCATTTTTACTTGCTATTCTTTACATCAATAGGCTATTTGTAGAATAGCTTTAATGCTTAATGTCTTCATTTTTAAAATCTAAGAATTTCTTGTCTAACTTTTGACAACCTGTCAAAAATAACCTACAAGTTTTCTTGACAAGATAATATTTTAATACATACTTATAGCACATAGTCTAGAATTTTAAATTATTCACATTTTATTAATTTACCGTATAATAATCATCGGAATATCAGTTTGGCGTTTTCATTGCACACAGATTTTATACATCCAATTTTATCAGTTTTAACTTCTGTGACATTCTGTGAGACTTAAATGGTGTGATTGAATTATCAGCCAGAATTGTCATCTTTTTCAGCGAAATTACAGAAGGCCTCAATGGTAAGGTGTGTCTTTTGCTGATGACACAAAGATACACTAAATGGAAAGGGATTTTAGGAAAACTAGAGGAATGGTCAAAAATCTGGCAACTAAAATTTAATGTCGATAAATGCAAGATAATGCACTTGGGGCGTAAACCCAAGAGCAGAATATAAAATCAGTGATACAGTACTAACCTCAGTATCTGAGGAAAGGGATTTAAGAGGCATTATATCAGACAACCTAAAGGTGGGCAGACAATGTCATAGAGTAGCAGGTAATGCCAGCAGAATGCTTGGGTGTATAGGGAGAGGCATTAACAGTAGAAAGAGGGAGGTGCTCGTGCCGCTCTACAGAGCACTAGTGAGACCTCATTTGGAGTATTGTGTGCAGTACTGGAGAGACCATATCTGCAGAAGGATATTGAAACTTTGGAGAGAGTTCAGAGAAGAGCTACTAAACTAGTACATGGATTGCAGGACAAAACATACCAGGAAAGGTTAAAGGACCTTAACATGTATAGCTTGGAAGTAAGAAGAGACAGAGGGGATATGATAGAAACTTTTAAATATATAAAGGGAATCAACACGGTAAAAGAGGAGAGAATATTTAAAAGAAGAAAAACTGTTACAAGAGGACATAGTTTTAAATTAGAGGGGCAATGGTTTAAAAGTAATATCAGGAAGTATTACTTTACTGAGAGAGTAGTGGATGCAGGGAATAACCTTCCTACAGAAGTGGTAACTGCAAATACAGTGAAGGAGTTTAAGCATGCATGGGATAGGCATAAGGCCATCCTTCATATAAGATAGGGCCAGGGGCTATTCATACAATTCAGTATATTGGGCAGACTAGATGGGCCAAATCTTTCATATCTGCCGACACATTCTATGTTTCTATGTTTCTAGAGATTTCATCTCGATTGGTGATTTAGATTTTATTTTAAAGAAAATATTTATTTATACCTATTAAGCACCTCAGGACCGCCTAACGCACGGATGCATCCGGCGGGCGGTCTTCTTTCTCTGGGTCGACGCATCCATCATCTAAAGAAAGTTTAAGAAGGAGTTGGTCATCAGCCTGCCGGCCAATGATCAGCGCTGGCAGGCTGATGACTTTTAAAAAAACGAATCACAAGCCATCTAACACATTATATTTATAAATATAATTAGTGTCACCTTAGTTCGCCCCCACCCAAAACGCACTGATCGGTCGCCCACACGTGCGCTTACCCACGCCCACCCCGCCGCAGTGACAAAAATTTTTGATTTTTTATCACTTCACAAGCGCTGCGGCGATAAAAAATCAGTTTTGATCTTTTTATCAATCGCAGCAGCTTCCTGTACTTCACTAGCCTCCCATTTGTAAGACAGGCTTGCTCTTTTCTTGGGTAGTCTCAGAGAATACCCCTAAATTTAGTTGTCCACATGTCAAATAAGGAATATTCCTCTGAAGAGGCCTACAGGATTCTGACCCAGTCAGATGAGGAATGGGAACCCTCATCTGACCAGATCTAGCGGGTCAGAATATGAACCTGTAGAAAGCAGTGGCAGTCTGACCCAAAGTTCGAAAACTGAAGAAATCCCAGCAAAACGTGACTTGATGCTCATTTAGGAATTTATTGCAAAAGAAACAGTATGTCCCATATCCAGGACGCTTTTTCAACAGGTTGACCCAAAGTTCGGACGAGGAGGTTGAGGTCCCTGATAGCACTAGGTGTACCCGGCCCGTGTCGCTAGACCACAGGCTGCGCAGGATCCGCTTTCAAGGGCTGGGGGGGCTGCCGCTGTCGGATTACGTGGTGAGGCATACACCAGCAGCACAGCCCTTCCTGGACCTAGTACCAGCACTGCTGTAGAACATGGTGCAGTGGCGAGCACCAGAAGGGCAGTTGAAGCTGGTATGGTGGCACGTGCAATAGTTCCCCCGTCGCAGCCACCGCACAGACAGGCCCGTAGAGCCCCTAGAGTCCCTGAGGTGCTGGCAAACTCTGATTGGCAGCCCCCAAATTCAGCCGCACCATTAGTTCCCCCTTTCACCGCCCAGTCAGGAGTTCGGGTGGAGACAGCTCAGATCTGATCGGCACTGGGGTTTTTTGAGCTGTTCTTCACTGCGGAGCTCTTTGACCTAGTTGTGGCAGAAACAAATCGGTATGCCACTCAATTTATAAACGCTAACCCGGGAAGCTCTTATGCCCAGTCTTTCCGGTGAAAACCAGTCCAAGTTTCCGAATTTAAAACTTTTCTTGGCCTTCTCTTCAACATGGGCCTAACAAAAAGCATTAATTGCGGTAATATTGGTCCACAAACCCAATTCATCACATGCCCATGTACTCTGCTGCCATGTCCAGGACACAATTTGAGACCATCCTGCGTTTTCTGCACTTTAGCGACAACACTACCGCCCGTCCCAGAGGTCACCCAGCTTTTGACCGGCTCCACAAAATTCGGCCCCTCATAGACCTCTTCAACCTGAAATTTGCAGATTTGGATACCCCGCACAAAACATCTTCGTAGACGAGTCCCTAATACATTTTACCGGGCGCCTTGGCTTTAAAAGTACATCCCAAGCAAGCGCGGGACAAATTGTATAAGCTCTGTAGAAAGGGCCACAGGCTATACACACAAATTTCGGATCTATGAGGGAAAAGATCAGACCCTGGAGCCGGTTGGTTGCCTTGACTACCTGGGGAGCAGTGGGAAGATAGTCTGGGACTTGGTGTCACCCTTATTCGGCAAGGGGTACCATCTTTATGTGGACAATTTCTACACAAGTGTGCCCCTCTTCAGGCAGTTGTTCCTAGAACAGATTGGCTGCTGTGGCACCGCCCAACCTAGTCGCCGGGGCTTCCCCAACGGCTCTTTACCACTAGTCTTGCAAGGGGGAGAGGGCTGCCTTATGTAACGAAGAACTGCTCGCGGTGAAATGGAGAGACAAGCGTGACGTTTACATGCTCTCCTCCATTCACGCAGACACAAAAATCCAAATTGAACGGGCAACCAGTGTCATTGAAAAGCCCCTCTCGGTCCACGACTATAATTTGCTCATGGGAGGGTGGACTTCAATGACCAGATGTTGGCCCCATATTTGCTTTCCCGCAGGACCAGACGCTGGTATAAGAAGGTGTCTGTATATCTAATTCAATTGGCTATATATAATAGTTTAGCCTACAGTAAGGCTGGGAGAACAGGATCCTTCGTCAAATTTCAGGAAGAGATCATCGAGAACCTCCTGTATCCAGGAGGTTCCGTGGCCCCAACCACCAGTGTAGTGCGCCGTCTACACGAGCGACATTTCCCCAATGTCGTTGCTGGTACCCCAAACCAACCGCCACCCTGAAAAAGATGTCGTGTCTGTAGCAGGAGTGGAATAAGGCGTGACACCCACTATTTCTGTCCTGACTGCCCTGACCACCCTGCCCTATGCCTAGGGAGTGTTTCCGGAAGTTCCACACTCAGGTACACTTAGGGACGTAGGGATTGCAGGACACAGGTAGTTTTTACACTCAGGATCTAGGGTCTCTCAGGATACTAGGTTTTGAGAGACCCTAACACATAGGGGTGCTGGTGTGCTACAGCAGAACTGTGAAATGGTGAAAACCTCTCCTTTCACTTGGGATAAAGTGCATAATGTACTTCACACCATCTCTGTGTGATTTACACTTTACACATTGTCCCATGGGAAAGGAGAGGTTTCTGCTAGGAAAATAAAGAGTGAAATGGTAAAAAAAAAAAAAATTATTAAACAGGTAGCAAGAAAAAGAAATCTTGAGTTAGTTCAGGTTTTAAAAGTTTTGATGTTCAGGTTTGATAAAAAAAAGTTTTATGTTCAAGTTTTATAAAGTTTGTAACATTCAAGTTTATGAGCCTGCTGCCTGTTTTTTCTTCTTTTTTTTCCCCCTTACCACCCTTTATTTTCCAGGTAGACCAACCGATGAAAACGCTGCAGCACTGATGTGCATTCTGAGAGAAGCATTGCGCTGCTGTCAGAAGACACGTGAAGTCGGGTGTATGCAGCGCTGCAAGACAAGATTTCTCCTCTGCAGTACAGGTACGTTTGCCAAGGCATATGAGCTGAGGAGAGGTGTTGGAGTTCATATGCTTTGGCAAACACTTTGTATCAAAAATCTGGAAAAGATGTCTTCGTGCACAACGATCGATTGGCTGCAAAAAAGTGTCACACATGTGGTATCACCGTACTCAGGAGAAGTAGGGTGTATTTCTACATATACCCATGCTGGGTGAGAGTAATATCTCTGTAAATTGACAACTTTGTATAAAAAATGGAAAAAGTTGTCATTTACAGAGATATTTTTCACACACAGTATGGGTATATGTAAAAATACACCCCAAAAAACATTGCCCTACTTCTCCTGAGTACGGCGATACCACATGTGTGACACTTTTTTGCAGCCAAGATGCGCAAAGGGGCCCGAAATCCAATAAGTACCTTTAGGATTTCACAGGGCAATTTTACGCATTTGGATTCTAACGCTTTAGGGGCCCCTAAAATGCCAGGGCAGTATAAATACCCCATTTCGGAAAGTAGACACCCTAAGGTATTCGCTGATGGGCATAGTGAGTTTATGGAAGTTTTTTTTTTGTCACAAGTTAGCGGAAAATGAAATTTTTTGAAAAAAAAAATCATTTTCCGCTAACTTGTTACAAAAAATAAAAACTTCCATGAACTCACTATGCCCCTCAGTGAATACCTTAGGGTGTGTAATTTCTGAAATGGGTCATTTATGGGGTGTTTCTACTGTCTGGGCATTGTAGTACCTCAGGAAACAGGACAGGTGCTCAGAAAGTCAAAGTGCGGAAATTCACTTTTTTGCACCATAGTTTGTAAACGCTATAACTTTTACCCAAACCAATACATATACACTTATTGCATTTTTTTTATCAAAGACATGTAGAACAATACATTTTGAGAAAAATTTATAGAGAAATGTAGTTTTATTTGGCAAATTTTCCAACAGAAAGTGAAAAATGTCATTTTTTTACAAAAATTTCGTCAAAAAGTAAAATATCAAAAAAAGGAAAAATGTCAGCAGCAATGAAATAAAACCAAATGAAAGCTCTATTAGTGAGAAGAAAAGGAGGTAAAATTCATTTGGGTGGTAAGTTGCATGACGGAGCAATAAACGGTGAAAGTAGTGTAGTGCAGAATTGTAAAAAGTGGCCTGATCATTAAGGGTGTTTAAGCTAGGGGGGCTGAGGTGGTTAAAAGGGTATACGAAAAAATAGATAAACTCAAAATTTAACTTGTAACAGCCTCTCTTTTGAAGGGGTTGTCCGGGTTCAGAGCTGAACCCATACCCATATTTTCACCCCGGTAGCCCTCCTGATGTTAGCATCGGACCATTTCATGCGCAGATGCGCTCCCTTGCCCTGTGCTAGATCACGCAGGGCAAGGGCTCTTTTGTTTACAATAACACACTGCCTGGCGGAAGCTTCCCCACTGCAGTGTGTTCGTTGACGTCACCGGCTCTGATGGTCGTGCTTTAGCTCTGCCCTAGCCATTTTACAGATTAGGGCAGCGCTAAAGCCTACGCATCTACAGAGGAAGTAGAGAGGGTGGCAACATTGTTAATTAGAGTTATAAATGGAGTAAGATGTTTATTTTAGGGTTAGTCTAGATATGATGGGATTTTTTCTGCCTTTGATCTTGGTGCACATTTATAATAAATCTGCAGCAAAATCCATATGCTACATGCAGATTTTGCTGCAGTTTATGCAATAGATTCACTGCAAATTAAACCCCTATACATTGAAAGAAAGAAATTCATGGTAATGCTCTATTTTCCAGACAGAAATTTTGGTACATTTGGATTGCATTTTCAAAACTCCATTCATATAATGTATATTGCACTGTAATTTGCTGTGGATTTACAGTGTGGAATCCAAACTTCAAAACACACTACCTTACCACTCCAGTCAAAAATGGAAAATCAGCCATTATTTGATATGTATTTGTTTTCTGCTCCCTTTTATTTCCTGTTACTACATTTATTCCTTATTGCAGCATCAAGTGGCTGCTATCTCCATTACTCCGAGGCCTCTCAGTACATGCAATGTCAATGAGCATGTGCACAGAGTTAGGCCCCTCTTTCAGTGGTGAAGATATAAACTGGCAGGAGAGACATAAACCTGAGATAATAACTAGTGATGAGCGAGCCCGTGGAAGTTCGGGTTCGGCCAAACTTCAGGTCAAAGTTCAGGTTAGGGACCCTAACTTGACCCAAACCCCATTGAAGTCAATGGGGGCCCAAACTTCACTTTATTATTTTCCATTATAACATGGTTATATTGGAAAATATCATAATACTTAAGACAGAATGCAAAAGGGACACCTTTAGAGGCATTCCATTTTACATTCCGTCATAATAGAAGTCTATGGGCAGCATAACGGATCTGTCCTGGTTTCCATTATGCAGGAGTCCTGTCCCGAGTGTGACAGCACCTTTGTGCAGGAAATATATTCCACTAAAGACATACTTTGTATGTGCTCTCAAAAGTAGGGACTGGTTGAAGGACATCTGTCAGCGGATTTGTAACCATGAAACTGGCTGACCTGTTGAGTGTGTGTTTGGTATCTGAGGGGGCATCTGTGTTGGTCCCATGTTCATATGTGCCCGCATTGCTGAGAAAAAAGTTTTAATATATGCAAATGAGCCTCCAGGAGCAATGGGAGTGTTGTTGTTACACCTAGAGGCTCAGCTCTCTCTGCAACTGCCACGCCCCCTGCACTTTAATTGACAGAACCAGGCAGTGAAGACATCATAATATCTGGCCCTGTCAATCAAAGTGTAGAGGGTGCAGCACTTGCAGAGAGAAAAGAGTCTCTAGGTGTAACGGCAATGCCCCCGTTGCTCCAGAGGTTCAATTGCATATATTAAAACATCATTTTTCTCAGTAATGTGGGCATATGGGAACATGGGACCAACACAGATGCCTTGAGCTGCCATGTGCACATGCAACAGATCAGCCAGGTCCATAGGTACATAACTACTGACAGATGCCCTTATAATAATATAGCTATGTATCAATATGATAATTTTAGTTACTGTTTATTCCCTAAAACTATCTAATTTTGTTCATATAATAATACATTCACAAATTCAGATTTTCTGCTGCAGTTTTGGAAGCCAAAAACAGTAGGGGATCATAAAAGGAGAGAGAGTGTAAAAGACAGATATGACTTCTCTTCAATTTACTCCTGGTTTTGGCTTCCAAAACTGCACCCAAAAACCTGACTGTGTGGTCGTACCCTAGCATGTTAAGTGTGGTTCATTAAATGCTGTGTTATGCTGAACAAACAGGTATCTTCCTTAGCTTAACTCCAGTGTGAATACATTGTGATCATTATTTTCCTATTTGATTTGAACATTTGTAAGAAGTTTTTGCATTGCTGGAGTCTACAAACTCTAACAGCACATCTTCTCTAATTGGCGCTTGTACTAACTGACCTATAACTGTGTCCTGCTAGCCATTCTATTACACTCATTAACTTCTCAGCATTCCGAATCTCATACAGTTGGAACTCTGCCCAACCGTGCAACAAACTTGCAGGAGCTGAGTCTCTTCTACATCATTAATACAGTACATGGGCTTGTAATGATCAAGATTGTGTTTTTTTAAATTTGCATGAAGACTAATTGCATTTTTTAAAATGACGGTTTTAATTAATTATTGGTTAATTGCTTGGTTTTACATTTCTGTTAGCTGAAAGCATTTAATACTGTGCTGTTCTCCACATTATTGTTGTTTTCGCCATATCATGGATGCACATGACCGCTGAACAAAGCCTCTGTGATTTAATTTGGGGGTCTTTTTAAAATTAAATCCCAAGGAAAGAGAACTATCTCACTACCTTGTGAAACTGAGTCAAAATATGACTTTTTAACATGTCTTGGGATGTGACAAGGGACAAAATAGTAAAAAAAACTCAAGAAACCTCTTTGCATATTATTTTACCACATAACATTGTCAATAAGTCTCTATAAACAGCCAGTCTCTTTAAAAACACCTATCACACTGCACTGCCTAAGCTGCATCCAAGGCATTGCACCCAGCTGGCCAGAATCCTAATCCGTTACAGACATGGGGCAAGTACCCCGAAACAGATGTCTACAAATGAATATTAAGCTTGGCTATTTTCCCTTGTCATGTCCCAAGGTGTGTTTAAAAGTCAGATTTTAACTGATAGGAAGCAAGATGGTACTCTTTCCTTGGGAGATACCTCTTTGCATATTATTTTCCCATGGAGCATTGCCTATAAGTCTCCATATAAAGCACACTATCTAGAGTAACATGTCACAATAATAATATGAAAATCTGGTCACATTCGCTAATCCAGATCAAAATTGCAAACAGATTTAGATTAATACATGAAGTAGTCAGTTGTTATTTATAAGAAACATTAAAAAATGAATGCAAATAATACAGTCAAAATGAGGAAAAACAATCAGGGATAGATGACTAATAGCAAGTAATCTCATCACAAATGGATACTAGGGTGGCAAGGGTGGTATAAGTAATGTAAGAACAGCATAGTAACGAATAGTGTAAAAATACTACTACTACTACTAATAATAATAATAATAATAATAATATCCCATTGTGATCAATCTACGGAAAAGTCTTTCCCAGAATAGTTAGACACAGGTCAGGAACATGTCACAAATAATTGACAGTGGCACCATTTTGTTCAAAACATCCAGTGCCCAAGAGGGGCCACTCCTGAGCTCCAGAAATGCTACCAGGGGTCCAAATAGTAAGGAACTGTTCAGAAGTGCAGTCAACCCTCTATATCCATTGCTGTTGGGTGGGAGATTCTCTACTAAGCCATTTAAGTGGACTCAGCATTTGTGTTCCCATTAGTAAATAAGTTACAAGAGATCTTTTATGTGGTCTGAAAAGGGGGAATTCAATGTTCTTATTACTGATTACTGTTATCCAGCAATACATGTATTTTACTGGTCATAGTTTACTTTTTCTTGTCATGGTTATAGCTTACTATTTCTTGTCAATGTAGTGTTATTGTTGTCAGCTGGAATTACACACAAACTGTACAATACTTTCATCAAAACAAAGAGAAAGAAGATCGAAAAAGGCTCTACTGGTATTGAGTTGTAAGAAGTACCTTAGTGCAGCACACAAAGTCCCTGTAGCTCTGTATTATGGATGTGCAGGGACTTTTTGGGTGATTTATTAAACAGAAATACACCTATATTAGGTGTATTTATGGCGCAGATTGCGGGGCAAAGGTCCTTTGCGCCACGATTTAATACTTTTCCCTGCTCATGCTAGGTCTAAAAAATTGGGTGTAATGTGGGCAGGGAAGCTACATTTGGAAGGGCAGTGGATCCACTGAAGTTATGTAGAGGCCGGCAGCTGTACATAACTTTGGCGGATCCACCACCAGCGCATGGGCTTCTTAAGACAGGTTTCTAAAATTCAGTCTTAATAAACATGCCCATTTATCTGTATAGCCACCTGTACATGCTGTTAAAGGACACTAATGTGTACATTAATCCAGATAGAAAATAGAAAAACTGAAACATTAAATGATGATGGTTTGACATACAGCATTTTGTAATAGGAAGTCATTTTTTTCTAACAAGCTAAAAAGAATAAACAAAGTATGAAGTCAAAATGTGCTAATTCCTTTCATCTAATCATCCATGACTCCCTTATGATCACAAATAAAGTGCTTATAGTTATTTCCCTGTGTACATACTCTGATTATTATTTTATTTAGGCTGGTATCATTTACTATCCAGCAATACATTTATATTAGACATATTTCTGGCGGAGATTGCAGTGCAATCTGTGACTTTCTGCTCATGCCAGGTCTAAAAAAGTGGGCCTAGCATGAGCCGGGAATGGGACGGGCTAGCATTCCTGGGAAACCTTTGCTGTGTGGGGGTGAATAATGTTTCTCCCCTCATGGGAGGAGTGGGCTGGTGCTGTCCCTGACAAAAAGGGGAGTTCCTGTGTAGCTACAGAGGAGAGAGGAAGCAAGTTTCAAAGCTCCTGCTCCTGTTACAGACTCCACAGAGATAGCTACTTCAATCTGTCCTCAAGTGCTACTGTATATATTTCAAGTTCTACTTTGCACTTAGTAAAAAGACTTTGTTACATTTCACTCTGGCCTCCTTCTTCAGTACTATAATTGCACTGCACCAATCGCCAGGGAGCAATGGCCTGAGGTAGAACACTGTGACACAGCATCACATCAGGGCCACTACCACTCCCATTCTGTACACCAGCTCCTCAGGGAGTCTCTACATGCAGCTCGAATCTGTTTACTGCCTCTTCCGAAGTCTCAAACTTTTCCCACAACTTAAACAACCAGTGGTTTTGACTTGCTTCACCCAATGCAAAATACAGTATCTATGAGTAGCACATTTATCAAACTTATTCTAAAAATGTCCCTGTACTGTCACAACAGACCCCGTTCTTGCAAATTTTAAAATGCAAAAAGCTGTTCTTTTTCTGAGATGTCACCATCTGAAACCTGCTCCTTTGTGTACAGGTTTAAACTCTCTCTCTCTCCTCTAGCCGGTGGTCATATGTAGCATAGGTGAATATGCTACTATAGAAGGGTATCAAATGTACCGTGCCTGAATTTGTCAAATATAGTAGAGCTGAATGTGTTATCCATAGCAGGGTTATATAAACAGAGGAAACAAAAGGCTCTCTATAGTGTAAACCTTTTTAGATGTAGGCAGTAGAAGGCTGGTGGATACACTCACCAAGCAGAGTTGTGAGAAGCCTGGATCAACTCAGGTAAGCACTTTGTAGAGGTGACTACCTCCTGTGTATAAAGACTGCCGCTCCCTCCGAAAACAAGAGGTTCTGTGGATAAGGTATGTAGAGAAGATTCTCCGAGGACACCAGGGTGCTGTCCACATATCAATTCATATAAAAAGGTTTTATTTAAAACGAATACAATTACAGACTTTTATGATGTGCTTCTGAGGTGGTCTGCCTTTCTTCAGATCAAGCATCAGTTACAAACATATGGATATTGGATTGGGTGAAGGATCGGAATCAGCGCTGACAACATAAAACTTGTGGAAATGCACAAACACAAACCTTCAGAGCGAATTACATTTAAATTACAAAAACATACAATCCACCAAATTATGATGAAATAAAAACAACATTTCATATAAGGCTTTGTTCACATAACCGTTCAGCCTTTCCGTTCTCCTGCTCTATTTAGGAGCAAGAGAATGGAAAGGACGTATTTGGCACATAACTGAGCCCTAACTGAGCCTAACGGAACCCATAGGACCCCATACACTATAATGGGGTCCGTTATGTGTCCTCTCAGAAGATGATTTTGAAGCGGAGACAAAAGTCCTGCATGCACAACTTTTGTCTCCACCTCTGAACCCGCACCTACAATGAGAACGGAGCTGGGAAACGAGCGAAGTGTCGCACTGCACATGCGCAGCCGCCATCCATTCTTTTCTAGGGGGCCTCCAAATATAGCCGAGCGCTGGCTCCGTTTGCCCCATTGAAATGAATGGGAGCAGAGGCCGCGCATGCGCGCTGTGCTCCCACTCACTTCTATGAGAGAAGCGCTTGGTGGTGGATGGACCCTGGGAAATCCGGGGTCCTCCAGCCACAGCTCTCCCTACTCCGTTCTGGTTGTAGGTGCGTGTCCCAGAGGTGGGACCACTAACTATTAGACAAAGTGGGGCATATCCTAGCGATATGCCCCCATTGTCTGAGATGGGAATACCCCCTTTAATAAAGGCCTCATGCCTGCCTACAGTTTATACACATCACGCTGATATACAGTTCTGCACATTCCTCATTGCACTGGACTGCATACACAATGTTGTCCATCTTGTGTTTAGGCGTTCGGTCTTTGGGTGAACCAGTTGTTGTCTCAGTGTGTTGTTGGGTTTAAAGCAGACAGGGATGTTATGTTTATTAAAAATCCTTTTGAGTTTCTCAGACACTACAGCTACATATGGGATAACCATATTTTACGTCTGTCGTGCTTCTCACTCTCACTGGTAGTCTTGGTGTTCTTTCTTCTCCTTCCTCCTCTCCGCAGTCTCCGTGCACTCTTCTTCTCCAATATTGCCCTAGTGCATGAGTGTCTTGTTATGTCTCTTCCTATGCTGATCTCACAGGAAAATGGTAGCAACCGCACAGGATCAGGAATTTAAAGGCTCTGTTGCATCACAGGTGATGGCTACCTGCGAGTGGCTAACTGCATGGCATTATGGGTGATCTCACATTCCCGGGATTGTCTCGTCTACACTTGTTTTCACTTTCTAACATGTGCAGAGACCATTTTAGGAAAACTGATTCTTTACCATGAAGCATGAGGAAATTTTGATTACTTTAGAATCAAAGCTATCCAAAACTGCAGACCAAATTCACTAGTTATGATGTTATTTATTCCAAACAATGAACATTGCAAAATTTATGACTTAAAAACTTAGAAGCCCTTGTAAGGCTACATCAAAAAATAAAAAAGTCATAGTTGTTGGAACGTGATGATTAAAAAAGTTAAAACAAATGATTGTTCACTATTAGTGTTGAGTGAAGTGAAGTGACACGAATTGACTTCGATCTAAATTTCAGGAAAACTTCGACTTGCCACAAATCCGAATTTCCTCTCGCTTTATTGTAACTAATCTTTTTTTTAAAGCTTCCTTGCTGTCTTACATTTAGGCCTCATGTACAAGACCGTATGTATTTTGTGGTCTGCAAAAAAAACGAATCCGCAAAAAATACGGATGACGTCCGTGTGCATTCTGTATTTTGCAGAACGGAACAGCTGGCCTCTAATAGAACAGTCTTATACTTGTCCGTAATCGCGGACAATAATAGGACATGATCTATTTTTTGAGGAATGAAATACGGACATACAGAAGCGGAATGCACACGGAGTAACTTTGTTTTTGTTTTTGCAGACCCATTGAAACAGGTGTAGAAAATGGTAAATGAGACAGGCCTGCCAATATCTCCCCTTCTCCACCCACCTGGCTTGAGCGGGAAAAAATCGCAGATTGTGTAGAAGCTAGCTGTTACGCTGCAATCTGCACCTGAATTATGCTTAATATAGGTGCATTGTGGCCTGCACAGTAAAATATCTATTTTTGCAGATGACACTAAACTGTGTAAAGTAATTAACACTCAAGAGGACAGTTTTCTGCTACAGAGGGATCTGGATAGATTGGAGGCTTGGGCAGAAAAATGGCAGATGAGGTTTAACACTGACAAATGTAAAGTTATGCACATGGGAAGGAATAATGCAAGTCACCCGTACATATTAAATGGTAAGACACTCGGTAACACTGACATGGAAAAGGATCTAGGAATTTTAATAAGCAGCAAATTAAGCTGCAAAAAACAGTTTCAGGCAGCTGCTGCCAAGGCCAATAAGATAATGGGGTGCATCAAAGGGGCATAGATGCCCGTGATGAGAACATAGTCCTACCACTTTACAAATCACTAGTCAGACCACACATGGAGTACAGTGTACAGTTCTGGGCTCCTGTGAACAAGACAGACATAGCAGAGCTGGAGAGGGTTCAGAGGAGGGCAACTAAAGTAATAACTGGAATGAGGCAACTACAGTACCCTGAAAGATTATCAAAATTAGGGTTATTCACTTTAGAAAAAGACGACTGAGGAGATCTAATAACTATGTATAAATATATCAGGGGTCAGTACAGAGATCTGTCCCATCATCTATTTATCCCCAGGACTGTGACTGTGACAAGGGGACATCCTCTGCGTCTGGAGGAAAGAAGGTTTGTACACAAACATAGAAAAGGATTCTTCACTGTAAGAGCAGTGAGACTATGGAACTCTCTGCCTGAGGAGGTGGTGGCCGGTGAAGTACAATAAAGGAATTCAAGAGGGGCCTGGATGTATTTCTGGAGTGTAATAATATTACAAGCTACAGCTACTAGAGAGGGTTGTTGATCCAGGGAGTTATTCTGATTGCCTGATCGGAGTCGGAAGGAATTTTTCCCCTTAAGTGGGGAAAATTGGCTTCTGCCTCACAGGTTTTGCCTTCCTCTGGATCAACTTGTAGGAAACAGGCCGAACTGGATTGACAAATGTCTTTTTTCAGTCTTATATACTATGTTAATATGTTACTATATTTCAGCTTAATAAATTACCCCCTTAGTCTCAACAGGTGGTCTAATTCATAAGCACATGTACCTAGTTCATCTGCTGCACCATTAATAGTTAATCTGTTCAGATATACATAGCTGTACGGAGCATCAGACTCATTGCCAACAGACAGTGCAATACAGGGGCAGATATATCACCTCTGCAGCTGATTCAGCTGCACAGGGGCCCAGAGAGGGAGGGGGCCCTTACCAGTGCCAGCTGAGGTGTTTTTATTTATTTTATTATCTTTTTCCCTACTATTCAATATAGAAGACAGTAAGGCCCCATGCACACGACCGTTGTTCGGGTCCGCGTCCGAGCCGCATATTTCGCGGCTCGGCCGCGGACCCATTCATTTCAATGGGGCCGCAAAAGATGCGGACAGCACCCCGTGTGCTGTCCGCATCCGTTGCTCCGTTCCGTGCCCCCGCAAAAAAAATATAGCATGTCCTAATCTTGTCCGTTTTGCAGACAAGAATAGGCATTTCTATAATGGGCTACGTTCCGTTCCGCAAAAATGCGGGCGGAGCGTGAGACAGCTTCCGTGTTTTGCGGATCCGCGATTTGCGGACCGCAAAACACCAACGGTCGTGTGCATGTAGCCTAAGGAAGAGAGGTTATTTACACATGGGAATGTATCATATAGAAGACTGGTGTTATTTACATGGGACTGCATGGTATAGAAGACTGGAGGTAGAGGAGTGATGCTATTTACATGGGACTGTATTGTATAGAAGACTGTAGAAGACAGGTATTATAATTAATGGGGGCACTACAGAGAAGAGTAGAACTCCAGGGAGTATGGAAGGAGGCATTATAATTATAGTGGGCACTGCAGGAACATTATAAATTCTGTGGGTAGTGGTGGCGGGAATTACTACTGAGGGCTCCATAGGAGTGCCGTATAGATTGGCCTTATTTCTATTAAGGGTGCCTTATTAGTACTAAGGGCACTGTAGGGAGTACTATGGGGGTGCTTCCACCTAGCAATGAGCCCGGTGACGTCACCGACACTAATGGATGGGCTTTAGTGCTGCTTAGCCTGTAAAGCCACCCATCAGTGCCGGTGGAACACTGCTAGGGCTGTAAACAAAACAGCCCTTGCCCTACACTTTAGCACAGGGGAAAGCATCGGGCATGAAATGTCAGAGGGGCTGAGTGGACGGAGAAGGGGATATGTCCAGGTTCAGTTTTGAACCCAGACAATTGCTTTAATGTGCATCTGTCAGCAGTTTTGAACCTATGAAACTGGCTGACCTGTTGCATGTGCACTTGGCAGCTGAAGGCATCAGTGTTAGTCCAATGTTCATATGTGCCTGCATTGCTGAGATAAATGATGTTTTGATGTATGCAAATGAGCCTCTAGGGGCAACGGGGGCATTGCCATTACACCTAGAGGCTCCGGTTTCTTTGCAACTGCCGCTTTGACAGGACAGGCAGTGAAAATGTCATCACAACTAGCCATGTCAAAGTGCAATCAGTCAAAAAACATCATTTTCTCAGCAATGTGGGCACATATGAACATGAGACCAACCCAGATGTCTTCAGCTGCCAAGTGCACATGTAACAGGTCAGCCCTTTAATTGTGCAAGCGTTTGAGGAAGTCTTGAGGAATAGCTGAAGGCCTAGGGAGCATTTTACCGCCAGCTATGTAAAAATATAGACTTCAGTGGGAGGAAAAAGCTGGCACTAAAGTGCCTAGGACAGCATAAAATCTAAATATGGCCCTGGCTCCACACCATCAGCACATAGTAGTGTCAGACATCACACTGCTACTGTGAAGGGGGACAATATCTGGGCATAGCTACTGTGAAGGGGGCACATATCTGGACATAACTACTGTGAAGTGGGCACATATCTGGGCATAGCTACTGTGAAGGGGGCACATATCTGGGCATAACTGCTGTGAAGCGGGCATCTCTGGGCATAAGTACTGTGAAATGGGCACAGATCTGGGCATAATTGCTGTGAAGTGGCGCATATCTGGGCATAAGTGCTGTGAAGGGGGCACATCTGGGCATAGCTACTGTGAAGGGGGCACAGTGTGGGCATTACTACTATGTGCAGGTACAAAGGGGGAATAACTACTATATGGGGGCATTTAGTGGACCGGTTGTGTATAGTTATGCTTTGGGCAGAGTTAGAGGAGTGATCTAGTGTGAAAGAAGTATATATACATATTGTAAACATATTCACCCATATTAACAAGATGTTTTTTATTTGCCAGTATATGTTTATATTTGTGAGTGTGGTTTGGGGGGGGGCAGGTACATTCCTTGCACAGGGGCCCTCTGTTGTCTGTGTCCGCCCCCAGGTGCAATATATATTTGTTTAGTTGTTCAGTTCAGAATCTGTTCAGTTACACAGAGACGTACGGAGCATTAGACTTATTGTCAATAGGCAGTGTAATATATAGGTGCATCTTTCTAGTCTATCTGCTGCACCATTCATACTTCATCTGTTACATTACTGATTCAGTGACTGTACACTATGGCCAACAGTTGCCTGGGTCCTCAAAAGGAATGGGCAGTGGCTAAAATGTTGATTTAGCCAACACAAGTTGCAGCAGAAGAAGGGCTGGTGGTAGCAGTAGCCATAGCAACAGGCCAGAGCTGCCACTGTCATCCAGCGCTCGTAATTTGACCAAAAATCCAGCTGTACTGGAATGATTGACTCTCTCTTTAACATCATCTCAGGTGACAACAGATACATACATCCAAGAATTGGTGGGTTCCTCTGATACCACACTTAGTTGGCATGGCCCAGGAACAACCTCTGTTCCCTCACCTGTCCTGCCTCTTTCTTTTGCTGCTCCTTCTGCTCGGGAAGTAATGCATGCTACCTGCTCTGCTCTGCTTTTCAGCAAGGAAGAGCTCAGTGAGGACAGACAGCAGCTACAGGCTAGCACCGACTTGGAAGAGAGGTCTGCTGTGTCCTCCATTAGGCATGCAACTAGCATTGATGACAGCTCGGTGGGAGCGTAGGTTGCGATCGGTCAGGGATGCGGTCATGAGACTGGTGAGGGTGACATAAGTGATGAATAGGCATTAGTGGATAATGATGAGGCTGATTGCATGTGGGAAGCGGGTGTAAAGGGGGCATCAATATCATCAGGGAGTGAGTGTGGCAGCAGGCCCGTGAGACAGCATCATGGTGGCAGCGTGGAAGCAGTGGGAGATCTGGAGCCAAACGCACCTGGGGTAGACTGCTTGCTACTGAGAAGCTTACCTGTCAGGAAACAACTAGCGATGCACAGGTTCGTAAAATCAGCAGCAGGCAGACAGCACAGAGTGTTGGGGTAAAATGGTATAGAAATTTCAAGTCGCTAAAGGACGTCGGCGTGACAATATGCAGAATATGTGGGCAGAAGTTAAATCGCAGTCAGGGTACTAATTTTGGCACCACTGCACTGCGTTAACGCATGGAGTGTCACCATAAAGTCGCCTGAGAAAGCCGCTCACCTTCTCCATCAGTCAGAACTCCTGAACCTCAGCAGGAGGAAGCTGTCGTTCCTTCCCTTCGTCTACAACTCCTGATCTCCTACTCCTCGCCACATGTGCCGCTAAAGAGTCATTAGGGCACTTGCAGAGGCACACAGTTTTTTTTTTTGCTTTACTGACGCATGTTGCTTTTTTTGGTTTAGCTAGTGATGTCCATATATGTGACCTCTCTGTCCATATAGTAACTGTTTCGCTACCAGAAAGGACTAGCTATGCATGTTACTGCACTGTACAGTGATATACACCAGGATACATTCTCCCTAAAGTTCAGCTGCAGGCCAGGATAGACCTGATTTAACTTCGCTTCGTGACAAATTAATTTGAATCAAAGCAAATTTTGGGGAAGATTTGGTGAAGTGACCAAATCGAATTTGTGGAAACTTAGCTCAACTCTAGTCACTGTGGCTCAAAACAGGACAGTTACTAAGGGGTTAAAAGACCAGACATTGATTTATAGGGTAGCAATCTAATAGGTGGCACTAGAGAGCAAGCTTTCGATAAAGAGATTTAAACACATTTTATAAAAAGCTATCATGGGTATACTGAGTGTAAATCCAGTGACTTACAAGTGACATTGCCAGTCACTTCGGTTGTTCACTTTACTTTTATCCTCCATTTGGTTCAGATCATTATGCTCAATCGTCTTTGGTGAGCTGCCCAAAATGGGTTATGTCACTTTGCTATCTATCTATCTATCTATCTATCTATCTATCTATCTATCTATCTATCCAGTACTGTGAAAAGTTTTAGGCAAGTGTGAAAAAATGCTGCAAAGTTACAATACTTTAAAAAGATGGGGGGGTATATTTTGATTTCTTTAACACTTTAATCATTGTTATCATTGGGCTCAGTATTGACCACAATTGTGAACTTTTGAACTTTTCTTTGTGATTAGAGATGAGCGAACCCGAACTGTATAGTTCGGGTTCGAATAAACCTTACGTAAAAGTTCGGATTCGTTGTTCGGCGATTTCAATGGCGAATTTTGAAAGCCTGCAAAGCAGCCAATCAACAAGCGTCATACTACTTGCCCCAAGAGGCCATCACAGCCATGCCTACTATTGGCATGGCTGTGATTAACCAAGTGCAGCATGTGACCTAGCCTCTATTTAAGCTGGAGTAACGTCGCGTTGCGCGTCACTCTGCTCTAATTAGTGTTGGGGTAGGATGCAGCTGCTGTTAGGGTGAGATTAGGCAGGGATTAACTCAGCAAAAACACTTAATGAAGTGATCGATCTACAGCTGTGAATCATTCAACTTCTGCTAGGTAATTGCTAATTGTTTTTAGGCTTCCCAGAGCGTTTTTCTGTCACTTTTTTCTGGGGTGATCGGCGGCCATTTTGTGTCTTGTGATGCGCGAGCACAAGCTGCCACCAAGTCCATTAATTCATCAATAGTAGGGTTTTTTTTTTTTTGCTATATCCTACATCAGGGGATTAGCTGTGCTTATTGTCACCCCTAGAAACTCAGAATAGAATTTTCTATATTTTATTGAGAGGTTAAATTCACTTAAGAAAATAGCAATCCCCTAAATCTGGTGTTCCAGCTGTGGCTAGCCAAGTGTAATACTGTCTGGAAAAGAATATAATTTTTTTTTCTGGGAAATTTAATTTCCAAAATAGCAATACCCTAAATCAGTGGTTTCTGCTATGGCAGGACAAGTTTTATAGTGTCCGTCAAAGGATATATCATTTTCTGGGGTGAAATTCAGTTGCAAAAATAGAAATACCGTAAATGTGGTGTTTCAGCTGTGACTGGACAAGTTTCATAGTGTCCGTCAAAGGATATATTATTTTCTGGGGTGAAATTCAGTTGCAAAAATAGCAATACCGTAAATCTGGTGTTCCAGCTGTGACTGGACAAGTTTCATAGTGTCCAACAAAGGATATATTATTTTCTGGGGTGAAATTCAGTTGCAAAAATAGAAATACTGTAAATCTGGTGTTCCAGCTGTGACTGGACACATTTCATAGTGTCTGTCAAAGGATATATTATTTTCTGGGGTGAAATTCAGTTAAAAAATAGCAATACCGTAAATCTGGTGTTCCAGCTGTGACTGGACAAGTTTCATAGTGTCCGACAAAGGATATATTATTTTCTGGGGTGAAATTCAGTTGAAAAATAGAAATACCATAAATCTTGTGTTCCAGCTGTGACTGGACAAGTTTCATAGCGTCCGACAAAGGATATATTATTTTCTGGGGTGAAATTCAGTTGAAAAAATTGAAATACAGTAAATCTGGTGTTCCAGCTGTGACTGGACAAGTTTCATAGTGTCCGTCAAAGGATATATTATTTTCTGGGGTGAAATTCAGTTGCATGTAGTAATAAGCTTGACTGGCAAGAAAACACAAAGACTAATAATTATCAGCAGACAAACAAATCTCCCAGAATATTGTGGTGTCATCATCTTCAGCCCATGGCACTTTTCAGGGGAACTTCTTATGAGCTCCCCTCTTTGTTCAAGGATTTCACACCTGCTTCACCCTCTTTTTGTCTTTATCCGTTACCGGAGAGGAAGCCTCTGGGACCCTTTTTATCCTGCTAGCGTGAATCCAGATTGGAGCCTCTTCTGTGAGAAACGCTGTTCTGGTGACTGCTACCACTCGGGTGGGTGGTCCAAATGGGAACTCAATCTGTTTTCATCCTTTTGCCAGGCGCTGGACTATCACCACATCTCCTGGTTGGAAAGGATGCGTAGGTTCCTGTGGAGAGAAAAGAGAGGCACGAGCAACATTTTGTTCAATTTGATCTAAAGTTTCTACAAGTTTCCTCACATATTCTGCCTGTACTACTTCTAGATCCCCTTTTTCTATTACGGGGGCTTTTGGACCCCAAGGGGTGGGGAAGAGTCTTCCCATTAGGAACTCAAATGGTGAGTAGCCAGTATTCTTATTAGGCTGCATCCTAATTTCTGCTAGGGCTATAGGCAAGAACTTTTTCCAATTAGTGAATGTGCCTCCAGTAATTTTCCTTATTTTTCTTTAATTGTTCGATTCATCCTTTCTACTACTCCATAACTCTCTGGGTGATACAGGAGGTGGAATTTCCAGTCAATCCTAAGGGCTTTGGAAAGCTCCTTACATACCCTGGATGCAAAAGCTGGGCCATTATCTGAGTTCATTTGAACAGGACACCCCATCTGGGGATGATCTCTTGTAACAAGATTTTTACCACAGTTTGTGTGGTTTCATTGGTAGTGGGAAAAACCTCTGGCCATCAAGAGAACATATCCACAATTACAAGGGCATACTCCTGCGTACTTCCTGTCTTTGGGATATGGGTAAAGTCAATTTGTAAGTGAGTGAATGGCGAAGTTGTAATTCAGGTAATTCAGATGCTGGTGTTGGGCCTTCTTTGAATTTTTTGGGTTGTTTCTGAGACATATAATACACCGTTAAACATAAGATTGTACCTTTGACCTAAGATGTGGTATAAAAAAATCTCTCCGAATGAGGTCAGTGGTTGCCTGTGCTCCCCTATGGCCAAGACTGTGATATTGTGCAATTAAAATTGGGGAGCTTGCAACTGTAATACATTGTTTCCCCTCTTTGCAGATAAGACCCGTATCAGGGTTTTGTACTGCACTTACCGACTGTCATTCCATCCTGTCACTACTGGTAGCCAAATCCTGGGGGCTGAGCAATAGATTGTCAGCGAGGGTAATTTCTGGAACTAGGGAGGGCATTTGAACAGTTGCTGGCTTTCTAATGGCAGCCTCTTTTGCTGCCGGATCAGCCAGGGCATTCCCTTTAGCCATGTGCATTTGGAGACCAGTATGTGTCCTGCAATGGATAATAGCAACTTTGCATGGTAATTGGATGGCGGCCAGGAGATCATGTACTAGGGTGGACTGTGAGATTTGCTTCCCATCTGCAGCTATGAAGCCTCTTCTCTGCCAGATTACCCCATGATCATGGACAACCCCAAAGGCATATTTGGAATCTGTGTATATATTTACATCTCTTCCCTCAAAAAGACAACAAGCTCTAGTAAGGGCAATCAGTTCAGATGCTTGGGCTGACTGAAAAGGTATAGGATTTGATTCCAGAATGACATCAGGGAGTTGAACAACAGCGTATCCTGCATGATAAGTGTTGTCATTAGGGCGGGAACAGGATCCATCCACAAAAACATCAGGTGCTCCTTCAATGGGTGTGGACTGTAAGTCAGGCCTAGATGAGGTATGTTTATGTATAAGCTCAGTACAGACATGAGGAGGAGGCAAATCATCCAGCTCTCTCTTGTATCCTAGTAGGGCATTCAGTATAGCCATTGGACCGAATGTGTGGGCTGAGTATTTGATATGAGTTGAGTTGAGAATTACAGAGCAACAAAACTTCATATCCTCTCAGTCTTTGTGCTGACATATGTTGGGTATGTATGTTCTTCAACGGGGCCTAAACATTGTGTGAGTTATGCAGAGTGGTAGGATGACCTAGGGTGACAGGCGTAGCCATTTCCGCGACCATAGCACAAGCTGCCAAAACTCCTGAGACACGCAGGCATGCCCTGTACGAGAACCACCTTTGAGAAAAAGGCAACAGGGCGGAATTTGCCTCCATGGTCTTGCGCCAGGACTCCCATCATGGTTTTACAATTGTCCCTGGCAAATAAGTGAAACATCACGCCATAGTCGGGTAGGCCCAAACCAGGACTTGAAACCATTGCACATTTCAAATGACTAAAAGCTTGTAATATTTCATCAGACCATGTAATGAAGTCAGGCATATCAGTATGAGTGGCTTGTCTCAGAATATTATCATAGTAGGAACAATCAGCAATCCATTGGCGGCAGTAACCAATCATGCCAAGAAAGGTTAACATGTCTTTCTTGGTTTGTGTGCGGGGCAGACCCAGTACGGCAGTAATTCTGGCATGGCTGATTCTCCTCTCACCTTTACTGAGAACAAAGCCCAAGTATTCAACACTGTCCATACACCATTGTAATTTTTTCCTAGAAACTTTGTGACCACATTCACATAACCACAGTAATAAACTAACACAATCTGCCTGGCAAGCCTCCCAAGTAGAACTACATATGAGGAGATCGTCCACATATTGTAGAAGGACAAAACCATGAGGGGCAGTCCAAGGGCGCAGTGTATCTTGGAGGACAATGGAGTAGACTACTGGGAGTCTACATAACTCTGAGGCATTCTACACCAAGTATACTGGCAAAATTTACATGTGAAAGCAAAGAGTGATCGTGTCTCCTTGTCCACTGGGACAGAAAAAATGCATTCTTTAAATCAATAACAGAGAAAAACTCTGCATGGGCAGGAATAGCTGATAGCAGAGATGGTACGTCGGGAACCACAGGGGCTATGGGCATGATCTGTGTATTTACCACTCCAAGATCCTGGACAAACCTAAAGGTTATGTCAGCCTTTCTCACTAGGTTGATAAGTGTATTATAGGGAAATAATTTCCTCAATTACCCCTGCCTCTAGGAATTCCATTAACATAGGCTCAATCCCTATTCTTTTTCTGGGGAAAGTGGGTATTGTTTAATATAAATAGGTGCAGTGGCGAGATTAAGCATTGCCTTATATGGTGTACAAGAGATAAGGCCAACATCTTGATCAGTAGTTGCCCAAACCTCAGGAGGCACCTGATCAAGTAGCGGATCCTGTGGTTGGCATTCCACATATAGAAAACAATTCCCCTTTGGTACATGAATGGGCAAAACTGAGGATGTGAGATGTAGGTGTCCCGTCTTGCTAATCCCCAACTGCAACCTCAACAGAACAAACAAATCTATCCCTAATAAATTCACAGGACAATTTGGAATGATCCTAAAACTGTGTGTGAACATTGACTGGTGATTGTATGAATGTTGGATCGAGAGAGGAGGAGTTTTGTAAGATCTGGTCAGTATCCCCTTAATTCCCACAGAGGGCTCAGCATTCTCTCTTGGACCGCCATAATAATCCTCACATATAGTACTACTAGTAGCACCAGAATCTACAAGAAAAGGGAGTGGACGTCCCTCTATGGTTAACACTATAAGTGGTGATTCCTTATAGTAGTTTGTGATGAGACTGAATGCTGGGATACTGTCCCCCGGGCATCCTCATTGTGATGTCTGCTGCCCCCAGGCTACAGGAAAGCGAGGGGTATTATTCTGGGGCTGTGGCAGTGGTGGGGGAAGATCTCGGATCTGAGCTTGTGGATATCTTTGGGAGCCTTGAGCTTGGGTATCATTTGGGGCATGTTCTCTGAGTGGGTAAGGGCATCGACTGATCCAGTGGTCAGTCTTACCACAATTAAAGCAACCTGCAGGACGATTTCAATTATACTCCCCTTTCCCAGAGTATTGCCCTCTACCCCTTCTACTGCCTATTCCCTTATTGGGCTGATTTGTGGGACAATTCCTATCCTGAGGTTGGAAATGGGCCTCTTTAGGTCTCACCATTTCAAAACAACCAGCCGCATCTTTTCCAGTAACTTATTTTGGAATTGATCTTTATTAAGACTAGGCCATTTGGAGATCATTCGTTTAACAGTAATCTGGAGATGTGGCTGTAGATTGGTAAGGAAAGTCTGAATGAGCATAGAATGCATATTATCCTGAATACTTATTCCTGCCTCCAGAGTCCAAACTTCATTAAACCTTTTCCAAAAGTCTATAACAGACTCTCCTGATTTTTGTTTACAGGCTACAGCAGTCAGCAGCGAGGACCTAGTCTGAAAACACCTCTCCATTTCACAATTAATTTCTTCCCACATTGTGTCTAGAGATGGCCCGAACTATTCGCCGGTGAACAGTTCCAGGTGAACATAGCTTGTTCGCGTCCGCCGCGGCGGGCGAACTTATTCGATGTTCGCATTCGCCCCTATACATTATTATTGAGCAAACTTTGACCATGTACCTCACAGTCAGCAGACACATTCCAGCCAATCAGCATACCCTCCCTCCCAGACCCTCCCACCTCCTATCTAAACGCAAGGACAGCATCCATCTTAGATTCATTCTGAAGCTGCAGTAATAGTAATTGTAAATCACAATGCGATTAATATAACCTGTATTATTTGCATTGCGATTACAACTTAGATCTGAGTTCCTAACGGTTGTATTGCTAGAATATAACGAAGATAACGAATATAGCACTATATTCTCAATCTTCGTTATATTCTAGCTAATACTAACAACCATTAGGAACTCAGATCTAAGTTAATTCTCAATGCGATTAATATAACCTGCATCAATCGCATTCGGAATTCAACTTAGAGCTAAGTTCCTAATGGTTGTTGTATTGCTAGAATATACGTTATATTCTAGCAATACAACCATTAGAACTCAGCTCTAAGTTGTAGTCGCAATGCGAATAATACTTACAATTATTAATCGCTTGCGAATCCATTTGATGCCTCTATTTAATTGTATATGACGTTTGACTATAACTGCCACCAATCAGAACGCTGCCTCCAAAGCAAGATATCTGAACCCCCAGGGGACATTTGGGCGTTTTTGATAGAAAACGCATCAAAAACGCATCAAAACGCATCTGCGTTTCAATAATTTTTAATTTTTTTATTTTTTTTGTGTATTTTGCCACATTTGGTTGCATATTTACATTTGGTATAGGCAAATAGGGTAGTCTGGATCATTACTCTGCCCAAATCTATATTCAGCTACATGGCTTAGAAAATATGCTGTCAAACAATGATCCTAGGTTTTGGTATAGACACATGATCTAGACTA
Source organism: Bufotes viridis (assembly GCA_033119425.1). Taxonomy (NCBI): domain Eukaryota; kingdom Metazoa; phylum Chordata; class Amphibia; order Anura; family Bufonidae; genus Bufotes; species Bufotes viridis. The sequence continues at coordinate 311,677,110 of CM065591.1, read as the reverse complement.
CCATATTTGCCTATACCAAATGTAAATATGCAACCAAATGTAGCAAAATACACAAAAAAATAAACAAAAAAATGAAAAATTATAAAAATGCAGATGTGTTTTTGATGCGTTTTTGATTGCCTTTTTTATCAAAAATGCCCAAATGGCCCCTGGGGGGTTCAGATATCTTGCTTTGGAGGCAGCAGAACGTTGGTGGTAGTCATAGTCAACCATCATTTACAATCAAATACAGGCATCAAATGGATTCGCAAAGCGATTAATAATTATAAGTATTATTCGCATTGCGATTACAACTTAGAGCTGAGTTCCTAATGGTTGTATTGCTAGAATATAAAGTATATTCTATCAATACAACAACCATTAGGAACTCAGCTCTAAGTTGAATTTGCAATGCGATTAATGCAGGTTATATTAATCGCATTGAGAATTCAACTTAGATCTGAGTTCCTAATGGTTGTTGTATTGCTAGAATATAACGAAGATTGAGAATATAGCCTATATTCGCAATCTTCATTATATTCTAGCAATACAACTCATTAGAACCCATCTCTAAGTTGAATTCGCAAATAAGATGTCCCAAACTATTCACCGGCGAATAATTCACTACGAACATAGCTTGTGCGCGTTCGTCACGGCGAGACGAACATATGCGATGTTAGGTCCACCCCTATCATTGAGTAAACTTTGACCCTGTACCTCACAGTCAGCAGACACATTCCAGCCAATTAGCATACCCTCCCTCCCAGACCCTCCCATCTCCAGGACAGCATCCATTTTAGATTCATTTGGAAGCTGCAGTCTTAGTGAGAGGAGGGAGAGTGTAGTTGCTGGTGATTTAATAGGGAAATCGATAGCTAGGCTAGTGTATTCAGTGTCCACTCCAGTCCTGAAAGACTTATCAGATCTCTGCTGTAAGGACAGCGTCCTGACAGCACCCCAAAAAGCCCTTTATAGGGCTAGTACATCGGTCTCCTCCCAGACCCTCCCACCTCCTATCAAAAAGCAAGGACGGCATCCATCTTAGATTAATTCTGAAGCTGCAGTGTTAGTAGTTGTAATCGCAATGTGATTAATATAACCTGTATTAATCGCATTGGGATTACAACTTAGATCTGTTCTAATGGTTGTATTGCTAGAATATAACGAAGATTGCGAATATATACGCTATATTCTCAATCTTCGTTATATTCTAGCAATACAACCATTAGAACAGATCTAAGTTGTAATCCCAATGCGATTAATACAGGCTATATATCGCATTGCAGATTCAACTTAGAGCTGAGTTCCTAATGGTTGTATTGCTAGAATTTCTAGCAATACAGCCATTACTAACCCAGCTCTAAGTTGAATTGCAATGCGATTAATATAACCTATATTAATCGCATTGCAATTACAACTACCACACTCTGCGTCAACTAAGGTATTTTTCCATGGGAGTTTTGCCATGGATCCCCTCCCGGCATGCCACAGTCCAGGTGTTAGTCCTCTTGAAACAACTTTTACATCCCTATTGTGGCCAGAAGGAGTACCTTTGGTTTTTAAATTTGCCTGTCTATTGAAGTCTATGGTGGTTCACACTGTTCGCACGTTCGCGAACATTTGCGAGAAGTTCGCGTTTGGAAAATTTTATGTTTGCGACATCACTAATTGTGTCCATGTCCGCCTCAGTATTTAATTAATAATTTCCAGCCGGGAGTATTCGGGGCTCTATAGTGTTTATATTCCCAGGGGGAATTGTGCCCTTCTATCCCATCTATTATATGGCGCATATCCTCCTGTGTCAGACATCTCCCTTTACAAGCTGTTTTCAAATAATGAAATGTCCCAGATGAATAGGGTTTAGGGCAGTGCTTGACAATCATATTAATATCATCTACATCAAGAGGTTTCTTTAACAAGATATCCCCTACAGTCATAAAAGGGAACTGTTCCTCGGGGTCACTGTCAGGAAGAGGTATATGTTCAGGTTTGGGAAAATACTTTTGTGATCTAAGGCGCATGGGAGATATGACATCCCCATCACTGACAGCACCAGCCGCTGGATCCTGACCACTTTGATCAGGCATAGGTTGGGGCAACTGCGGAGGTGGCTGCGGGAGCTGGGTAGCTGTAGGTGGTTGGATGTTAGTAGCAGTATACGCTGCCAGTAGATCTAAATTATCTTTTGAGAGGGATGGATATATCTTTGGGATATTTGCTAAATAGGGAGGAGGGAGCTTCTGAAGTTAACCCCTTGTCAATTCTTTTTCTAACTCATGTTTCTTTTTATATCCCTCCTGGTTCTCTGCCTTCTGTTTCTTAACCTTTTTATTTGATCTGTCAGACCAATATGGTGCATAAGTAAGCCAATTTTCCCTCCCAACTTCATATACTGCATGTCCCACTGAGGGTCTGGACCATAATATGGGTAAGCTTCAATGTCACCCAAACATAACCCTTTTACCATGTCCACATGAAAGGTGTCATTAGCCCCTTCCCAAGGGAACGGATTTATACTCTTCATCGCCTCTTTCCATTCTGCCATATTATCCACCCAGGAGTAACTAAATAATGAATTTATCTTTTAGACTTGACCACTATTCTATCTTGCATAAAGATAGATACTATTCCTTTCAGTGTATCTGAAGTGGATTTAAAATAGAAACAACAATGAATTTTCGGAAAGCATCGAAATCTTCCAATCCTGAAGGCAGGGATTTTCCATACTTACCGAATTCCTGTATGTTCTATCCCGGACTCGAGCCCCCAGCTGAAAGGGTATTTCTTCTGCACCCTGCTTTCCTTCGGACGTCTGGAGAGTATATTTCAAAGAGAAACAGATACACTCTTCTAGTGTCACTAGAAATAACTGATTTTATCTGTGTTCTCTCAGTCTTATATACATGTATTCTAACAATCATTAACAGGTGTGGTTTACATATACAAGGTTGGTGAGTACAAACAATTCCCTATAGGCTAATGCAAACATACTTGACTGATGTCCTTGGTACAGATCAAATATCATTTCTTTATAAAACTCCTCACTACATAGCATATGGCTTGCTTTATTTAACCCTTCAAAATTCAGTTGCAATAGAAATAGAAATAGAAAATAGAAATACCGTAAATCTGGTGTTCCAGCTGTGAATGAACAAGTTTCATAGTGTCCGTCAAAGGATATATTATTTTCTGGGGTTATATTCAGTTGAAAACATAGAAATACCATAAATCAGGTGTTCCAGCTGTGACTGGACAAGTTTCATAGTGTCCGTCAAAGGAGATATTATTTTCTGGGGTGAAATTCAGTGGCAAAAATAGAAATACCATAAATCTGGTGTTACAGCTGTTAATAAACAAGTTTCAGAGTGTCCGTCATAGGATATATTATTTTCTGGGGTGAAAATCATTTGAAAAAATAGAAATACCGTAAATCTGGTGTACCAGCTGTGACTGGACAAGTTTTATAGTGTCCGTTGAAGGATATATTACTTTTGGGGTGAAATTCAGTTGCAAAAATAGAAATACCGAAAATCTGGGGTTCCAGCTATGACTGGACAAGTTTTATAGTGTCCGTCAAAGGATATATTATTTTCTGGGGTGAAATTCAGTTGCAAAAATAGAAATACCGTAAATCTGGTGTTCCAGCTGTGACTGGACAAGTTTCATAGTGTCCGATCAAAGGATATATTATTTTCTGGAGTGAAATTCAGTTGCAAAAATAGAAATACCGTAAATCTGGTGTTCCAGCTGTGACTGGACAAGTTTCATAGTGTTCGTCAAAGGAAATATTATTTTTTGGGGTGTAATTCAGTTGCAAAAATAGAAATACCGTAAATCTGGTGTTCCAGCTGTGACTGGACAAGTTTCATAGTGTCCGTCAAAGGATATATTATTTTCTGGGGTGAAATTCAGTGGCAAAAATAGAAATACCATAAATCTGGTGTTACAGCTGTTAATAAACAAGTTTCAGAGTGTCCGTCATAGGATATATTATTTTCTGGGGTGAAAATCATTTGAAAAAATAGAAATACCGTAAATCTGGTGTACCAGCTGTGACTGGACAAGTTTTATAGTGTCCGTCAAAGGATATATTACTTTTTGGGGTGAAATTCAGTTGCAAAAATAGAAATACCGTAAATCTGGTGTTCCAGCTATGACTGGACAAGTTTTATAGTGTCCGTCAAAGGATATATTATTTTCTGGGGTGAAATTCAGTTGCAAAAATAGAAATACCGTAAATCTGGTGTTACAGCTGTTAATAAACAAGTTTCAGAGTGTCCGTCATAGGATATATTATTTTCTGGGGTGAAAATCAGTTGCAAAAATAGAAATACCGTAAATCTGGTGTTCCAGCTGTGACTGGACAAGTTTCATAGTGTCCGTCAAAGGATATATTATTTTCTGGGGTGAAATTCAGTGGCAAAAATAGAAATACCATAAATCTGGTGTTACAGCTGTTAATAAACAAGTTTCAGAGTGTCCGTCATAGGATATATCATTTTCTGGGGTGAAAATCATTTGAAAAATAGAAATACCGTAAATCTGGTGTACCAGCTGTGACTGGACAAGTTTTATAGTGTCCGTTAAAGGATATATTACTTTTTTGGGGTGAAATTCAGTTGCAAAAATAGAAATACCGTAAATCTGGTGTTCCAGCTATGACTGGACAAGTTTTATAGTGTCCGTCCAAAGGATATATTATTTTCTGGGGTGAAATTCAGTTGCAAAAATAGAAATACCGTAAATCTGGTGTTCCAGCTGTGACTGGACAAGTTTCATAGTGTCTGTCAAAGGATATATTATTTTCTGGGGTGAAATTCAGTTGCAAAAATAGAAATACCATAAATCTGAGTGTTCCAGCTGTGACTGGACAAGTTTAATAGTGTCCGTCAAAGGATATATTATTTTTTGGGGTGAAATTCCAGTTGCTAAAATAGAAATACCGTAAATCTGGTGTTTCAGCTGTGACTGGACAAGTTTCATAGTGTCCGTCAAAGGATATGTTATTTTCTGGGGTGAAATTCAGTTGCAAAAATAGAAATACCGTAAATCTGTGTGTTACAGCTGTGAATAAACAAGTTTCATAGTGTCCGTCATAGGATATATTATTTTCTGGGGTGAAAATCAGCTGCAAAAATAGAAATACCGTAAATCTGGTGTTCCAGCTGTGACTGGACAAGTTTCATAGTGTCCGTCAAAGGATATATTATTTTTGGGGTGAAATTCAGTTGCAAAAATAGAAATACCGTAAATCTGGTGTTCCAGCTGTGACTGGACAAGTTTCATAGTGTCCGTCAAAGGATATATTATTTTCTGGGGTGAAATTAAGTTGCAAAAATAGAAATACCGTAAATCTGGTGTTCCAGCTGTGACTGGACAAGTTTCATAGTGTTCGTCAAAGGATATATTATTTTTGGGGTGAAATTCAGTTGCAAAAATAGAAATACCGTAAATCTGGTAGTTCAGCTGTGACTGGACAAGTTTCATAGTGTCCGTCAAAGGATATATTATTTTCTGGGGTGAAATTCAGTTGCTAAAATAGAAATACCATAAATCTGGTGTTCCAGCTGTTACTAGACAAGTTTCAGAGTGTCCGTCATAGGATATATCATTTTCTGGGGTGAAATTCATTTGCAAAAATAGAAATACTGCAGAATCTGGTGTACCTAGCTGTGACTGGACAAGTTTTATAGTGTCCGTCAAAGGATATATTACTTTTCTGGGGTGAAATTCAGTTGCAAAAATAGAAATATCTAGTAAATCTGGTGTTCCAGCTGTGACTGGACAAGTTTTATAGTGTCCGTCAAAGGATATTATTATTTTCTGGGGTGAAATTCAGTTGCAAAATAGAAATACCATAAATCTGGTGCTCCAGCTGTTGCAGGCCAAGTGTAAATCTGTCCGTAAAAGGGCATATTACACTCAGCGTGCATCTCCAAGTGTATTTCTTTCCGTTAAAGGGTATATTACAGTTAGGCCTCTATCACACGGCCGTCATGTTTGACGCCCGGATAAGAGGCGGGTGCGTTGCAGGAATATGTGCGATTTTCCGCGTGGGTGCAAACGCTTTGTAAAATCACCATGTTTGGTACTCCAGATCCGAGCCGGACTTCATCACTGACGTCCG
>CM065591.1:311566936-311670993 GCA_033119425.1 Bufotes viridis | reverse complement strand
AACATTGGAGAACAATTTCTCTTAAAAGAACTATTACTAGCTCAGATCTCGAGGACTGGCAATTTAGAGCGAATACTACTCCTTGGTTATCTGTACTAAGCAAAATCCTCCTGTTCGATAACTGCTCTTTCCAAATGACAATGGCCACTAAAACAGGAAAGAGTTCAATTAAAACAGAGTTTCGAGTAAAACCACTTTGAACCCTTTTCAATGGCCACTTCATGGACGACCATTGGTTACCAAAAATTAAACCGTAACTAACGGAGCCAGCTGCATCAGATTGCAGTAAAAGAGCTTCAGATGATATAAATTCATGTTGCCATAAAGAGTGTCCATTGAAATTATTCAAAAATTTAAGCCAAATTTGAAGATCACATTTCATTTCCCCATTTCCCTATTTAAGCGAAGGTGAGAAAAAGGGGAAAAGGCCTTTGGTAGCTTCATATAAACGTCTAGAGAAGACTCTTCCCATGGGAATAACCCGGCTGACAAAATTTTAAGATCCCAGCACCGATTGTACTTCTTCAGAGTAGTCTTGGGCTTGGCTAAAATAATGCGAATTTCACCAATCGTTTTACAAATTTTATCCTTGGGAATTCGAAATTGCATGGATTCCGTGTCAATTTCGATTCCTAAAAAGTCAAAACTGTAGTAGGTAAGACGGTCTTCCTCGGCCAGCAGGATACTGAATCTGTTTGACATGCTCAAAAATTTATTGAGCATTCTTTCACATTCATCCGCACTCTTCTACCTAGGAAAAGAAAATCGTCCAGGTAGTGTATAGCCTCGCCAGGAGCAAGTGGCTGATACAGTACCCAATTAAGGAAAGTGCTTAAAATTTCAAAATAAAAACAAGATAGCGCAAATCCCATGGGAAGAGCCTTATCAAAGTAATATTCTCCTGACAATGGAAGCCAAGAGAGTTGAAACCGAAAGGGTGAATAGGCAGTAATCTGAAAGCTGACTTAATGTCAGTTTTCGCTAGCAATGCTCCTCGACCCAACTTATTTAAAATAGAAACAACTACATCAAAAGAAGTATAAGAGACTGAAGCTAACTGTTCGTCAATTTCATCGCTTACTGATAAATTCTTAGGAAATGACAAATGATTTATTAAACTGAATGAATTGGGTTCCTTTTTGGTACCAGTCCAATAGGAGAAATTCGAAATTCAAAAAGGGGGCGCAGAAAAGGGCCTGCAATCCTTCCTTCTTGAACTTCCCTGCTAATTTTTCCCTAACAGCTGCTGGGTTTAAATTAACCGATTTTAAGTTTTCAAAACTAAACAGCCCATCCCCCTGAAACTCGGGATGTAAAAACCTTCAGAAAAACCATAACAAAGAAGTTTAGCTTTCAGCTTGTTTGGATAATAATTTAGCCAGGGAATTAACTCTGCTATTCTCACCGGAGTCGGCGCTTTTTCCCAAATTATCCTTTGCTGAAGCTCTATGTTTTTTAAAACATTTAAATACCGGGTGTGACCCTGTACAGAAAGTACATTCGTGTTTGTATTTACAATTTGAGCCCCACTTGCACTGGGTTTCATTGTATGCAAAACAAACCCCTTTTCTTGATTGGGGACGAAAAGCTGGAGGCTTGGCAGCATAAGGTTCAGCCACAGGCCTACATCCTTTACTCCCCAATCAAGATGCGGGTAGACCGCCATCTTTTGCCTGTACATTTCATCGTAAGTATTCCAGGCGGATCCCCCAAAATTCCTATAGGCTTCCAAAATGGAGTCTTGATGATAAAAAAAAGTTTGCTGCATAAATTTGGATGCCGTTCTCCCAACACAGCACAATATATAGAAAAGCCTGTATCCAATTAAATATGGATTTGGCTTTGGATCTCTCTTCCTCGTTTTTGGAGTCCTTTTTTCCTGTTTTCCAGTATCTCTGACAGCTGGCAACAGAGAGTATAAATCAATGAACTCCCTGTTCCAAATCCTTTCCTTCATGGCCATGGAAAGATGGAAGCCTAAAGGGAGACTTGACATATTAAAGTATCCTTATAGCAAGTCTCCTGTACCGGTAAATTTAGGGTACTGGGCAAAGTAGTCTCCTAGGGAGTTCAGAGGGACCTAGAGAATTCCCACCTGACATAACCAAAGATGCCCCCTTATTCTTACTGGACATAAATTCCAAAAATCCTGGAATAAACCTATTTTATCAGAGGGGATAAAAGAATCCCCTATAGACAGTAACTCATCAGGCGTATTAGTCGCAATGCCCTCACCCTCAGGAGGCTGGATCACATGTCCAGTGGTAGAAGTTGCTGGAGGGAAAGCCGAGTCAGCTTTTTCTTTTTGGATGCCGTTCTCTTGTAATCTAGGGATCTTCTGTTGCTTGCAGTCCTGCCAAGAGAAGGGGGTCCGTGAGTAAACCACCCGGTCCCTACTCTTTCTCTTTGCAGACTCTGTTGAACGCTCCATGTCATCACGCCTGCACGCGCCGTTGACGCAGGAGGAATCAGTGAGCTCGGTGCTCGCGCACGGGCTGCGCAACTAGGAGCTGAAGTGGCTGCCGGAACCGATTCTGGTGACGGAGGAGAGGATAACAGGCAGGTTTTTAGCCATTCTTTGCCACCCTTCAATTCGGCCTTGTAGATCAACTTCTTAAGCAAATTATCCATGACGAGCAGTGATGTGGGTCTGTATCTGATGCTGTCAGTGCCGAGAATGTGCTATAACCGTTATTCTCCTTCTTTTATAGGTTGCTGCACGGTTGTTTGAGATGGCCAGCCAATCAGACTTCTCCCAGATGGCACCCGATCAAGATGACCGTTGCTTACACTTAACCTATATTCAGGTAAGGAAACTTTATTTATTTATTTATTAAAACACCAACTTTTAGACAATGAAGGAAACAGGCCGCCATGCGTCCATGCATTGTATAAAACAATTTCAGGTCACGTACATTCTACTGCAGCCATGGCGGGTATTAGCTTTTGTTCAACTAGATAGTGTTCTCCTGAGCTTAGACTCACCTTGTCGCCACAGCTTTAACAATAGCAAAATATGAAATCTTCAAAAGTAATGTCCAGCAATACCAAACATTGAAATGTAACTTACACCACTGTCTCATACACTAACCCGTTCTCCTACCGTCCCCAAAGTAAATCATTGTTTACTCTGGTGTCCAATGTACATATGAGGAGGTTTACTTCTGATTCCAAAAAGATAATTTCATGTGGTTACACGGGGTCATAGTGGCAGTAAAAGACCATGGAGTTTCAATAGCTATGAATGGCATCATTGTAATGATATATTATCATTGTATTACTTCATATAGAGAAGCTGTTTTCACTCACTAATGATTACCTACAGTAATTAGATAAAGAAAAATCTTAGGAATCAGAGAATTCATTTTCTGTGTGTGTAGAGTGTTTAAAGATTATTCATACGATTTCAGTATAGACCAGGCTTTGTTTCTGTTGATCCCTAGGGATGTGATAAAAATGAACAGACGCGACACCTGTTTTTCGCACTGTACAACCTACAGAAACTAACGTGTCTAAAGGTAATGGCAACTACTCTGCTGATTCTTCTGGTTCTCTCTGTAACATTTCACTCTATAGAGTAGACCACCAAGTCCTCCTCACCATGTTCCACTCTATTACTCTTAAAGAAACCAATCTCTCTTGGTTTTATTCCTATCTCTCAGGTGACACATTTGGTTTTAAGTACCATCTGTATGCTGATGACATCCAACTGTCTCTAACATCATGTGCTATATCTGAATCTTTCAAAACGGAACTTCTTGTCTGTCCACCATCTACCAACCAACCGAACCCAAAATTTCAATGTCAGATTGTGGCACTACCATAACTCCTGGGCAGCATGATTGCTGTCTTGGGTTTATGCTTGACTCAGATCCTTTGGCATGTATGTGTTTCCAGCACCTCAAGAACATCTCCAGAATCCACCTTTTCTGGGGGTGGAAACTGCCAAAATTCTTATTGTTGCTTTGATTTATTCTTGTCCAAACTACTGTAACTCATTACTAATCGGCTTTCCCTCACTAACCTCTATCCCTTGCAGCCAGGCTTATCTTTCTATTGAACCGCTTCTTCTAGTCAGTGCCAATCACTTCACTGGTTGCCCATCCACCACAGAATACAATTCAAACACTGTCACCCACAAAGTTATTTCCAGTGCACTCTACGTTCTGCTAGTGATCTAAGATTATCTAAGATTAACCTCCATTAACATCCTCCAGTTTGAACCTCTTACACCCACCTTCAAGACTTTTTGTGAGCTGCAACAGCTCTCTTGAATGCACTGCCCTGGACAACCAGGTTAATTTCCAACTTCCTTAGTGTTAAATGTACACTCACCTAAAAATTATTAGGAACACCATACTAATACGGTGTTGGACCCCCTTTGCCTTCAGAACTGCCTTAATTCTACGTGGCATTGATTCCACAAGGTGCTGATAGCATTCTTTAGAATTGTTGGCCCATATTGATAGGATAGCATCTTGCAGTTGATGGAGATTTGGGGATGCACATCCAGGGCACGAAGCTCCTGCTCCATCACATCCCAAAGATACTTTATTCAGTTGAGATCTGGTGACTGTGGGGGCCATTTTAGTACAGTGAACGCATTGTCATGTTCAAGAAACCAATTTGAAATGATTCGAGCTTTGTGACATGGTGCATTATCCTGCTGGAAGTAGCCATGAGAGGATGGGTGGTCATGAAGGGATGGACATGGTCAGAAACAATGCTCAGGAAGCCCGTGGCATTTAAACGATGCGCATTGGCACTAAGGGGCCTAAAATGTGCCCAGAAAACATCCCCACACCATTACACCACCACCACCAGCCTGCACAGTGGTAACAAGGCATGATGGATACATGTTCTCATTCTGTTTACGTCAAATTCGGACTCTACCATTTGAATGTCTCAACAGAAATCGAGACTCATCAGACCAGGCAACATTTTTACAGTCTTTAACAGTCCAATTTTGGTGAGCTTGTGCAAATTGTAGCCTCTTTTTCCTATTTGTAGTGGAGATGAGTGGTACCCAGAGGGGTCTTCTGCTGTTGTAGCCCATCTGCCTCAAGGTTGTGCGTGTTGTGGCTTCACAAATGCTTTGCTGCATACCTCGGTTGTAACAAGCGGTTATTTCAGTCAACGTTGCTCTTCTATCGGCTTGAATCAGTCAGCCAATTCTCCTCTGACCTTTAGCATCAACAAGGCACTTTTGCTTACAGGACTGCCGCATACTGGATGTTTTTCCTTTTCACACCATTCTTTGTAAACCCTAGAAATGGTTGTGCATGAAAATCCCAGTAACTGAGCAGATTGTGAAATACTCAGACCCATGCCACACTCAAAATTGCTTAAATCACCTTTCTTTCCCATTCTGACATTCAGTTTGGAGTTCAGGAGATTGTCTTGACCAGGACCACACCCTAAATGCATTGAAGCAACTGCCATGTGATTGGTTGACTAGATAATTGCATTAATGAGAAATAGAACAGGTGCTCCTAATAATTCTTTAGGTGAGTGTATATTAAAAACACAGCTTTTTAAACAGGTTTATCATATTCCCTATTCTGACTCCCTACCCCCGCCTCTTAATGTTTGGAACCAGATGCCTTCATCCAACAGTAATCCCCACACTCAATGCACTGGCTCAAGCAGCTATATCTGCCTCATGACATCCATGTGCTGTCCATTTGGTTCATCTGCAATATGTAAAAATGCGGATTGGAAACAGATGCAAATACGGTCATGTGCATGAGCCCTTTAAGGAAGTAGGGTTTTATTGGTAACTGGAAACCTTCAGTGGATTGATCACATTTAGGCCTCATGCACACGATCGTTTCCGCTTTGTGGTCCACAAACCATAGATCTGTAAAACACAGATAACGACCGTGCGCATGCCATTTTATTTTCACCTCTTGTAGAAATGACCTATCCTTGTCCACAAAACAGACAAGAATATGACATATTGTAGATAATCGGGCGGCACTGCTGGAGGTATGGGTGCACGGTCAACGGGCGTCGCTCCAAATACTTCAGTAAGGAACGGAACCGGCACTCCTTGCGATGCAATAGTATATTCTTTATTCGTTATTCAAAGTACTTTGCTGCTCTGCTGCTCACATATATTGTGTTTGACAAAGGCACTTGCACGTTCCAAACGCGCGTCCTTTCTTTATGAGTGGCAAATAAAGAATATACTATTGCATCGCAAGGAGTGCCGGTTCCATTCCTTACTGAAGAATATGACATGTTCTATATTATTTTGCAGGGCTGTGGAACGGTCATACAGATGCGGAGAGCACACAGTGTGCTGTCCGCATTTTTGTGGCCCCATTGAAATGAATAGGTTTGCATCAGATCCACAAAAATGTGGATCGGTTGTGGCCCGCATGTATGGTTGTTTGGAATCTAAAAACTTTAATTGAAGCAAAATTGTATGCAACTACAACAAAACAAAGCAAGATTCAAAAAATACAAGAATCCAAGAGTAGGCAATTTGACTGTTACAGATAAATAATAACAGTGCAGATGTAAATCTCTAGGTTGTCACAGAATGAGTCAGAGAATTTTTTCAAAGACTTCTGTCCCTGAATCATCCATCCTGCTGTTCATAACTACCTTTCTCGGCCACCACATACAGACATGCAAGAAATGGTGCAGGCATATAATTAGTAGTATGCTCCAGCATAAAAGATCAAGAACACAGTTATTTATGAGCCAGACACCACTAAATGCCCAACAACCCCCCCCCCCCCCCATGTCAGGTGGAGTAGACAGATGTATGCAGATTTTACCCTCCGCTTTGGCCCAGTTACAATCCCGTATAAGCAACCCGCCTGTGAAATTGATGTGAGCTATACTCTATGCCACGTAGCGTACATAAACATCATATACAACTTGTAATAACCTTGTTAACCATCCTCCTCTAGGATAGGTGTACTTACTTTACAGCGCAATAAATATGGGCACACACCTTATCTTGTACACAATTTGTAAATTTGTAAATTATCTTAGTGTATACAGTACAATGTCATGCCCTAGTTATTTTTCCTCTGGGACAGACAGTGGCGTACATAGAGAAGTAAGTGCCCCATATCAAGGATCAAACCAGGCCCCTCACACAGGACAAAAGGGTTTCAGTCTAAACGCCTTACAATGACCCTTGGGCCATTTTTTCCACTGCCTTATATGCTAAAAGTTGTTCCTTTAGAGCAAGTTTTTACCCCCAGTAGAAGAGGCGATGATCCCAACTGGGCCCTCTCTTGCCCTGGGCCACATAGCAGTCATATATAGTTACGCCCCTGGGTGCAGATAGACAAGCTGGACTTATGGTCCCAACACTGCTCCACTGCGCTGTATTTAAAGCCAAATCAATCCAGCCTGAACTTAGCTGCAAGTGACATTTCTTTACCTCCCTTGCCACTTTCTGAAAAGTAACAGTGGAGAGGACAGGGTGTGGCATGGCAGGACCACCAGCTACCAGCTCTGCCAGCTGGAGGATGCACCTAATTTAGATGATGCGTGTGTAGTACCCCAGACCTGGAGGTACTACAAATTGTATATTGTTGTGTATTTTATTGTTTGCTTTGGCCATAGCTTACAGGAATGGTTGGCAAAGGCTGGCAAGGAACAGGACAAACCAGGAGTGGGTGGGACCTGCTCCCTGCCAAGAGGGGGAGTTCCTTTCCAGAGACAGAGAGGAGAGGAAGCAACTTCCTGGCTCCTGGTCTCTTCCCCTACAAGTCCATATTTCATTTACTCTATCTATCCCTACACAGGGGGTGAAAAACGCTCACCCTCAAAAGGGCGACCCCCCCATGTCACTCCTGACTCCTTAGATGTCCCTTCTTGTCCCTACGCCGCGCCACTTGACTGCCCAGCTTCGTCAGAGGGAAGGAAACAAGGGTTCTGGTATGGATAAAGATAACCTCCAACGCGTTTCGTTGGCCTAGGGTCAACTCATCAGTGGACTCACAACAATATGTCAGCAGTTTATAAACAAACTAGAAGTTCAACTTGGCTTCAGAGTGGAGAAGATGGCTCAGTTGGATGCAGAGGTATAGTCTGGAAGTCGCCATCCATTCCCCCCTACAAAAGGAGGCCTTTTGGTGGCGTCCAGCTGGGCTTGTGGCAGCATCGTATGGCAGCAGCACTATTGTGTGTTATGTGTGTCTGTACCACTGTGTGCGATTGTTTGTTTATTGTCTTTAACGGGCTATTGTTTTAACTGGATATTAAAAGTTAAGTATCAATTAAGGTCACCCATCATTTTAGTTTTTGAGCCACTAAAGACTCTGTATATTGCTGTTACCTGGCACCTGACAGGGGCTAAACAAGCAACATGGGGACTTAAATTGGGAGTCAGAAATGCAGTAAAGTCACCAATGTCAATGCAAAAACATAATAAGTCAGCAGTAAAACATTATGGCAAAATCTATTTGGGGCAAGCCGTAAAAGACTTGATCCATTTCACAGTCCTTTGATAGCAATAAAATAGGAGGGCAGCACTCTTTATAAATGATCCTTTATCTTTTGCCATAATCAATTCTATTTATGTCAGACATTATTAATCTTACTTGCAGTTTCCAGCAGAGGGCAGCAACACCTACCTTCACAGTAAGCTCAGCCAACATTGGAAGAAGGGGAAGAGATGTGTCTGCTCTATAAAGGGGAGGCTATAGGTGCGGTGCTAGGTACTATGCAAACATTATTTGGTTTATATGAGCAATGAACCCCCCTGTCTGGGCAAGTGCAGTGCCCCAGAGGGCGACTGCAAAGTTTTAATTACTACTAAAAGGGTTAATTTCATGTTAGTAAGTTGAATATTGTGGTTTATAGTTAAAGGGGTGTTCCCATCTCAGACAATGGGGGCATATCGCTAGGATATGCTCCCATTGTGGGACCCACACCTATCTCTAAAATGAAGCCTAACATGAGGCCGGCAAAGTGGCAGCTGCCGGGTCCGGCCTCTACAAAGCCGTCCACCAAGAATAGCCGAGCGGCACACCCGCCTATGTTAGGAATTCCTATAGAAACGAATGCGCAGCCGCTGCTCCCATTCATTTCTGTGGGGCGGACAGAAATAGCTGAGCCAAAAACTCTGCTATTTTCAGCAGCCCCATAGAAATGGAGGGTAGACGTGCATATGTGGTACACCCTTCAGGACTTTGCTGGCTCTTCACTTATCGCATATTCGCATCATTGAAAAATTGTAAAAAGCGCATAATCGCCACACATCGCAAAAAATCGCAAGATGCGCATAATCGCCACACATCACATAATATCGCAGAATGTACTTAATTGCCACTTCTTGCATTTTTTCTTTTTTTTTATTCTTTAGGCACTACTTTATGCATCACTTGGATTGTGATGGCATAGTGGAACATAACAATTTGGAAGCTTGATTTAGGACCTTGGCATCATATTTGGAGTTTATATCACAGCTATTATCTACAGCCTTCACATCTTCATGATCAAGATTTTGTTATTTCACTATATCATATATTTACGGTCAAAACTAATTATGTATTATTATTATGTCATGTTTTTCAAACAAAAAATATTTTTAGCACTTGTCATATTTTGTCATATGGTTTTGCACTGGCACTTCATACTCGGTCACTTGTTGCACTACTTCACTGTTATTATTTTTGTGGTATGGTTGTTTCACTATGCATTGTTTTACATTATATGCCTCAGTTTTGTGACGTTGGGCGCATTCCGCAGATAGCTTTGAGGCATTTATATATTATTGAAGTGTAGCCTATGGCATGCTCCAGTCAAATGAAAGGGGGCGGACATGCAGGAAGTGGCAATTAAGTACATTCTGCGATATTATGTGATGTGTGGCGATTATGCGCATCTTGCGTTTTTTTGCAATGTGTGGCGATTATGCGCTTTTTACAATTTTTCGATGATGCGAATATGCGATAAGTGGAGATTATGCGCATCCTGCGATGCTATCTAGCATGGAGTCGCGGCCTTTGGCACGCTCCGGCCATGTGACCGGGTGCATATGCGATAAATGGCGATTATGCGCATCCTACGATACTATGCGATTTGTGGTGATATTGCGCTGTTTATGTTTTTCCGATCATGTGACTGGGTGATTACGTAAGATAGGGCGCATATTATTGATGTAAGAGGCGCACAATGGATGAGGTAGGTGATTGCACCAGGAGGAATGAATTGAAGTCAATTAAAGAGACCAGGAAGGATGCTTGTATGGAGGACTTACCTGTCACTCTTTTTAAACAACAACTGCTGATTGGTATAGGGGTCCACAGGGAGTGGCTTTGAGTGGTAGGGTGGAGGTCTTAGAGGTATAAATATGTGCAGGAAACACATGCTAGTCAGACGCCCTTGAAGAAGCAGCTGGCGAAATGATCGTCGGGCATTTTGTGGTCGGTATACATGTTTACTTATGGGGAGGAGGCGAGCACATGCTGTTGTTGTCTCTGTAGCTATTGCACTTTGCACTTTATTTTGTATATTACTGTGGCTTACTCTGCCTCCCAAGCCTATTTAGTATAATTGTGACACTGCTGACCATACATTTTTAGGGAGCTTTTTCTCCCCATCTCTGTTCGTGCCTATGAACTCTCATTGTAGTTGATATTGTGGATCATGTTTTTAACATATTGGTGAATTAATAAAGGTATTTGTTTATATTACCTGCGTTGTGTTTTGTTGATAGGTGTGTGATGTTATTCATGCAGGTGGTGACCAGTGTGTCACTATTTTTCGGTGTTTAATTATGCCTCCAATAATGTTACTGCTCCCCAGGATTGGGCCCTTAGTAGTAGTACCTCTATAGTTTGCCCAATAATAATGCCCACCATAGTGCTCCAGTAGCAATAAGGCCTTATATGCTTATAGCACCCCAGTAGTTATGCATCCCCAGACCACTATAATGACCCAGTAGTTATGCAGTCCCTGACCCCTATAGAGCCCCAGTAGTTATGCAGCCCAAACCCTATAGGGCCCCTTAGTCATGGAGCCCATATCCTCTATAGTGCCCCAGTAGTTATGCAGCCCCTGACCCTTATAGCGCACTAGTAGTTATGCAGCAATAGTAACAAAGCAAAAAATAATATACTCACCTCACTCCCTTCCACGTCGTCGTCATCTGTAACTGTACACAGACCCCTTCCAGCTGCAGCCTTTGTCCTGGCATCGGTAGCATGATGACATCATTGCACCACCTGTGCGAATGATACGCCCACTAATAGGCTTCAAGCTTAGTAGACTGGAGCTTATTAGAGGGAACTGTGGGGCAGGGAGCCTTTGAGTCCAGTGCCATGCCGAACGCAGTATTCAACTGTAAAGCTCTCTTGAGGACAGGAATGCAGTTGAATGTGCCAGACTTGTGAGGTTCGGAGACCTCGCCAAAACATTCGGGGCCCTAGCCCTAGTTGTTTTAGCCTAGCGAAGCCCCGGACTGTATTTGCTGTGGCAACTGCTTTCAGGGCTGAGGGTGACCCACCCCAGTCCCGGGCCCATCTGGTATTTACTAGAATTGCAAGATGAACAGAACAGCCCTGCTGTATACTTTATTCTTTTGAGCTGCCTCCTTCTTAATGACTAAGCTAGTCACCTATAGGATAAACTGTTACTATTAAAGTGGTTGCCTCACTTCGGCAAATTGCATTTAACATATAGACAAAGTTAATACACGTTACTGTATGTATTGTGATTGTCCTTATTACCTCTTTTGCTGGCTTGATTCGTTTTTCCATCACATTATACTCTGCTCGTTTTTAGGGATTACGACCAACGCTCAATCCAGCAGTGGAAAAAACGCTGACCTCCTTAGTGACCAAAATCACGAGAGTGTGCCTGGACCAGAGCTTCTTCCTATAGTGTGGAAGCACGGCCACCGCTGCTGGATTGTAGGGTGTTCGTAACCCCTGGAAACGAGCAGTGTATAATGTGATGGAAAAATGTATCAAGCCAGCAAAGACAAACTGAGCAATCATAATCCACGAGTAAGTACCTTTTATTAACCTTCTCTCCATGATCAATGGCATTTGCTGAAGTTAGAAGGCCCTTTTAAGTGAAATGTGTGATATGATTACAATTATTTCTATGAAACCAGGTTCATTATAGTAACAAGACAACCCGTCCTGAACTGGAGGTGTCATATTTTTTCTGTTGTAATTTCCTTTGGAATGAACAATATATGAACTTTTAAAATAAATCTTTCATATATTTTAGGGCCTTCATTTATTTATATGTTACCATGTTAATAGATTGTGGTTCTTCAAAGGCTCACTGACTGGTATTTTAGACATTTCATAGTTAAAAATCTGTCCACTGGGGGGAACCCTATTAGTCGGATAACTCAGCAATTTGGTTATTTATTCCCCTTATAATAATTAAATATAAGTTCTTCAGTTCTCATCTTCTGTCCAGTTAAAAAAAATGTATTTTCAGACTTTAGATATATTAGTTTCGGTAAAATACAGATGTGATTCATTATATTATGAGCCTTTTATGTAGTCATTACATAAAGTAAACATTAAATTGTTGTGCCATATACACATTTTTCAATATTAAAATATGAGAACAAAAGCATGTTCATTATTCCAGATGTCCCAGGGAGCCCAAAAGTGGGATATTACCTCTCAGATATTTATGGCATAGATTCTAGATAGATTAAAATATAGCTAAACCCCTAAAATGATTTTTTTATATTTGCACAGCAGCCTGGAATGCCTTTGGAGAACTCTATACTCCCCTATTCCATCTCTCTGGCTTCCTACCTCTCTTTAGTGGTCTTGCAGTCACTGTCTGTCATCGTTCGCGTTCACGCTGAGCTTAGTTGTTGGCTGCTGCGCCGCTGCAGCCAATGATTGACCTCATCAATGATGTGTCTCCAAGCGGCACATCACTGCTGGGTCATGTGCCGCATAACAGAGCATCAGAGAGTTAGTGAACAAAAAAAACTATTGGATGTCTTCTTTAACTTGTTGCCGACCGCCTCACGCAGGATTGCGTCCTGCGGGCGGTCGGTTTGTTCCTCCTTGACGCGCAGGCGCGTCATCTCGCGAGAGGCGAGATAGTTCACAGGATCACGTCGGGGACAAGGTAAACTACAGCCTGCCAGCGCTGATCGTGCGCTGGCAGGCTGTAGAAGTTAAAAAAATGGCATATCAGACGCTGTTTTGTTAACAGCGTCTGATATGCTTGCTGATCGTTCCTTTGGTGGTCCCTTTTGCTTGGGACCACCAAAGGAAACTTTTATAAGTGCACCAATCACCACACAGACCCCCCCCCCCATCCACCCCACCCCCCCTCCCACCCCCGTCACTGATTAACCCCTGATTAACCCCTGATTAACCCCCGATCACCCCATGTCACCCCCCTGTCACCCCCTGACACTAATTACCCCCTGTAAGGCTCATTCAGACGTCCGTATGTGTTTTGCGGATCCATGGATCCGCGGATCCGCAAAACACGGACACCAGCAATGTGCTTTCCGCATTTTGCGGATCCGCACATTGCCAGAACTATATAGAAAATGCCTTTTCTTGTCCGCAATTGCGGACAAGAATAGGACATGCTCTATCTTTTGCGGAGCTGCGGCCGGATGTTTGGGGGCGAAACCCGGAAGTTTGCGGCCGCAGCTCCGCAAATGCTGATGCGGCGAGCGCATAGTGTGCTCTCCGCATCACCGCCAGCCCCATTCACACTGAATGGGTCCGCATCTATTCGCAGAATTGCGGAATAGATGCGGACATTTTTGCGGACGTGTGAATGGGGCCTTAGTACTTTTTTTTTTGCACATTTTTGGCAGAGATTTATTCATCCACATTGATCGATGTGAATGAGGAAATCTGTGCCGTTTTTTTGCACATTTTTGGGCAGAGATTTTTCATCCACATTGATCGATGCGAATGAAGAAATCTGTGCCGTTCATTTTTCTTTTTCAGCCCAGAGGCTGAACGGGAAAAAATCTCATTACCCGTATGCTCAATATAAGGAGAATCGCAGAAACTCCTAATGCTGGCCATACGTGTAATGATTACGGAGACCCTAAAATGCCAGGGCAGTACAAAAACCCCACATGTGACCCCATTTTAGAAAGAAGACACCCTAAGGTATTCCGTGAGGGGTATGGTGAGTTCATGCAAAATTTTATTTTTTGTCACAAGTTAGTGGAATATGAGACTGTAAAAAAAAATAAAAAAATATCAATTTCCGCGAACTTGTGCCAAATTTTTTTTTCTGTGAACTCGCCATGCCCTTCACAGAATACCTTAGGGTGTCTTCTTTCCATAATGGGGTCACTTGTGGGGTATTTATACTGCCCTGGCATTTTAGGGGTCCTAAAGTGTGAGAATCCAAATGCGTAAAATGGCCTGTGAAATCCTAAAGGTACTCATTGGTTTAGGGCCCCTTTGCGCATCTTGGCTGCAAAAAGTGTCACTCATGTGGTATCGCCGTACTCAGGAGAAGTAGGGCAATGTGTTTTAGGGTGTATTTTACATATACCCATACTGTGTGTGAGAAATATCACTGTAAACGACTTTTTAAATTTTTTTATTCAAAGTTGTCAATTTACAGAGATATTTCTCACACAAAGTATGGGTATATGTAAAATACACCCCAAAACACATTGCCCTACTTCTCCTGAGTACGGCGATACCACATGAGTGACACTTTTTTGCAGCCTGGGTGCGCAAAGGGGCCCAAATTCCAACGAGTACCTTTAGGTTTTATATGGCTGCTCACAATTTAGCCCCACCCAAAATGCCAGAACAGTACAAACACCCCACAAATGACACCATTTTGGAAAGAAGACAACCCAAGGTATTCGCTGAGGGGCATAGTGAGTCCATGAAAAATTTAACTTTTTGTCAAAAGTTAGCAGAAAGGTAGACTTTATGAGAAAAAAACAATAAAAAATCAATTTCCGCTATTTTTACATATACCCATACTTTGTGTGAGAAATATCTCTGTAAATTGACAACTTTGAGAAATATTGCTGTAAACGACAACTTTTTACATTTTTTTATTCAAAGTTGTCAATTTACAGAGATATTTCTCACACAAAGTATGGGTATATGTAAAAATACACCCCAAAACACATTGCCCTACTTCTCCTGAGTACAGCAATACCACATGAGTGACACTTTTTTGCAGCCTGGGTGCGCAAAGGGGCCCTAAAACCAATGAGTACCTTTAGGATTTCACAGGCCATTTCTACGCATTTGGATTCTCACGCTTTAGGGGCCCCTAAAATGCCAGGTCAGTATAAATACCCCACGTGACCCCATTTTGGAAAGAAGACATCCCAAGGTATTCCGTGAGGGGCATGGCGAGTTCACAGAATTTTTATTTTCTGGCACAAGTTAGCGGAAATTGATATATTTTTTTGTTTTTACAAAGTCTCATATTCCACTAACTTGTGACAAAAATAAAATTTTACATGAACTCACCATACCCCTCACGGAATACCTTGGAGTGTCTTCTTCCAAAATGGGGTCACATGTGGGTATTTATACTGTCCTGGCATTTTAGGGGCCCCTAAAGCGTGAGAAGAAGTCTGGAATCCAAATGCGTAAAAATGCCCTGTGAAATTCTAAAGGTACTCATTGGTTTTAGGACCTTTGCACTCAGGCTGCAAAGTGTCACACATGCGTATCGCCGTATTCAGGAGAAGTAAGCAATGCATGTTTTGGTGTGTATTTTTATATATACCTATACTGTGTGTGAAAATATCTCTGTAAACGACAACTTTTAAAAAATTTTATACAAAGTTGACAATTTACAGAGATATTTCTCTCACCCAACATGGGTATATGTAAAAATACACCCTAAAACACATTGCCCTACTTCTCCTGAGTACGGCGATACCACATAAGTGACACTTTTTGCAGCCTGGGTGCGCAAAGGGGCCCAAATTCCAACGAGTACCTTTAGGTTTTACATGGCGGCTCACAATTTAGCCCCGCCCAAAATGCCAGAACAGTAAACACACCCCACAAATGACCCCTTTTCGGAAAGTAGACACCCCGAGGTATTCACTGAGGGGCATAGTGAAGTCTGTCTGAGATTTCTTTTTGTTGACAGAAGTTAGCAGAAATTGAAACTTTTTTTTTTTTTTTTTCTCAGAAAGTGTCATTTTCCGCTAACTTGTGAAAAAATGAAATGATACATGAACTCACCATGCCCCTCCGCGAATACTTTGGGGTGTCTTCTTTCTAAAATGGTGTGATTTGGGGGTATTTATACTATCCTGACATTCTAGCACCTGAAGAAACATGACAGGTGCTCAGAAAGTCAGAGCTGCTTCAAAATGCCGAAATTCACTTTTTGCACCATAGTTTGTAAACGCTATAACTTTTACCCAAACCAATAAATATACACTTATTGGACTTTTTTTTTTATCAAAGACATGTAGAACAATAAATTTAGAGAAAAATTTATATAGAAATGTAGTTTTTTTTGAAAAATAATTTACAACAGAAAGTGAAAAATGTCATTTTTTTTGCAAAAATTTCGGTCATTTTTGATTAATAGCAAAAAAAGTAAAAATGTCAGCAGCAATGAAATACCACCAAATGAAAGCTCTATTAGTGAGAAGAAAAGGAGGTAAAATTCATTTGGGTGGTAAGTTGCATGACGGAGCAATAAACGGTGAAAGTAGTGTAGTGCGGAATTGTAAAAAGTGGCCTGGTCATTAAGGGTGTTTAAGTTAGGGGGCTTAAGTGGTTAAGGGTTTTCCGTGAATGATTTAAAATGGTCTTCAGCACAATTTTAAATCATTCCCGGAGAACCCCTTTAAGGACAATTTTTTTTGTTTTATTATTAATCTTTTCTCTTCTTATTTCTAATGTGTATAGCGGCCTTTAGAAATGTGGCTTGTGTTGCTATCATTAATTTTACTCCACTCCCTAAGAACCTTTGGCCAACTGCTGTCCTTACCAGCCAGTTGTTTACTTCTAGGTTTCTCTATATTTTTGTATTCATTATAGCTGTGATTATGTATAGATAGATAGATAGATAGATAGATAGATAGATAGATAGATGTCTCTCTGGGAATAACAAATAGTTTGCTTTGATGGTTTGATTCTTACCGTTCATATGACTTTATCAGTGTATTCTGTAGAGTTCCAGGTTCTGTCAAGTTTAGTAATATTATATTTACTGCATTCAAAACCTTTTCTTTCCCAGAAAGTAACACAATGACATTATGTGTTAATTCAAATACATCAAAAGAGCATTTCATGTCTTCCATGACTGCACATTAGAGATAGGTATTCATCTTGAGGCCTGAGGAATTTCTTGCTTTTCCAACTGATGATTATGTTCATGATAATATTGCATGTCTATCCACAAAGCGAAATCCAGCATCTGTTTTTAGAAGTTTAATAAAAGCAAAATAAGTTGTGGCTTACATAGTTACATAGTTGATATGGATGAAAAAGATGTATGTCCATCAAGTTCAACCAGAAAACTGAAAGGAATGAAAGAGAACTCTTAGAGCTTCTCCTTGTTAAGGCAAAGAAAAGCATAATCCATGTCTGATCACAAAAGATTTGTTGTAGTCTGTTACTAGGGAGACACATAAGGGAGATTTATCAAACTGGTGTAAAGTAGAAATGGCCTAGTTGCCCATAGCAACCAATCAGATTCCACCTTTAATTTTTCAAAGGAGCTGTGAAAAATGAAGGTGGAATCTGATTGGTTGCTATAGGCAACAGGCCATTTCTACTTTACATCAGTTTGGGTTAATGTTAACAGGGGTTAATTGTGTGGATCACAGCGCTGTCAGAGGTTGGGTGCCACCTGACAGCAGTGCCCCCCAGTATCAAAATCATTGTGGGCAGTGAGCATTTTGCGCAATCCCCCACCCCCTCTCCAGTATAATAAATCATTGGTGGCCCCCTACCATCATTGGTGGCAATGGTAGTTCCGATCGGAGCCCCAGCAGTGTAATGCTGGGGCTCCGATCGATTACCATGACAGCCAGGATGCTACTGAAGTCCTGGCTGCAATGGTATGTTAGCAGCATTGTACTTACCTGCGCTGGGGCCGCTGGGCGCTCCCTTCTTCGCTAAGTTACTCACAGGTCTGTGAGACGCATTGCCTATGCTTATAGCAATGCGCCTCACAGACCTGTGAGTAACTTACCCAAGAAAGGAGCACCCGGCGGCCCAGCGCTCCAATGGCCACTGGCCACCAATGATTTATTATGCTGGGGAGGGGGTGGGGGATTGTGCAAATGCGCACTGCCCACAATGATTCTAATACTGAGGCACTGCTGTCAGGCGGCACCCGACCTCTAACAGAGTGCTGTGATCCACACAATTAACCCTGTGCGGGAGTTAGTTGTGCGGATCACAGCACCCTGTCAGAGGTCGGGTGCTGCCTGACAGTAGGGGCCAGTATATTATAAACTTGAATCATCTTACAATTACAGCAACTGTGGTGCCTTTTCCCCATATTACAGAATAGGAAAGGCAGCCCAGACATGTCATAGCTGAGTAGTGATCGTGACGAGTGGCAATTGAAAAATATTCGCATACTCATGTATTATTTAGAAGGGAAAAAATGACGAATATTCGAGATAACGAATATATAGCACTATATTCGTAATATTCGCAAATTATCGAATTTGAGATATTCGCGATTAATATTTGTTCGAATATTCACGCTAAACACTAAATATAATATTTTCAAACATATGTTTGGAAGAATCCAAGGAAATGTTCATATGCTGATATATTTCTCTTTGATATACATGACTGATGATAGTATTGAGCGAATCGAGCTTTGGATCATCGATCCAAAGTCGTTTCGTTCTAATACTTTGTTTTAATGCTGTCACTGTTTTAAAAACATTTCAAATTTGGAATCCGAAGTCCGGATTGGGACTCGCTACCAAACCCGAAATCAGATTGCTGATTGGAAATGTTTGTAAAGATGTAAAACTGAATACCAAGTTCATTTACCGAAGTCTCCTGCGACTTCAGGTGAAACGAATTTTGCCTCAATAGAGACAATACATTTTAATGCTGTTTGGAGACAGATTTCCGTAGAGCACTAAAATGAAGTGCTAGAACAAATCGATTGATTATCCTTACTGAAGATAACACCATAGTATAGACTTCTAAATAGCTTTGAGCTGCACAAATTTTTCCCACGTGTCCAACTATTTAAAGGTCTTTTTCAGCCTCTATAGCCAGGATAGGCTTTGTTTGAGTAAATATATTGCATTTGCAGAGCACTTATCACTTTTCTACTTGGATGACAAAGATATATGTGCAGGGTCCACACAAAATAAAATAATTACATTATTCCAAATGCACTGTACATTAATGTGGAATGTAAAGAAATGCTATTGTATGTCAGTAGTTTCCTATAATAATGCAGAGGTGTATCCCTAGGTCTCCTGGGCTAGACTTTAAAATGGGTTGCCACTTGGCACAATATGTAGATACAAACTCACTCTACATTACACTCATTCTTTGCTTAAGGCCCTATATTTCTACATTCAGTGCCAGAAGCGTATGCGACCTATTTAGTTAGTTGGCCACTATGTAAAAGACTCCAGACAGGCGAGAGCTACGCTTAAATCCCTGTGCACCCAATGAGGTATAGTTCTCACCGATATGTATATTTATTATGAGGCAACTTAATTAGTATATGTGGCCTTGAGGGCCAAGGCAGACTTGAGCAATCTGGCGGTGGTGTTTGAAGCTGCTTTAGTTGGCTCCTATGAGGCACTTGCAAATCTAGTCTATCTGACTCACCAGTAAACTTCTAATATGGCAGCTACAGTGGTGAATTAGAATGCTTTTGTGACTACGTGCAGTTATAGAAGTCATGGTCTCTATATATTCCACTCTGGTATAATTCTAAACTACTAGAATTGTATCACCTAACTGATTTGAAGTTCTGGCCTGAGAAAGAGGTAAAATGTCTTACTCAGTTATACGTTGGGAGCTCCTTTTGTTCATTTTCTAGTCTAAAACAGGAATAGTTTATATAGGCATTTCCAGTTTCAGCATGCATGTATGGCCCAGTTTGGCAAAAGGAACTCTTACGATGGAGTATGGCCCAGTGAAATCAGCGACCAGAAGAGTTAATTTAACTAAAACAATTTCAACCTCCAATAAAACAATATTTGCAAGAACAAGAGTAACCCTATCTTGCACTCCTTCGTCAAATGGAGAATAGACATACCTGAGCTTGAAGAGCAACATTTGAAGGAAATAGGATCTATATAGCTCTCCACAGTAATTAGCACGAGGGACCAGCTTATACAGGTCAAGTGACTACATAGGATCTACCTGACAGTGGCCAGGCTGTTCCAGATGCATAAGCCATCACACTCCACTTGTATCAGATGTGATAACCCCATTAGCTCTCTAACTCAAATGGTGTGAGTCTGCCCAGTTATCCAGCAGTACTAGTCGTTTTTAAACTTCAAATTGGATCTCCCTGGAGTTTGCTCAGTCTGCTGAGTGGTGAACGATGTACTTCCCACTAGGTATGGTAGGAAATTGCACAGTTTGTTAATGTTCTATGCTAGGAAAATTATCCTTTTTAACTAAAAAAAACCCCTAAAAACCCACTGTGAACCAGTTGGTCCATGTGATTAATGAAAATCCTTTGCTCTGTGAGTTAACATACAGTATGCAGCTAGAGGACCCCAGACCAGGAGCGGACTGGGAACTTAAAAAGGCCCTGGAAGAAAATCATAAAACTGGCTGCAGGTTATAGGCGACTCTAAACTGATGGGGCAACAGAAGTAGGAGGGGTAGCACAAAATACCACCCCATCAGAACCAAATACTGCTGCCCTTGCCACAGTATGAAACGGTATCATCGCCCTGAGGATGGCAATACAGTTGAATTCAGCAGGGAACCCGCTGCATAAATCCCTGATGCTCCTATATTAATTAATGCTGAGAGCATCAGATCTTTATGTATCTGGCTGGCGGCCAAAAGTAGAACTAGGTGGCCCACTGGGAAATTTCCCTGTAGGGTTTCCGGCCAGTCTGCCCATGCCTCTAACCGTTTCTTGAAAATTTGGGATCCTTGGTTACAACCTCAGACTGCAGTTGTCTTAAATTTGTGAGGCTTTTACATGGCAATTTCAGTATTAATGCAGGTGTGAATGTACTTTTTGTTCATATTAACTTTTCTGTATGAACATTGGCTCTTTTTATTTTTTTCCCACTGTGTTATTAATACTTTGTCTCATTTTAAGTGATAATTTTGAATGGATATTTATATTTGTCTATTAGTTGTAAGTTTGTTTAATGCTTTAAACCTCAATAAAGATAACTTGTTAAAAAACACTGGGTAGGATATGCAAGAACCCAGCGATACAGTATTATTAGCAGATCCCACTGATTGATCTGTTGACAAAACACTATACTGTATTGCATTGTAAGTCCAATCTGATTTGAGAGTCCTGTTGCTTTGGGAAGACCCCAAGCAAATATAATAATGAAAAAAGACAACATATTTCATGATTGTTCTGTAATCTCCTTTTAAACAAGTATTTGAGTTAATTCTGTTAATACCCTCTATTTACAATAAATCTTCATTCACAGAATATCTTGACATTCACTTTAAGCGTGTTTAATACTGGGAGATGAAAGAAACTGGGTAATACTGGATGATGAAAGTCGTTCAGGACAATAAGTACAGTGCGTTCACACATTATACCCACATACTTTAACACTACCAGGAAATACAAGTCTATGCCATTTGTAATTTCTGACAGTTTTCATATAAACAGTAATTCTATGCTTAGAACTGTTCCATAAAGATCAACCATATGTGTGGAAAGTTTATTCAAAGCTTTCCTGTAAAAATCAATAAGACTGTAAGCAGAAGCAATATTTTTAAGGGCATTTCATAATTCAGGAAGGGATAATGATGAGGGGAACAAGTGAGTGCAGTTAGGCTACCCCACCCTATGTAGTTTTCAGGAAATCACCACACCTCAGAACAAAACAATAACTGAATGCCTGAAAGGTACAGAACCCTGAATGAAATCATGAATGTTCTCATCTGTGGTTTTCAGGGTATTTTAAGGCCATTAAAGCTACTTATGACTTCTTAAAAATGTATTAACTACTTGTTTGAGGTACTCTAGATACTCATGAAGCTTGATAATGATTTGTATGTGATTAAACAGAGTGTAATACAAGTAAAAGTAAGATAGTAGAAGGAAAAAGTTTGATGGAGGTAGAGCTGCACTATAGCGCAGGAGAAGTTTGACAACCAGGGCTGCACCGCCAATTAGGCAAGGTGATCGTGTCAGGTGGCGCGGCCTTGGTGGCAAGGTGGGGCGGCAGGGCAGTAGGAGTGGAGATGGGTGCTTCTATTGTGGAGCGCTCATCTCTATATTCATCAATATCGCCGTCCTCAGGACAGCAATACAGATAGATGCTGCAGCGGAGCAGGGAGAGGCTTCTCCCTTCCCCATTCCTCTGATAGGCAGCCGGCCAGTGCAGGAGGCTCGACAACGCCATTGCTCCGCCTAAGTCATACAGCGCGGGACACAGGTCGGAAGAGGCCTGCATTGCATTGCTGCCAGCCTCATGGAGGTAAGTATACAGTGCCTTGCAAAAGTATTCACCCCTCTTTTTTCGTGTTTAATTACATTATATCCTTAAGTTCAATGTTTTGTTAATGTGAACTTTATTTGATGGATCAGAACACAATTGTCTAAGTTGGTGAAGTGAAATGAGAAAAATATATAAATAAAACTATTGTTTAGAAATTGAAAACAGAAAATTGGCATGTGCGTATGTCAGGGGTGGCCAACCTTACAGACACAGTAAGCCAAAAAAAAAAATGGATGATTGCCAGGAGCCACAAGCTATATATTTACACAGTCACCGTATTTTTCGCCCTACAAGATCCACCTAGGTTGTACCAAAGAAAAAAAGGAGAAAAAAAATGATTTTTCATCTGATCTGAGGTCTGATGAAAAAAAAAATTCTTATTTTTCATTAGCAGAGAAAAAAAAAATATAATATATATTTTTCACCAGACCTCAGATCAGACTCCTAAATGGGATCCCCAATTCTCATCTGAACTAAAATGAGATCCCCAAACCTCATCAGACCTCCAAATCAGACCCCCAATGCTGGTATCAGACAACACTGTTCAGACTCCCAGTGTCAGACCCTCAGTGCTCAGATCCCCCCCATTCTCAGATCTGTCCCCCCATGCTCAGACCTGACCAACCCATGCTCACACAAGACTCCCCCATGCTCAGATGTGACCCCCATGCTCAGATCAGACCCCCATTGCTCAGATCAGGACCCCCCATGCTTAGATTAGACCCCCATTGCTCAGATCAGGACCCCCCCATGCTCAGATCAGACCTTTATTGCCCAGATCAGGGCCCCTCCCCCATGCTCAGATCAGAACCTCCCATGCTTAGATCAGACCCCCATGCTCAGTTCTATAATTAAAAAAAAATCTCTTCCCTCTCCTGATCAGGCACTGGTCTCCTGTTAAGGCAGCTGCTACTTTGCAGGTCTGACACGCTCTCCACTATGACCTGATGAGCACAGCATCAGGTCATAGTACATGTCTTCATGTACTACATTCTCACACTGTGCGCATCAGGACGTAGTGGAGAGTGAGCTGGAGCTGCAAAGTAGCAACCGTGCCCGATCAGGAAAAAATATCTGAGCATGGGGTGGAGAGTGAGCCAGCCTGACTGCTTCCCAGCTCCACAGCATGAGCCGCACTTGAAGAAGCAAAGAGCCACATGTTGCTCAAGAGCCACAGGTTGGCCACCCCTGGCATATGTATTCACACCCTTTGTTGGGAAGCCCATAAAAAGCTCTTGTGCATCTAATTACCTTCAGAAGTCACATACTTAGTGAAAGGATGTCCACCTGTGTGCAATCTAAGTGTCACATGATCTGTCATTACATATACACACCTTTTGTGAAAGGCCCCAGAGGCTGCAACACCTAAGCAAGAGGCATCACTAACCAAACACTGCCATGAAGACCAAGGAACTCTCCAAACAAGTAAGGGACAATGTTGTTGAGAAGTCAGGGTTAGGTTATAAAAAAATATCCAAATCTTTGATGATCGCCAGGAGCACCATCAAAATCATCATAACCAAATGGAAAGAACATGGCACAACAGCAAACCTGCCAAGAGACGGTAGCCCACCAAAACTCACGGACCGGGCAAGGAGGGCATTAATCAGGGAGGCAGCACTGAGATCTAAGGTAACCCTGGAGGAGCTGCACCGTTCTACAGCAGAGACTGTAGTATCTGTAGATAGGATGACAATAAGCCCTATGCTCCATAGAGTTGGCTTTTATGGCAGAGTGACCAGAAGAAAACCATTACTTAGAGCAAAAAACAAAAAGGCACTTTGTGAGTTTGCGAAAAGGCATGTGGGAGGCTCCCAAAATGTATGGAGGAAGGTGTTCTGCTCTGATGAGACAAAAATTGAACTTTTCAGCCATCAAAGAACACCATACCCACATTGAAACATGGTGGTGACAGCATCATGCTGTGGGGATGTTTTTCAGCAGAGTTCAGAGTTGGTCAGAGTTGAGGGAAAGATGGATGGTGCTAAATACAGGGATATTCTTGAGCAAAACCTGTACCACTGTGCGTGATTTGAGGCTAGGATGGAGGTTCACCTTCCAGCAGGACAATGACCCCAAACACACTGCTAAAGCAACACTTGCGTAGATTAAGGGAAACATGTAAATGTATTGGTATGGCCTAGTCAAAGCTCAGATCTCAATCCAATAGAAAATCTGTGGTCAGACTTAAAGATTGCTGTTCACAGCGCAAACTATCCAACTTGAAGGAGCTGGCGCAGTTTTGCAAGGAGGAATGGGCAAAAATCCCAGTGATAAGATGTTCAAAGCTCATAGAGACTTATCGAAGCGACTTGGAGCTGTGATTGACTCAAAAAGTTGGCTCTACAAAAGTATTGACTTTAGGGGGTGAATAGTTATGCACATTTACTTTTTCTGTTATTTTGTCCAATTTGTTGTTTGCTTGACAAAAGAAAATCTTCAAAGTTGTGGGCATGTTCTGTAAATTTAATGATGCAAATCCTCAAACAATCCATGTTAATTCCAGGTTGTAAGGCACCAAAACACGAAAAAAAAGTCAAGGGGGTTAAATACTTTTGTAAGGCACTGTATGTGTTTATATAGCGCAATGCAGGAGAGGAGCACTATGGGGGCATCTACTGGGGAACTAAGAAGGGGTATTTAATACTGGCACACCTTATGGGAGCACTATGGGGACATTATCTCAATTGGGGGAACTAAAAGGGGTATTTTTTGTACTGGCACGCAGAACAGGGGCATTTTTGAACTACTGCACATTATTAAGGGGCATTTATTGCACTGCCACACATTATAAGGGGGTGTTAGGATGATTTGTCCAGAAGGTGTAGGATGATGGAAAAGTAGGAAACTAAGATTTTTTTTGTCAAACTGCAGAGACGAGAGATGGTGGTCTGGTCTGAATATAAAAGATGAGGAAGAGAACATCTACATCAAAGGAGACATCACTGGATGTAAGAAGTATGTGGGGCTTTATTACCCTGTATGTTTTGCAGTGTTATATGTAATGTTAGGAGGGAAGAGGTTTGGTTTTTCGCTTCAGGCAGCAGAAAGGCTAGGTGCCCCCCTGTTGACAACAGGTAAAGAGACATTTCCTAGAGATCATTATTGGGTTGGCATTGGCTAATCTGAGGTGTGGAGTCTAAGGCTACTTTAACACTAGTTTTAGACCTCATCTGCAGGCTGTTCTGACAGGAAACAGCCTGCTGGAGCTTTTTGGATATGGCATGGCCAGATGTTACTGCGTGCCTGCCGGCCCCCATTAACTATAATGGAATCCAGTGGAGATCCGGCCACTACCCAGCAAATATGCTGGAATTCAGCTAGACAAAAAACGCTGCACACCAGAAGCAGCAGAATCTCCGCCAAATCTCATTATAGTCAGTGGGGCGGCGGGCACCTGGTAACATCCAGCTATGCATGATCCAAAGAGCTCTGGCAGACTGTCCTCTGGAGATGTGAAAGAGGCCTAATGCATCTATTTTTCAAAATAAAAACTCTCTACACAAGGGATGTGGACTTTACCAATGAATACCTAGTCT
This sequence comes from Bufotes viridis, assembly GCA_033119425.1. Classification (NCBI taxonomy): domain Eukaryota; kingdom Metazoa; phylum Chordata; class Amphibia; order Anura; family Bufonidae; genus Bufotes; species Bufotes viridis. The sequence goes on along the minus strand of CM065591.1, from coordinate 311,644,863 downwards.
ACAGCCCCTAGGATAGTCCCCATTAGATAGTCAGGCTGTAGCTAATGGTATGAGACATGATCAAGACAGATCTAAGTAGGTAACAGGTAGAGAGAAGCAAATTTTTAAAAAATTCGATTTGGTTGGTTCACCGAATTTTCCGAAAAGATTTGATTTGATCCAAATTAATTTGTGGTGAATCGCGTTAAAAAACAGCTATTTCCTGGCTACAGAGAACCTGTATAGTGGTGTAGAACACTGTGCTTCCAGCAACACGCATAGTGAGTCTGCTGTGGTAGTGAAACAATACTGTGAGTCAGTATGACACACAGATGACAGGCGTCGCTCTTAGAATCACTGCACACTTCACTTCTTTGGGCCGTTACGGGGCCAAAACTGACCAACAATTTCAAGTGTGAACTCAACCATACAGGTTGATGTTACCCTCAGGTATAAAGAACCGTGCAGAGGCCCAAGATCCCACTATAGCTTCTTTCACACAGTCGTCAGCTCATTCCACATAGATGTCTACAGAACCTGTTCTATTAAACACTTATACAAGTAGAGCCCCCCTGACAGAGTGGGGAGGGTGTCAGCAGTAGTGTTGACGTCACTGATTATTTTGCCCTTCCTCTGATCCGTCAGAACAATAACCCCCCAAAAAATGGATCCTGTCTGTTAAACACTCGTCAGCATTTGGTCAGTAATCCATCAGTATTGTTAATGCAAAAAGAAGCAGGAGTGGATCAAAAACAGAGATGACACGTGAATGGAATATTTGCATGTCTTCTGTGTTTTGCACCCACTCCTGCTTTTGGCTACCAAATCATAAGCCAATTCTGATGGTACCGTACAGGCCTTCCAGTTGCTACACAGACAGGATACATTGTGTGTCTCATTTTTCCTTCCTTCTGACAGAACAGAATAAGTGTCAAATAAATGATGATGTCAACCAGGCCAAAAAGGCAAAACAGTGGCCCAGGGTGGGAACAGCATGAGAAGTCCACAGAGTGGCAAGGTGACATAGTGTGGAGGTGGCAGCAGCATCAGGAGACCACAGAGTGTCAAGGTGACATAGTGTGAAGGTGGCAGCAGCATCAGAAGACCACAGGGTGGTACAATGATATAGTGTGGAGGTGGCAGCAGCAGCATGAGGAGGCCACAGAGTGGCAATGTGACTTAGTGTTGAGGTAAGAGCAGCATCAGGAGACTACAGAGTGGCAAGGTGACATAGTGTGGGGGAAAGCAGCATCAGTAGACCACAGAGTGTCAAGTTGACATAGTGTGGAGGTGGCAGCAGCATCAGGAGACTACAGAGTGGAACGGTGACATGGTGTGGAGGTGGCTGCCGCATCAGGAGACCACAGAGTTACCCAGTGACAGAGTGGGGAGGTAGGTGGCACTAACAGTACCCGCTGATGATGGTTTGAGAGGGAGCACTTGGCATCACATGTGTGGCATCAGGCAGGTGGCAGCATCAGAATAGTAGCTGAGGCAGATAGCCAAAAGGAACCGGTCTCTTTTGTCAAGGATTGGGCGAGGCAGCATGGATGATCTAATCTGATGCATCAGGCATTGGTAAGTGGAAATCCTGGCTGATACATGCCTGATTCATCTTGACAAAGTTCAGTATCTCCAAATTGTGGGTGGACAAGCAAGATCTTCTTGGGGTAACTATGGCCCGATGCCGCACTAAACACCCGCTCTGATGCCACACTACTGGCCGGGCAGGACAGCTTTTCCAGGGCAAACTCAACCAGTTGCGGCCAAAAATCCAGTTTGGCTGCCCAGTAGTCCAGCGGATCTTCAATATAGCATGCAGTGTGCACTCCAAGTATGCCACTACCTGTTGGTTCTGGTTCTGCTCTATGTCTAGCTGCTGGTGAGTAGTTTCTTTACTATGCGGGTCAAGAAAGCTGCTCATCAGCAATTCTAGACTCAGGCTGCTGTGGATGAAGCTGGTACTGCTCCTCAGGCTGCTGTGGATGAAGCTGGAACACGCAGGATGGGCCAAAATAGTGATGTTATTCTCCTGGAAGAAGTCCCTTGTCCTGCGGGCATTGTGTACTGTAGTGTTGTCCTGTTGAAAAACCCAGTCGTTACCACACAGACGAGGGCCCTCAGTCATGAGGAATGCTCTCTGCAACATCTAGACATAGCCAGCGGCCATTTGACTGCCCTGCAATTCCTGAAGCTCCATTGTTCCACTGAAGGAAAAAGCACCCCAGACCATTATGGCGCCCCCTCCACTGTGGCGCGTAGAAAACATCTCAGGTGGGATCTGCTTGTCATGCCAGTAACGTTGGAAACCATCAGGACCATCAAGGTTAAATTTTTTCCCGTCAGAGAATAAAACTTTATTCCACCTTTGAATGTCCCATGTTTGGTGTTCTCTTGCAAAGTCCAAACAGTTCTGTGGTGTTCAAGGAGACGAGGTCTTTGAAGACGTTTTTTGTTTTTGAAGCCCTTCAGTCTCAGATGCCGTCTGATGGTTATGGGGCTGCAGTCAGCACCAGTAAGGGCCTTAATTTGGGTCGAGGATCGTCCAGTGTCTTGACGGACAGCCAATTGGATCCTCCGGCTCAGTGCTGGTGACATTTTTTTGGGTCTTACACTTGACTTTTTTGTTCCATAACCCTCAGGAACATTTAAGAAATTCCAAATGACTTTCTTACTGCGTCCCACCTCAGCAGCGATGGCACGCTGTGAGAGACCCTGCTTATGCAGTTCAACAACCCGACCACGTTCAAAAAGGGAGAGTTTTTTTGCCTTTGCCATCACAACATGTGACTACCTGACAAAAAATGACAATGAATCCACATCTTTGCACAGATTTGGCCTTTTAAAGGCATGTGGTCCTAAAATTTGGATCAGCAGGAAAAACAGCCTGTTTCAGTTTAATCGTTATTTTCAATTAATTGAATGCTGAAAAAATGTTTTGTCTCGCTCTTATTTCTTCTTGTTGCATGTTGAAGCTCTACTTGGAACCTTGTTAAGATCCAACAATGTAAAATATGATTTTTTGCCATTTTTCAAGTGGTCTTAAACTTTTGATCGGGACTGTATAATAAATAATTTAACAAGTTTTTTTATATGAACATAGACTAGTGGAGGTGCTGTACATTGAATATATGTATATAGTGCAGTAAGTCTACTGTGTAATGTGGCACTTGTGCAGGGGGTGGAAACTAGGGGCCCACCTTGCTCAGGGGCCCACCGGGGGATTTCCCTGTACCCCTATGGGCCAGTCCAAGTCTGACTGCAGCCATGAACGGCAGATAATACTTTATTTTGCCACTAATAAACGCCAAAAAGGGCTGTAATTTTCTCACTTCACCACACAACGGCTAATAAGCCATTTTTCATTTTACCCACTAATACACGACAAAAAAAGACTTTAGGACATATAACTGTGGCCGTAAACGACAAATAATATATATATTTTTTTACACTAATACACGCCAAAAAGGGCTATTTTCTCACTTCAACACACAAAAGTTAATAAGCCCCTTTTTTCCACCCACTAATACATGACAAAAAAAGGCTTTAGAACATATATATAACTGCACTGCACAAGGGTTAATAATACCCCAATAACAAGAACAGTTTGCTGGAATTACAGAGGTATTACAAACCTGAAATGAGCAGCAGTATTATAGCGATTTGGATCCGCAGTCAGTGCAGCGAGGTGTAATAGGATTGTTCCTATTACCCAGGCTGTAAACACCCCTATTGAACCCTGTTCTGCTTCAATACTGTGTAATAATTCCTCTCTATCCTTTCCCTACACTTCTAATGATCTTTCCCTGAACTTCTATTGGGCAAAATATAACTTTTCAAGTCTTTCCTAGCACTGTCCTAGCTCCTGCTAACGTCTCTCCCTGCACTAAGTACACTGGAAAAGGCCGGAATCAAAGATGGCTGAGGCTATTTATAGGGCTGTGACATCACAGGGCTGGCTGGCTGCTGACTGGCTGCATGCATGGCACTGTGGGTGACGCCTCGTTCACAGAGTTCCTTGCTCCATGTCCTAACATGTGCAGCAGCCCTTTTAGGGAAAAATGTGATTTGTTACCACAAAGCGTAAGGAAATCGGATTCGGTGCAAATCGAATAATTCCTGAAATTCTGATCAAATTCCATTGCGTCAGCTTCAATTCGCTCATCTCTAGTAACAGATAGTAAATTCTCAATCAGTAACCAAAGACAAGGTTAAGAGATCAGGCCAAAGTCAGTACATGGACAGTCATATTAAAGCGGAGTCAGGCATGCCAGGTCAAACACATAAAAGTCACAGAAAATAATCATGAAGACACAGGAAAACTACGGGCATATTTTGGCATTTTTGTACTTTTTGTACTAGAACTATCGAATAATAGAACACTTGTGAAAAACTAAATATAAAAAATTATTGTTAAACAGTGAGAAAATCTACAGCACTACATCATAATAAAATCTGTAAACATTTGAGATACTGTATGTATATATATATATATATATATATATATATATATATATATATTACAAATACTATTAAAAAAAACACATAAAGGGTCTTTTTTTCAGAAGGTTGTATTTGTACAGATGGAGAAGTAATTATCTTCCTGAAGCAAGAACATTTCATCTTCTCTGATAATTTAGAGGGATTAAAGAGCACAGAGTGAAAGAGCTGGATGCTGAAAACATTCAGGATTGTATATTCCATAGAAATGCACTAACCATTGAAATATCAAGCACAGTGTAGAATATATGTGCATTATCTAACCAGTGATCAAATATGGTCGAAAGGATGGAATATATCACATGAAGGCTCTCCTCAAATAGAAGGAATTAAATGGTGCGTAAAACTCTCTTCATGAGGGAACGCAATGTTAGCTAATGAAAATATTCTATACAAATAATTCAGTGACTCCAGCTTTTAGTCCGTTTCATCAGGCTGAATATTTCAAAAAGAAAGACAATGATGTAGTAACAAAGGCAAAATACCCTGAGTTTACATGTATATGAAATCACTGCTTCAAAGTAATCAGCCATGGAAGACCTTCCTTCAATTTATATTAGCTTTTTATCTCAGGTTACCCGGGGTAAAGTGTCCACCTTTTTTGTTTGCCAAAAATGACATGTACATCAAACATATTCAACAAAATATTCATCTTTTACTTAAAGGGGTTCCCCCTACCTGTTCTTGTGCAGTGCTCTGCAAACACTTCATCACAGCCAGTATGCTATAGTGTCTCCCTGGCGCTTATACTCTCCTTCTCTACACATGGCTGCAGTATCGCAGCAGGATCGCACAAACTACTGCACAATATAAGTAAAACTGAATAAGTATAAAAGATTCCACGCACTCCTTTCCCTAAACCAGTAAGATGCCACTGCTAAAAAGTAGATTGCAGACACTGCAGATAGCTAGAGGTGGGACGAATCCAATTTTTCGAATCCGAATCTGAATCCGAAAAGGTTCTCGAATATATTGAATCTTTTGAATCTCGAATCCTACGAAACCTGTACATAAAAATTGTGTGAGCGGTGTAAGAAATAAAGTCAGACCGCGTCAGTTTGTCTGAACCTCCGCCTCCATCCCCAGTCACGGTTACACCCTCTATGACCGCGATCGTTATGCCCCTGCTCCTATCACTACAGAAATACAGGGGTAATACCAGTACACATACCTCTTACATCCAGTGGCGTCTCCTTTGATGTAGATGTTCTCTTTCCTCATTGTAAAGGGGAATATTAATTATCAATATTTATGCAAATACCGATAGTTAATATTCATAAATAGGCGTAAATCGACTAGTGATTACCACGCCTATTTATATCCTTAATATACACTAACTATCGCCTAACACTGGTCACTAACTCTAGCTAGCTGCGTGCGCCTAACTAAACTGACCAAACACGACACAGTAGGTACAAATACACAATATTTATTGACACCTACGGTACACTAAATGATGACGCACACAATACAATAACTACACAGCACTAACAATACAATTCTCATTACACTACACACAATCCCACATTCCACCCGCAAACTAACTAATACAAAATATACACACATACACTTTTAGCCACCCAACCCCGCATGACACTATACTATCCCTAGAGGAAATACAAAAGGTGAATATTATGGAGCTGCAAGGCAGACTGACAGCAGCAATATGGGGCAAGGGTTAATGTAGGGCTGTGGTGGTATGTGGACTTATGGGGTTCAATTCAGCTGGCAAGGAGTGCTGCAGCTGATAATGTGGGGCTGAGGGGGTTAATTTTAACAGGGGGCAGTGGCAGGGATGGAAGGGGTTAGTGCAGGCAACATGCCAGTATCATAGTGCCATCTCCCTCCCCAATGTGCCAGTATCATAGTGCCAACCCCCTAATGTGCCAGTATCATAGTGCCACCCTCCCTAAAATGTGCCAGTATCATAGTGCCATCTCCCCCATAATGTGCCAGTATCATAGTGCCACACCCCCAAATGTGACAGTATCATAGTGCCATCTCCCCCAATGTGCCAGTATCATAGTGCCATCTATTCTCCCCCTCTTCCGGCCTCTGTCCCGCTGTACGGCTCAGGTGGCGCGATGATGATGCCCCTGCTAAAAGTAGATTGCAGACACTGCAGATAGCGCGATGATGATGTCATTGCGCCGCCTGCACCGACCTCTGATAGGCTGCAGGCCTTGTGCTGGCAGCCGATCAGAGGAACAGGGAAGGAGACACCTCTCCCTCCCCTGCCGCAGCAGCGAAGCTCTCATCTCCTGCCGCCGCCACCACTAGGGATTCGTCGGATTCGTATGGGGTAAATTACGTCGGGATTCGAGTCCACAAATCCCATGAATCCAGCAAGATTTGTCAACCCACCTCTACTTATAACCAATTGTAACATAAGTTACCGGCCAGTGGCGCGATACCGTGCATATAAGTTATACCTCGGCTCTCAAGGAACGAATAGTGGCGTCACTATACAAACTACGGATAGTTGCGAGTACAAAACTTCCTTCCAACACATTTTAGGTAGTACGCTGGAGACCGTGACAGGTGTCGGAAGAGACTGGCAGTACGTGATGTGATCTGACAGCCTCTTTTGGTTTCACTTGTTTCAGTGTTGTTGCTGGTAACACCACACCTCTTGTCTCAGGTGTAGCTTAGAGGTCATTTCTACTCCACTATTTAATCTGGCTTCACCCATCATGCTATGCGGTTGTTTGGTATTTGGAAGTGCCAATAGACATCGCTTATCTAGACTTTAGTAAGGCTTTTGATACTGTCCCACATAGAAGGCTTATCAATAAACTGCAGTCTTTGAGCTTGGGCTCACATATTGTTGAATGGATTAGGCAGTGGCTGAAGGACAGAAAACAGAGGGGTTGTAGTCAATGGAGTATATTCAGACCATGGTATTGTTACCAGTGGGGTACCTCAGGGATCGGTTCTGGGACCCATATTGTTTAATATCTTTATCGGCGAACTTGCAGAAGGCCTCAAGGGTACGGTGTGTCTTTTTGCTGATGACACAAAGATTTGTAACAGGGTTGATGTTCCTGGAGGGATACACCAAATGGAAAAGGATTTAGGAAAACTAGAGAAATGGTCAAAAATCTGGCAACTAAAATTTAATGTCTATAAATGCAAGATAATGCACTTGAGGCGTAAAACCCAAGAGCAGAATATAAAATCAGTGATACAGTACTAACCTCAGTATCTGAGGAAAGGGATTTAGGGGTCATTATATCAGACGACCTAAAGGTGGGCAGACAATGTCATAGAGCCGCAGGTAATGCCAGCAGAATGCTTGGGTGTATAGGGAGAGGCATTAACAGTAGAAAGAGGGAGGTGCTCGTGCCGCTCTACAGAGCACTAGTGAGACCTCATTTGGAGTATTGTGTGCAGTACTGGAGACCATATCTGCAGAAGGATATTGAAACTTTGGAGAGAGTTCAGAGAAGAGCTACTAAACTAGTACATGGATTGCAGGACAAAACTTACCAGGAAAGGTTAAAGGACCTTAACATGTATAGCTTGGAAGTAAGAAGAGACAGAGGGGATATGATAGAAACTTTTAAATACATAAAGGGAATCAACACGGTAAAGAGGAGAGAATATTTAAAAGAAGAAAAACTGCTACAAGAGGACATAGTTTTAAATTAGAGGGGCAAAGGTTTAAAAGTAATTTCAGGAAGTAGTGAGAGAGTAGTGGACGCATGGAATAGCCTTCTTGCAGAAATGGTAGCTGCAAATACAGTGAAGGAGTTTAAGCATACATGGGATAGGCATAAGGCCACCCTTCATATAAGATAGGGCCAGGGGCTATTCATAGTATTCAGTATATTGGGCAGACTAGATTGGCCAAATAGTTCTTATCTGCCGATACATTCTATGTTTCTAAGTGCTGGTGTGTGGTCCTCTTCTGAGTTCCTTTTAGGAAGTGTTACTTCCCTTTTATATTTTGTTGTTTCCCCTCTGTATTTTGTTACTAGGCCTCAGGGAGACTCTTGTTCTTTCATATTGGAAGGAACAGGTCGTCTCAAGCCCTGACACTATTCCAGGGCAATTCAGGGTTTCTGGGGTCATTGGTTCCAGTGTATGAACATTCCTACCCTCAAGGTCTGTTCATATGGATAGGAGTCAGGGCTAGGATTAGGGTTTCTATAGGTGGTGTCCGTTTCCCATTCCCTAGCTTTGAGGCCTAGTTCCTTTCTCTTCCCTCCTGTTGTTGGTGTGGTGTTCCCTCCCACATCACTAACGTAACACCTTCGTCAGGGAAATGGAATACGATGGTGCTGCTGGATTCCTTGTATATACGCACGTTCTCTGAATGACCACACTTTAACCCTTTACTTCCCCTCTTGTGATACGCTATGATACCTATCCAGGCATATTCTCTCTCTATATATACCTGGACTATTTAAACGCCAATAGTTCTATTTCAGAATTTAAACCCCGGGTGCCAATGTATTCATGTTAAAAATCCATTTTGTTTCTATTCTGGACATGATTTTAATAAAATCACCTCCCCTTTTATTTGGCCTCACCACCTCTACCCCACAGAAAATTGTCCCAGTTAATATTCCATCATGTTTTTCTTTGTAGTGCTGTGATAATGGGTGTCCCTCAAACTTTTTTGAATATTGTATACATGTTCTCCCACCCTTTTCTTCAATTGTCTTTTGTACAGCCAATGTAGACCTTATTGCAGGGGCATGTTATTGCATATATCACCCCCTCCCCAGCTGTTACATGTAATAAATTCTCTGATGTTCTCTTTATATGATCCATCACTAATTTCTATTAGTAATTTTATTTTATAATTTTTTACTTTTTACAGCCTACACATTTTTTACATGGCTAAAGGCCTTTTGGTTGCCCTTCGTCCTTGAAATTTTTACATTTTTATTATTATTATTCTGTCTGGTCATGCAGCTACTAGTAGATGCCACCATATTTCCAATATTTTTTTGCCTTCCAGTAAATTAATCTAAGCATCAGGGAATTAACTCTCCAACCACTTTATCCTCTTTCATTGGCAATTTTCTTGAATAGTGTCACTTGGCCATTATATGGTATAATGATGGGTGGAATTATTATTTCCTCCTCCTTTTTTCAGTTTTTACCCTCTCTTTTTCTCCAAGTAGGGTCTGTCTATTTACCTGTCCTATTTCTATCTTTTGGGCTATTAATGTTTCTGTACTGTAACCCTTTGCTTCAAACCTTTTCTAATCCACCTCTCATTTATACTCTTCTGGTTTAGTACGGTTCCTTTTTATACGTAGGAGTTGACTTCTCGGTATATTATCTAGCCAGCGTGGAAGGTGACAACTTTCTTTAGAAACAAAACTATTACCATCTGTTTGTTTGTTAAAAGTCTTTGTGCCAAATTTATTTGCTTCAATAAAAACAGTCAAATCTAAAAAATGTATCTCCCCTAGGTATAAATTCCAAATAAAAATCATTTTTATTTATATTTTTAAAAAACTCCTGTAATTTATCTTTCTTTTCTCCCTTTCCAAATAATTATTATTTTTTTATTGATGATGGTATCAGAACGTACTACAAGAGGGGAAGTAAAGGCGTCCGACGCTGCGATGGGAGGGCGCCTACTCCTGTCTCAGACGCATCCACCTTCAGGACAAAAGGCAAACCAGGATTGGGATGAGACAAAATCGGAGCCGAAGCAAAAGCAGACTTGTGGCCCTCAAAAGCCTGGGAAGCAGCAGGCGTCCAAGTGTGGGGATCGCTAGCCTTCTTAGTCATATCTGAGATGGGTTTGGCCAATGCGGAAAAGTTCCTGATGAATTTCCGATAATAGTTGGCAAACCCAAGAAAACGCTGAATGGAACGGAGACCACTAGGGCGGGGCCATTGCAGAACTGCCGAAACTTTGAGGGTCCATGGAGAACCCTTCAGCAGAAAGGATATAGCCCAAGAAAGCAACCTAGGACAGGTGAAATTCACATTTCTCAAGCTTACAGAAAAGCCCATTATATGTAACTGTTGAAACACCCATCTGACATCTAGGTAGTGTGATTCAATGGAGTCCGAATAAACCAAGATGTTATCCAAATAGACCACCACGCATTGCTGCAACATATTATGAAAGACATCATTAATGAACTCCTGGAAGACAGTGGGCGCATTGCACAAGCCAAAAGGCATGACCAAATATTCATAATGAACAGTTCTGATGTTAAACGCTGTCTTCCACTCATAACCCTTCTTGAGTCTTACGAGGTTATATGCTGCCCTTAGGTCAAGCTACCAAGACCGTTGCTCCCTTGAGGCGGTTGAACAATTCGGTAATCAACAGAATCGGGTATGGATTCTTGACAGTGATGCGATTGAGACCCCTATAGTCAATGCAAGGTCTCAACTCTCCTCTCTTTTTCTTTACGAAGAAAAAGCCAGCACCCGCTGGGGAAGTGGACTTGCGAATGTGTCCCCGGAAAAGTGCGTCCACAACATACTCCTCCATTGCCTTATTCTGGCATCGGGTTGTAGATCTACAGCACAATCGTAGGGACGATGAGGAGGAAGGGCACGAGCGCGCCTCTTGTCAAATATATCCATATACTCAAGATATTCAGGAGGCAACACAGAATCTGAGGAGGTACAAAGTACCTTAACAGGCCCATTTATGCAAACAGTGCCACACTGTGGAGGCCAAGAGAGGATCTCGGCCGACTGCCAATCAAATTTCTGATTGTGCCGCTGAAGCCAAGGGAACCCCAAAACCACAGAGTAGTGCTAGGACAAAATAACCTGAAAACAGGCAGATTCCCTGTGAATAGCCCCAATTGCCATATCGACCAGTCTCCCATGGCCTCAATGGCCAGTGGAGTAACACGAGGCTGCAGGGGTATGGAATTTGCAGGGCCTTGTCCGAGAGCAATGAAATCAGGAAGCCCACTTTGGACCGATCAGAAGGAAACGCCTGACGAACCATATCAAAATATATGCCCACTTGGTTTAGGAAGCCACGACACTGACTCAGATCACCCCCATATCGCTGTGGCAGGGGGCTGAACCAGTCATCAATCTGGAAACAGAGACCTCAGCTGCAACTGCAGGAGCAGGAGTGGCAATGGGAGCAGTAGCAGGAGGAACCACCGGCCCAGCAGCACCAGGAGAAAGGTGTGCGGTGCATGAAAACAGCGTCTGCAACGCCTGAGCGAACTGACCCAAAAGGTGATCTTCTTGATCGAGCCTGGAGACCAGAATAGGGAGCGTGGGAGTACATGCATCGGAAGGATTCATTGCCCTTAGCGTAATGTCACCGGAGCCAGGAAACTAGACCACATGCAAATGCAGGTAAAATAAAGTTGTTTATTTAAAGGAATATAAATAAACATAAACCAGGGACAGCAAGATTAGGAAGAAGCCGGTCAAGTCCAATGCAGGTAGTCCTCCAAGCCGGAAGCAGAGCCAAAACGGGTAGTCGTCCAAGCAGGGATCAGGTCCAAAGTGGGTAGTCGTTCAAGCCGGAGTCAGGTCCAAAGCGGATAGTCGTCCAAGCCGTGGTCAGGTCCAAAGCGGGTAGTCGTCTAAGCTGGGGTCAGGTCCAAAGTGGGTCATCAGCCAATGCGGGGTCGAGAGCCAGAGGAAACGTCAGCCAGAGTGGAACATAAACAGGAACACACAAGAAGCTCAGACTGCCAGAGATTCACCTTGGAGCACAAACGCAAAGGCAAAGAACCTGAAGCCTGAGCAGACTGATATAGTCAGGTGTTGCCACATCATCACTGTGCGATGCCCAGCAGCAGGCGAATCGAATAATTCCTGAAATTCGTATCGAATTTCACTTCGTCAGCTTCGATTTGCTCATCTCTAGTGAACAGCACTGAGGCCCACTGCTCCCTTGTCTAGCGTAGAAGCTCCCTAGCCCATGAAAGATGATGTCGCCTGTGGTCAGGTACCCTTGCAGGTCGTCAGCGGCGGACTGAGAACTCAAAGTGGCCATGTAACAAATACTAAAAGAGGCCCTGTTTTGTAGTCGGGTCCAAATTAATGTAAGGCAGGCATATCAAAATCAGACTGAATAGTGGTGGCACTACAAGTCCAAAAGTTCCTTAATCTAGTTAAACCTCAAATCATATGATGTATATAATTAGATATTTGTGGGTACACTTTCCATATAAGTAATTATATCAAAATTAATGAAAGTAACTCCTAAAATCACATTTATTATTCACTTTTTAAAACCCCTTAACAATGCAATGATAGTATACCTACAAGGGCAGGAGGATCGGCATATCTGGACAAGTAAGGTGGGTGGGGCCCTAAACTAAACTCTATCCCTCGACCCCGACACCCTAGATAAGTCTCCGCCCGAGGGCACCCCCTGATGGTGGGGACCCCTCGTCCTCGTGCCTAGACTATCTCTCCCTTATCTCATCCCTAATCCTACTAAACATAACACCTGTGCAACATAAGGTTATGTCACTACAAACAAACCCGTGCATATAGGACCTAGTATAGCCTGGTATCCTAACTTAGGTCCCAGACTACAAGTAATAAGGTACTACGGGAGCCATACAATGGTGTATAGCAAACACTTAAATCACCCCGACGCGTTTCCCCCAAACCTGGGTTCATCAGGGGGCAATGGCATACAAAACCTGCGCGACAATGTAAGGTCCCAAGGTGGGGATTCAGAAGCCGTGTGTTGGGCAGATAGATTTCCAGCTACCCACATGGGTTGACCTGCATCCTAGCGTCGCTGTCAGGGGTGAGGTGACTAATGTTGCACCTCCAGGTGCAACATCAGTCACCTCACCCCTGACAGCGATGCAACCTGGCTGGACGGATGGCAACCAAAGGGCAACAAACGCTGAGGAAATTGTTCTATGTGCCGTGAATTTTGCGGGCATTTTTCACAGAGTAAATACTTTGATCACTTGTGGAACAAAATTTGTAGTGTTAATTTAACTGTGCAGATGCGGTATGTTCTACATCAGTAAAACTGTGCGCAGTTTATTTGCATTCGGGAACATATCCATTCAATTGAGACAGGTAAAGTGGTCCCCCATTTGATTGATCACATTAGATCTGCACATAATGGCGATGTATCTGTCCTCAGGTTTACTGGACTTGAAGTCGTACCTCTCGCTTCTAGAGGAGGCGACAGGGGACACTATTTATTGAAAAGAGAAGGATGCTGGATTATACGCTCCGCAGCTACCGGCCCTTTAGGTTTAAATAAGAAATTGGACATTTCTGTGATATTCTTACATATGACTGCTCTGATTATTGTTTTTAATTATATGTGTTACTATGTTTCTACTTGGCTGACACACTAGGGTGCAGGCACGCCCATTCCATGATGCAGACACTGCAATTAGTGCATTTAATCAGCACCTGTGGTATTACTGGGCGCATAAGAATGAAGTCATTCCTTGTGAGTCAGTCAAACGTGGCCAGATGAAGCGTGGACAGCGCGAACGGCGCAACAGGGAGATGCAGTGGCGGCTGTGCGGGCTTCAGAAGCGACGCAGGTGCCGAGGAAGCAAGGTAAATACATTGTGTGTGAGGAGCTCGGGCATATGGGGCAGCATTTCAGGGACGGATAACCCCTTTAAGTTTATATTGAAAAACAGCAGATCACACATACTGCATGCAATAGTCAAGAAACAATACATATTAGTTATCAGGAAGGAACATACAGTATGTTTGCAGGGTCCATCTCTTACAAAGATTTGACACCGCTTTAACAGAACCTTTGTTGCAGATTAAAGGGCTGATATTGGCAGTGAGATCTAAGATACACACATCAATGTAAAACATATCAACACTCGGAGAACAGGAAAGAAGCTTATTATCCTGAACTTTTGCTCTTTTTTCTTTGTTCTTTGTACAACTATTTTTATTGGGAACATTTTTCATATTTATGTATATATGGGATCAAGAGACATTTTAACTACTTATGTATGTTTTAAAATCAACAAAAGCCTGACCTATCCAGATAGGAAATTTGAGAAACATATCCACCCAAACGTGGATAGACATTAGTTATTCCTGAGCTCATCATTAGTTCAGATCAAAGGCTGTAGTCAACAATTAGGACACTCATCACATTGGGTCATGGCTTCCATTCTAAAAGTAGCCATGAAAGCTATGGCGGATCTGTTTTAAAAGGATCCCAGTAATTCCTGAAGGATCGCATTGACTTACAATTGGGTCTGTCAGGTTTCAAGGAGGGTTCTGGTATTTTTGATAGCAAGAACAGCACTGCAGATAGCACTATTCTTGTTCTCAAAGACACAACAAACTCTGATGGAACTGAGAACAATGCTGATGTAAACAGATACTAACTGATACAACATAATGGCTGCATTTATAACCTCACAAGAATTCTCTATTGCAGAAGATACTAAAAGGGACAAAAGAACAGAAATCATCAAAGCACAGGGTAATCTAATTCTATCTTAAGTAGTAGACCATGTTAACATAGTAACATAGTACATAAGGCCAAAAAAAGACATCTGTCCATCCAGTTCGGCCTGGTATCCTGCTAGTTGATCCATAGGAAGGCAAAAAAAAAACCCGTGAGGCAGACGCCAATTTTCCCCACTTAAGGGGAGTAAAAAATTCCTTCCCGACTCCAATCAGAAGAACTCCCTGGATCAATGACCCTGGATCAATGATCTCTAGTAGCTATAGCCTGTAATATTATTACACTCCAGAAATACAGTTCATGCCTGTAAATGTTGGCACCCCTGAAATTTTACAAGAAAATGAAGTATTTCTCACAGAAAAGTATTGCAGTAACACATGTTTTGCTGTACACATGTTTATTCCCTTTGTGTGTTTTGGAACAAAACCAAAAAAGGGAGGGAAAAAAGCAAATTGGACATAATGTCACACCAAACTCCAAAAATGGGCTGGACAAAATTATTGGCACCCTTCACTTAATATTTGGATGCACACCCTTTGGAAAAAATAACTGAAATCAGTTGCTTCCTATAACCATCAATAAGCTTCTTACACCTCTTACCCGGAATTTTGGACCACTCTTCCTTAGCAAACTGCTCCAGGTCTCTCTTATTGAAAGGGTGCCTTTTCCCAACAGCAATTTTAAGATCTCTCCACAGGTGTTCAATGGGATTTAGAGCTGGACTCATTGCTGGCCACTTCAGAACTCTCCAGCGCTTTGTTGCCATTCATTTTTGGGTGCTTTTTGACGTATGTTTGGGGTCATTGTTCTGCTGGGAGACCCAAGATCTTGGATGCAAACCCAGCTTTCTGACACTGGGCTGTACAGTGCGACCCAAAATCCGTTGGTAATCCTCAGATTTCATGATGCCTTGCACACACTCAGGGCACCCAGTGCCAGAGGCAGCAAAACAACCCCAAAACATCAATGAACCTCCACCATATTTCACTGTAGTTACTGTGTTCTTTTCTTTGTAGGCCTCATTCCGTTTTCGGTAAACAGTAGAATGATGTGATTTACCAAAAAGCTCTGTCTTGGTCTTATCTGTCCACAAGATGTTTTCCCAGAAGGATTTTGGCTCACTCAAGTTCATTTTGCAAAACGTAGTCTTGCTTTTTTATGTCTCTGTGCCATAATGTTTCATTTCATTTTAATGTCGACGAATAGTTCGCGCTGACACTGTTGCTCCCTGAGCCTGCAGGACAGCTTGAATATCTTTGGAACTTGTTTGGGGCTGCTTATCCACCATCCGGACTATCCTGCGTTGACACCTTTCATCAATTTTTCCCTTCCGCCCAGGGAGATTATCTACAGTGCCATGGGTTGCAAACTTCTTGATAATGTTGCGCACTGTAAACAACAGCAAATCTAGATCTCTGGAGATGGACTTGTAACCTTGAGATTGTTGATATTTTTCCACATTTTTGGCTCTCAAGTCCTCAGACAGTTCTCTTCTCCTCTTTCTGTTGTCCATGCTTAGTGTGGCGCACACAGACACACAATGCAAAGATTTGCAAGTGAACTTCTCTCCTTTTTATCTGCTTTCAAGTGTGATTTTTATATTGCCCACACCTGTTACTTGCCCCAGATGAATTTAACCACCTCACCCGCCCTAGCTTAAACACCCTTAATGACCAGGCCACTTTTTACAATTCCGCACTACACTACTTTCACCGTTTATTGCTCCGTCATACAACTTACCACCCAAATGAATTTTACCTCCTTTTTTTCTCACTAATAGAGCTTTCATTTGGTGGTATTTCATTGTTGCTGATATTTTTACTTTTTTTGCTATTAATAAAAATTTAACTACATTTTTGCAAAAAATTACATTTTTCGCTTTCTATTGTAAAATTTAAAAAAACTACATTTCTATATAAACTTTTCTATAAATTTATTGTTCTACATGTCCTTGATAAAAAAAAGATGCAATAAGTGTATATTTATTGGTTTGGGTAAAAGTTATAGTATTTACAAACTATAGTGCAAAAAAGTGAATTTCCGCATTTTTAAGCAGCTCTGAGCACCTGTCATGTTTTTTCAGGTGCTAGAATGTCAGGATAGTATAAATACCCTCCAAATGACACCATTTTAGAAAGAAGACACCCCAAAGTATTCACGGAGGGGCATCGTGAGTTCATGTATAATTTCATTTTTGTTCACAAGTTAGCGGAAAATGACACTTTCTGAGGAAAAAAAAATAATAAATTTTCCATTTCTGCTAACTTCTGGCAAAAAAAAATAAAATCTCCCACGGACTCACTATGCCCCTCAGTGAATACCTTGGGGTGTCTACTTTCCGAAATGGGGTCATTTGTGGGGTGTGTTTACTGTTCTGGAATTTTGGGCGGGGCTAAATTGTGAGCAGCCCTGTAAAGCCTAAAGTACTCGTTGGACTTTACGCCCCTTTACTCACCTAGGCTGCAAAAAAGTGGCACACATGTGGTATCGCCGTACTCAGAAAAAGTAGGGCAATTTGATTTGGGGTGTTTTTTTACATATACCCATGCTGGGTGTGAGAAATATCTCTGTAAACTGACAACTTTGTATAATAATTTTTTAAAAGTTGTCATTTACAGAGATATTTCTCACATGTAAAAATACACCCCAAAACAAATTGCCCTACTTCTCCTGAGTATGGCGATACCACATGAGTGACACTTTTTTGCAGCCTAGGTGCGTAAAGGGCGTAAAGTCCAACGAGTACCTTTTAGGAGGGCATTTTTACGCATTTGGATTCCAGACTTCTTCTCACGCTTTAGGGCCCCTAAAATGCCAGGGCAGTATAAATACCCCACATGTGACCCCATTTTGGAAAGAAGACACCCCAAGGTATTCCGTGAGGGGCATGGCGAGTTCATAGAAGATTTTTATTTTGGCACAAGTTAGCGGAAATTGACTTTTTATATATTTTTTCTCACAAAGTCTCCTTTCTGTTAATTTGTGACAAAAGTTCAATTTTTCATGGACTGAATATGCCCCTCAGCAAATACCTTGGGGTGTCTACTTTCCGAAATGGGGTCATTTGTGGGGTGTGTTTACTGTTCTGGCATTTTGGGCGGGCTAAATTGTGAGCAACCCTGTAAAACCTAAAGGTACTCATTGGACTTTACACCTTTGCGCACCTAGGCTGCAAAAAGTGTCACACATGTGGTATCGACGTACTCAGGAGAAGTAGGGCAATGTGTTTTGGGGTGTATTTTTACATATACCCATGCTGGGTTTGAGAAATATCTCTGTAAATTGACAACTTTGTATAAAAAAATTAAAAAGTTGTCGTTTACAGCGATATTTCTCACACAAAATATGGGTATATATAACAATACACCCCAAAAGACATTGCCCTACTTCTCCTGAGTACGGTGATACCTCATGTGTGCCACTTTTGCAGCCAAGATGCGCAAAGGGCCCAAATTCCAATGAGTACCTTTAAGATTTCACAGGGCATTTTTACGCATTTGGATTCTCACGCTTTAGGGCCGCTAAAATGCCAGGGCAGTAGAAATACCCACATGTGACCCCATTTTGGAAATAAGACACTCCAAGGTATTCCGTGAGGGGCATGGCGAGTTCATAGGAAAAAAATTTTGTCACAAGTTAGCGGAAATTGATTATTTTATTTTTTTACAAAGTCTCATATTCCACTAACTTGTGACAAAAATAAAATTTTACATGAACTCACCATAACCCTCACGGAATACCTTGGGGTGTCTTCTTTCCAAAATGGGGTCACATGTGGGGTATTTCAACTGTGATAGCAATCATTCCTCCCCAGTCACTTTACATTGGCTTGTTTTTTTATTTGCAGCCACTTAAAATAGAGCGATGTGACAACGTGGTCCTCAGACCAAAAATGGTTGTGCAACCCTGTTCTAGTGGGAGGAATAGAGAAGCACAGCCTAAACAGATACTTTGTTACAATTTCTGTTTGTCATAGACTTGTTTATAGTTTTAATGCAAGTCTATGGGAATAACTAAGCAGTTTTTCCAGACATAAACAAGTCTTAAGACATTAAAAAAACAGAGCTAAACCAGACAGTCAGTGGGTCTGTTTTTCCCCCACAAAAATTTGCATAGGTAGAAATTCATAAAGTCTCTCAGTATTAAGCTACTTTCACACTAGCGTTTTGGCTTTCAGTTTCTGAGATCCGTCAAGGGCTCTCAGAAGCGGTCCAAAACGGATCCCTAATGCCCTAATGCATTCTGTATGGATGCATGGATGCTCAGAATGCATCAGTTTGCCTCCATTCAGTCACCATTCTGCTCTGGAGGTGGACACCAAAACGCTGCCTGCAGCGTATTGCTGTCCGCCTGACAGCGGAGCCAAACGGATCCGTCCTGAAACAAAATGTAAGTCAATGGGGACGGATCCGTTTTCTCGGGCACAATAGAAACGGCTCTGTCCCCCATTGACTTTCAATGGTGTTCATAAGGGATCCGTCATGGCTATAGAAGACATAATACAACCGGATCCGTTCATGACGGATGCATGCGGTTGTATTATAGTAACGGAAGCGTTTTTGCAGATCCATGACGGATCCGCAAAGAACGCTAATGTGAAAGCAGCCTTAGCTGACTGCATTAATACTTCTCACAGTGTAATGCAGATATAGTGAAAATGAACATGATATATTACAATAGGATATAGCCAGGATATATTACCTCAGCGGGCTTGGATTCTGGACCAGGAAATAGTCAAAAATAGTGAATAAAATCTTGCAACAGGCTCCGGATAAAATCCGGATAAAATCCAATTTTTTCATAAAATCCATGGGCTGACCAGATAAATACAGGTCTACGCGTTTCGACTAACCGTCTTTATTTACGGTTAGTTGGTTAGTAAGATGGTAAGACGGTCAGTTGAAACGCGTAGACCTGTATTTGTCTGGTCAGCCCATGGATTGGTAAGTGCCTTGTATTAACTTTCTGTATATGATAAATGCCACTTGCTGAAGTGAGACAACCCCTTTAAATGTACACAGACAGCATTTCAGCAGTGTGGTGACATTTTTTAGCTATTAACCCCTTTAAGACCCTGCACGTTTCCTTTTTTGTGTTTTCGTTTTTTACTCCCTGCCTTCCGCCTCAGGATAGGTCGTCAGCATCTGATCGGCAGGATCCAACACCCAGAACCAGTGTTCCCTCTAAGCTGTGTAGCCGTGCAGCTGCCCTTCCTTAATGCCCCGCTCAGGACCTCTGCAGGCCCACTCATTACCGCAGCCCAGACTTCATGTAATGGTGTATGCCTGTTCCGCACTGTAGGGAAGCCCATCCTGGCAATGCAAACAATTTTCACTGTGTGCATTGCCATGGTGGGCGACACTAGGACTCCAGGAACAAGCACACACCATAGTGCTCACAGAGCCCTTAATGTCATGATTAGAGATGAGCGAATTTTTCAGAAATTCGATTTGCCGGTTTGCCGAATTTTTGGGGAAAATTTGGTTCCATCAGAATAGTGAATTACGTTAAAAAAAACGGCTATTTCCTGGCTGCAGAGAACCTTTATAGTGGTGCAGAACACTGTGTCTTGCAGTAGGGAGTCTGCTTTGGTAGTGAAACAATACTGTGAGTCAGTATGACATGCAGATGACAGTCCTCACTCTAAGTGCACACTTCACTTATTTGGGCAGTCACGGGTCCAAAACTGACCAAATAACTCAAGTATGAACTCAGCCTTACAGGTCGATGTTAGCGTCAAGAAAAACCGCACTCCTTTTAGGCCCCATTCACACGTCCGCACCCATTCCGCAAATCTGCAGAACGGGTGCGGACCCATTCATTTTGAATGGGGATGTGATAGATGCAGATAGCACACACTGTGCTCTCCGCATCCGCATTTGCAGAGCTCGCCGCCGATCTTCCGGCCGGCGGCTCCGCAATAATATAGAGCATGTCCTATTCTTGCCCCCAATTGCGCACAAGTATAGGCGTCTCTATGGGACTGGCGGCAAGGTGTGTTGCGGATCCGCAACACACTACGGAAGTGTGAATGGGGCCTTACACCATCGTCAGCTGATTCCACACAGATGTCTACAGAGCCTGTTCTATTAAACGCTTATACAAGTTGAGCCCCCCAACAGAGTCGAGTGGGTGTCAGCAGTAAGTTTGTGTTGACGTCACTGATTATTTTGCCTTTCCTCTGATCTGTCAGAACAATAACCCCCAAAAAAACGGATCCTGTCTTTGGAGCATCCGCCTTCACTCGGTCATCATTTGCTCAATAATCCATCAGTATTGCTCATAACAGTGCTCCTCCAACTTCATTAATAAACTGGCGAAGCAGAAGCTGGCCTGCCCGCTGCTTTGATAGTGAGTAATACTACAGACGATTACGGTAGTTTAACAAAGCAGAACCACTGCTTGAAAATTACATGAATAGACTTAACATGTGAAGACCCCTGTGAGCAGGGCCTGGTGTAATGGGGGCTATATATGTGTTATCCACAGATCCCCCCATAACAGTGTCATCCACAGATATCCCCATAACAGTGCATCATCCACAGATCCCCCATAACAGTGCATCATCCACAGATCCCCCATAACAGTGCATCATCCACAGATCCCTCATAACAGTGCATCATCCACAGATCCCTCATAACAGTGCATCATCCACAGATCCCTCATAACAATGCATCATATACAGATCCCCTCCATAACAGTGCATCATCCCCAGATGCCCCCATAACAGTGCATCATCCACAGATGCCCCATAACTGTCATCCACAGATCCCCCATAACAATGCATCATATACAGATCCCCTCCATACCAGTGTCATCCACAATCCCCCATAATAGTGTCATCCACAGACCACCATTAGTTCAAAACCCACCAAAAGCACACCTTTTGGTTCAAAATCTTTCTTTTCTTATTATCCTCCTTAAAAACCTAGGTGCGTCTTATCATGAGGTGCGTCTTATAAAGTGAAAAATACGATAATTGTAAATTTTCATGTGCAGTATGTTTAATGTCAAAGTATGTTTATGTTATAAACATATAGCATACACTGTGCCGCACAATATACAGTATACTTCTACACTGTATAGGGGTTATACTGTATATTGTACAGCATGGTGCAGGGGTTATATTGTCCAGGATGGTGTAAACACCATTCATGCTGTACAGTGTACATTATAATCCCTGAACCATGCCGTACAATGTACAGTATAATCCTACACCATGCTATACAGTATATATTATAATCCATACACCATGCCATACAGTATACATTATAGATCAAACATCATGCTGTACAGTATACAGTACATTATAGTCCATACACCATGCTGTACAGTATACATTATAATCCATACACCATGTCATACAGCATACATTATAATCTATACACCATGCTGTACAGTATACAGTACATTAGTCCATACACCATGCTGTACAGTATACATTATAATCCATACACCATGTCATACAGCATACATTATAATCTATACACCATGCTGTACAATATACAGTATAGTTTATACACCATGCTATACAGTATTCATTATAATCCATACACCATGCCATACAATATACAGTATAACCTCTGCACCATCCCATACAATACAGTATAATCTCTGCACCATGCTGTTTACTATACATTATAATCCATACACCATGCCGTACAATATAGAGTATAACCTCTGCACCATCCCGTACAATACAGTATAATCTCTGCACCATGCTGTTTACTATACATTATAATCCATACACCATGCCATACAATATACAGTATAACCTCTGCACCATCCTGTACAATACAGTATAATCTCTGCACCATGCTGTTTAGTATACATTATAATCCATACACCATGCCGTACAATATACAGTATAACACAAAAAAATGGTGAATCTGCCATTTTAATTTGTTTTCCTTTATGGCATTTGCTATATGCGCTGAATACATTTATATTTTAAAAGGGTTGTGTCACCTCAGCAAACAGCATTTATCATGTAGAGTACAGTCGTGGCCAAAAGTTTTGAGAAGGACACAAATATTAGTTTTCACAAAGTTTGCTGCTAAACTGCTTTTAGATCTTTGTTTCGGTTGTTTCTGTGATGTAGTGAAATATAATTACACGCACTTCATACGTTTCAAAGGCTTTTATCGACAATTACATGACATTTATGCAAAGAGTCAGTATTTGCAGTGTTGGCCCTTCTTTTTCAGGACCTCTGCAATTCGACTGGGCATGCTCTCAGTCAACTTCTGGGCCAATTCCTGACTGATAGCAACCCATTCTTTCATAATCACTTCTTGGAGTTTGTCAGAATTAGTGGGTTTTTGTTTGTCCAAGATTGACCACAAGTTCTCAATAGGATTAAGATCTGGGGAGTTTCCAGGCCATGGACCAAAAATGTCAACGTTTTGGTCTCCGAGCCACTTAGTTATCACTTTTGCCTTATGTCACGGTGCTCCATCGTGCTGTAAAATGCATTGTTCTTCACCAAACTGTTGTGGGATTGTTGGAAGAAGTTGCTGTTGGAAGGTGTTTTGGTACCATTCTTTATTCATGGCTGTGTTTTTGGGCAAAATTGTGAGTGAGCCCACTCCTTGGATGAGAAGCAACCCCACACATGAATGGTCTCAGGATGCTTTACTGTTGGCATGACACAGGACTGATGGTAGCGCTCACCTTTTCTTTTCCGGACAAGCCTTTTTCCTGATGCCCCAAAAATCGGAAAGAGGCTTCATCGGAGAATATGACTTTGTCCCAGTCTTCAGCAGTCCATTCACCATACTTTCTGCAGAAGATCAATCTGTCCCTGATGGGTTTTTGGGAGAGAAGTGGCTTCTTTGCTGCCCTTCTTGACTCCAGGCCATCTTCCAAAAGTCTTCGCCTCACTGTGTGTGCAGATGCACTCACACCTGCCTGCTGCCATTTCTGAGCAAGCTCTGCACTGGTGGCACTCCGATCTCGCAGCTGAATCCTCTTTAGGAGACGATCCTGGCGTTTGCTGGACTTTCTTGGATGCCCTGAAGCCTTCTTAACAAGAATTGAACCTCTTTCCTTTAAGTTCTTGATGATCCTATAAATTGTTGATTCAGGTGCAATCTTAGTAGCCACAATGTCCTTGCCTGTGAAGCCATTTTTATGCAACGCAATGATGGCTGCACGCGTTTCTTTGCAGGTCACCATGGTTGTTTTGCATTTTGTTGTTAGCTTGTGTGAGTTGTTGTCTAGGACTCAGGGAGACGCTGGTTCATTCTTCTGGGGAGGAACCAGTAGTCTCATTCCCTTCCACCACTTCTAGGGCGTTCCAGGGTCTCCAGGGCTAGGGACACTACACTACAGAGGGTAGCATTATATATATTAGGGCACTATACTACAGGGGTGGACAGCGTTATATATATCGGGGGTATTATACTACTGGGAGGAAAGCATTATATATATATATATATATATATGAGGACACTATACTACAAGCATTATATAAATGGAAGTATTGTATCATGAGGTAGGAAAGCATTATATATACAGTGCATTATACTAAAGGGGGAGAGCATTATATTTACTACTGCTGCAGGGGGGGGCAATACATATATAAGGGCACTATACTATGGCCAATACAGGTGGTATTATACTTCCGGGGGCCTGATGAGTGCATTATACATGCTTGCACTACAGTGGCTATTATGGGGATCATTATAGATATTGGCACTAAAAGGGAGCAATATACTGCAGGGGGCATTATAATACAGGACAGACAACTACAGGAGGCATTATAATACAGAGGGAATTATAATACAGGAAGCACTACAGAACAGCATTATCATAGAGGCCAGCGAAGTACAGGCGGCACATTATAATACCTTCAGGAGCACTAAAGGAGGCATTATAATACAGACCCGATGACTACACTGGGCATTATAATACAAGCGGAAGCACTACAGGGAGAACATTATAATACAGGACAGAACACTACAGGGGGCATTCTAAAAATGGGCACTACAGGGTATGCGTTATATGTACTGGCTCTACAGGGGGCATTATAATACAGAATACACTATAGGGGTCATTATGATCACAGGGGGCACTGCATTGGGGCGTTGTAAATACTGGGGCTACTACAAAGGACATTATAACTACTAGGGACACTATAGAGGTTTTATTACTATTGGGGGCTCTACAAGGGTGCCTTATAGAGGAGCTTTGTTACCGGTTTGGGCACTATATGGGGTCCTTGGTACCCCATAGGATCATTATAAATACTGGGGGTACTGTGGGGCATTGTTATTAGGCACAATATGGACGGCATTACTATTAATGGGGTTGCTAATAGGGGTACTGTAGGGAGCATTATTACTCTTGAGGGCAGTCTGTGAGCTACCGTTATTCTGCAGTATAGTATTTGGTGTTATTAGGGAGCACAGTAGGCACAGGTAGCAGCAGGATGACAATGGTGCACCAGGAGGGGAGGATGATGGAAAAGTGAGGAAAGAAGTTGATGATGAAAGAAGTTATCATGGTGGTCTGATCGCCAAATGGACAAGATGAGGAAAGAGAACTTCTATATGAGAGGAGACATCAATGGATGTAATAGGTATGTGGTGCTGTATTGCCCTGTAAGTTTAGTAGTGCTGTATGCAATGTCCATCTAGATGTCTTTAAAGGCGTTGTCTTAATACAGCAAATGGCATTTATAATGTAGAGAAAGTTAATACAAGGCACTCACTAATGTATTGCGATTGTCCATATTGCCTCCTTTGCTGGCTGGATTCATTTTTCAATTGCATTATACACTGCTCGTTTTTATGGTTATGACCACCCTGCAATCCAGCAATGGTAGCCATGCCTGCATACTATAAGATAAAAGCGCCAGCGAACAGGTCGGTGCTTTTTTCTTATAACGTTCTCTACATGATAAATCCCACTTGATGAAGTGAGACAACCCCGTTAAGGCTCCATGCACACATTCATTTCTTAATTCGTATGCTGTCGTAATCCGTTTGACCTTTCCTCAAATTATAGAACATGTCTTATTCTTGTCCATTTTGCAGACAAGAATAGCTATTTCTACAATGGAGCCTGTGAAAAATGCAGGATCCAGACAGACGAGATCTGTGGACCGCAAAACGAATATTGTCGTGTGCAGGAGAGGTCGAATTGAAAATTTGTTACGTGGGGTATGGGGTGGCGGGGGATGGTCCAGGCGCCATTTCTATTTTTGCCTCAGGCAGCAGAAAGGCTGGAAAAACAGCCCTGGGCTGACTTTGTTATATTGTATGCTGTGAGGGTCTGGGGATGTTGTACTATATACTGTGAGGGTCTGGGGATGTTGTACTATATACTGTGAGGGGCAGGAGGTGTTAAACTATATACTGTGTGGGGCAAGAGGTGTTATACGGTATAGTGTGAAGTGCTTGAGGTGTTATACTATATATTGTGTGGGTCTGGGGGGGTTAAACTATATACTGTATGGGGCTGGAGGTGTACTACAGCAGGGCTTGACAAATTTCCTTGGAATCTAGGAGCCAGCTAAAAAAGTTAGGAGCCAGGCAGAGCCACGTCATAAAGCCCCCAATAGATGCCCCCATAGTGCTTCCCCCCCCCACTTCTCCATAGAGCCCCCCAATAATGCATGCCAGTACATAGGGCCCCCAGTAGATGCCCCCATAGTATTCCTTCCCCTGTTCTCCATAGTGCCCCCCATAATGTGCAAGCATATAGGGCCCCCCATGATGCTTCCCCTCTTCAATAGGGTATATGACACGTCAGATGCTGCCAGCGTCTAAGTGATCGCCACTTGCGGCCGCCATGACATGTGGAAACCCTTACAAGGATTACAGGGTCCGCAGGGGAGGGCAGAGGGGTCCGGAGGGGAGGGCAGAGGGGTCCGGAGGAGAGGGCAGAGGGGTCCGAAGGGGGGCAGAGGGGTCCGCAGGGGAGGGCAGAGGGGTCCGCAGGGGAGGGCAGAGGGGTCCGCAGGAGAGGGCAGAGGGGTCCGCAGGAGAGGGCACAAACACAGCGGGCACCATGACATTTTACTGAGCACTACAACCCCCAGCTGGCACTCAGTCCCCACATCACTACAACGCCCATCTCTTTCCCCCTCTTGTCATTCTCTCCCCACCCCCTTATCATTCTCCCCCCATGTCATTTTCTTTCCCCCCATGTCATTATCTTTCCCCCTCTTGTCATTCACTTTCTCCCCCTTGTCATTATCTTCCCCCTTGTCATTCACTCCCCCTTGTCATTCACTTTTCTCCCCCCTTGTCATTCACTTCCCCCTTGTCATTTACTCCCCCCTTGTCATTCACTCCCCCCTTGTCATTCACTTTCTCTCCCCCTCCCCTTGTCATTCACTTTCTCTCCCCCCTCCCCTTGTCATTATCTCCTCCCTTGTCATTATCTTTCCCCCTTGTCATGGTCTTTCCCCATCTTGTCATTCTCCCCCTCCCTCCCCCGCCTGTAATGTAGCGTGGCCGAGCTCTGTATGGTCCCACGGGTACAGGAGCTTTAGTTTCCTGTACCCGGGCGGACTGACAGGAAGTGCACACTGTGTGCGCACTTCTTCTCAGTCCGGCTGGGTACAGGAGACAGATGCTCCTGTACTGCGGACCACTGTAGGCTCGGCCACGCTGCTGAGGAGTGACAGGAGGGAGCGCTAGCGCTTCCTCCTGTCAGTCCCTCTCTTCATGCTGCGCCCGGGCGGTGCGCCCTCATGGTCGCGCCAGCCCGGGCAGTGCTGCAGCCGCCCGAGGCTCTATACAGAGCGCTCGGGCGGCTGCAGCATGAGGCTCCTAGTCTGCGCCGGCCCTGCGCCCTGACACCTGGGAGAACGGGCTGACAAATACCCAGGCGCCAGGACCAAATTACTGGTCGCCATGGCGACCTGGCGCCTGGGATTTGTCGAGCCCTGTACTACAGTATATATTTTGAGGGGCTGGGGGTGTCATACTATATAATGTGTTGGGCTATAGATGTTATATGATATACTGTGTGGGGCTGGGGGGGTGTTATATTATATACTATATTGTGAGGAGCTAGAGGTGTTATACTACATACTATAAGGGAGGTCAGGGGTGTTACACTATATACAGTGTGGGGCTGGGGTGTTAAACCATATACTATTTTTGAATATTTTACGTGATTATATTTGGTTAGAGTTGTTAAAGTGACTGAATGTGCAATACTAAAGAATTTGGGGCCCCACTTTTAATTTTGCCCAGGGCCACATTTTGTCTCAAATCGGCCCTGCTTTTTAGAAGGATCTATTGGCAATAAGAGGTTCACAAAGTGTCCCTCTGCTTAGATCCCCACAGATCAGCTATCATATTTGTCTATAAACATCATTCAGGACAGGTCCTTCAGAGTGAGCGATGCTCTTTGTCACTGCTTTACTAAAAAGTAAAAATCCTGGATAACCCCCCAAATAGCCATTTACCACAACAGACATTAATCCCTGTTTTTTTCTACCTGTGGGAACCGCTCTGCCCCACCGTGAATGCAGAGCACACTACACATTCGCAGCTCTTTACATTTACTGCAATAGAGCTTCTTAAAATAGCTGGCCTGGCTACTTTCGTAAGTCCCTTAGCAGTAAATGGAGAAGTGGCCATGTATGCATTGGGTCCTCTCCATTCACTGCTTTAAAAAAATTCTTGAAATAGGAGCAGGTCCCAGAGATGAGGGACCCCAACCTATTGAACATTGATGTAATATCTTATTGATATGCCCGAAATGTGCACCTGGGACAGCCCCTTTAGGACTTAGGCCTCTTGCACACAAATGTGTGCCCGTGGCCGCATTGCGGCCCGCATACGGCGGGTCCGCAATACACTGGCACCGGCCCGTGTGCACTCTGCATCACAGATGTGGACCCATTACGGAGATGCGTAATGGAAGCATGGATCAGAACCCCACGGAAGCACTATGATGCGGATGGATCACGGACCCATTCAAGTTCACAGCCGCCACATGGACGTTGCCCATGCATTGTGGACCACAAATTGTGGTCCCCAATGCACGGAACAGATGCACAACGTTTGTGTGCAAGAGGCCTCATGCACACGCCGTATGGGCATGGTGCCTGTATTGCGGACGGAAAACATCGGGTCCACAATATATGGGCACCGGCCATGTGCACTCCTTGTCACATATTGATTTGAATAGGTCTGCTGTCCTTAAGGGTCCTTAAGGTACGGAGCAGTGCGGAGCAAAGGCACAGATCGAAAGTCCACGGAAGCACTACGGAGTGTTTTCGTGGGATTTCGTTCCTGCATCCGCACCGAAAAAATAAAGCATGTTCTATTTTTTTGCAGTGCGGAACATATCTTGTGGGTCGTGGGCAGCACTGAAGTCTTGGGTTTCAATATGAACAAGGACAAAATCTTCATGTGGATTGCATAGTCTCACCTCTGTATGTGCGGGTTTCCTCCCACACTCCAAAAAATATGATAGTTTAATTTATTAAAGGGCTTGGGCCATAATATTGATCCTTCTCTACCCACAGGATAGACACCTGACAGATGGGGTTCTGACCACTGGGATCCCCATCGATCACAAGAATGGGGGTCCATATGTCAAATAGCCGAAAATGGACTATCTTCGGCTGTCCAATACAGTATGAATGGGGTGGCTAAATACATGCTTGACCTGCCACTCCATTCATACAGGTGCATGGGACTGCAATGGATGGAATGGTTAAGGGAAGGTTGATATCATGCACAACCCTTTTAAGCCTAAAATTTCCTCTAGTATGCGTGTTCCTGACATAGAAGGGGCTATGACAATCTCTGTACAGATCTGTAAAGTGCTGCAGTATTTGCTGGTACTGTCCAAGCAATGAGAAATAAATAATAGGCTATCAATATACTGTATGTTTCCAAGAAATCCTCCTTAACATCTGCTATTTTGGAACAAGTAACAATTTTTAACCCTAGCACATTTCTGTATCCTGGTGCCAGTGCTTCGCCTAAAATCAAGGTATTTTCAAAGAAAGTACATAGTGGGTCATTAAAGTATTGTCCACCTTTGAAACACTTTAATGGCAGCCCCCAATCCCTAATCACCTGTGGAGAGAGACATGCCTGCTCCCTGCCACTCAGTTCCAACTCCTTCAGCCTACAAATCTCTGGTCCCCTCTTGCTAGCTTGTCGGTGGACCGAAGGAGCCGAAGCTGAACGGCAGGAAGCAAGCAAGTATGCTTGCCTCCACAGGTCCAGTTAAGGGGAGGGGGGCTCCCAAAAGTGTTTCAAAGCTGAACAGCCACTTTAACGCTCACAGAGTGCTCATTTCCAGGTAACCATAATTGTTAATTTTTATGTAGGTTTGACCACTTAACTGATCACTTGTCTTTCCTTCATTGTGCTAGTAATCTGTGTTCTTCTTGCCTGGTTACATGATTACATTGCACAATCATTGTGAATATTCTAAAAATCGAGCCTGATGTACAACTTGTAAGACAGGTTGACACATTCAGATGCTGGATATCCCCCTGTGGTATGTCATTCCAGGCTGTTTCAGCTTGCATCTGTGGTGCATGTGGTTCGCGCCGACATCCTCCATTGTATTGATTTTTGCTGGGGATTGCTGGTAGCAGCGACCACATGCGGAGGAACTGCCCCCAGTTAGAAACACGCTACAGTGTTTGGGGTTTTTGAGCAGTTCCTCCCATTCAAGCCACTTTATTTCAGTGATTTTTTTCAACTTTGATCCGTAATCCAACCAAGGTGGTTTCTGGTTGCTATGCATGGGAGATCCATCACCCTATTCTTGTTGTGGCAAATCTGGCAAATCAAAGTTGTCCAGGGAACTGCTGGATACCCTGAGGAGCACTTTGTGTAGTGCGGGCAGTATATGGGTATGCTCTTGTGTTGGAACACCACGTTTCCTGAGTAAAAAAATAAAAATAGACAGTATTCAGATAGTATGTGCTGTAAAATTAGGTCTGGAAGGGTGGAAAAAAATTCCAAGAAAGATCAAGGAAAATACTGTACAACTACTGCGAACAAGGGCAAGGGGACCCCCAGTGGCATAGTCTAATAAAGTGGTCTCTAATCTATGGCTCTCAAACTATTGCCAAAACATAACTCCCAACATACCCTAACAGCCTCCAGCTTTCAGGGCATGCTAGGAGTTGTGGTTCTGCAACAGCTGGAGACCCACAGGTAGGAGAAAACTGCTCTAATTTATAGCTGCAGAACGAACACTAGGTCCATCATAAATGTCCAAAAACAACTATTTTTGTGGTAAAATAATATAATCCACGATGGAAACTCAACATTTTATATCAGTGGAGTTCTCTATTCCTATGGCGAAGCAGAAAACTCTAAATATTCAAGTAGATATGAACTAAGTTTCATGAAAGTGCTGTCCATCAAGTTAAACACATATAACTTATTTTAGAGAATCTGGAGAGAACCAGTGGTTAGTAATTTGAGGAGTGAGACACCATGGCTGTTGAAGTAACAGGCAAGTACTTTTCGAGCTACCCTTTCTGTCACAGGTAGTGGAAACACAGGGTTAAAATAAGGAAAATCCTAGGCAGCCCACTCCTCCCTATGTAAAATCCTGCCACAGCCCACCAACCTTCTGCGCTGTCATCAGTGACTGTGAGGGCAGACTGGCTGGAATTTCAGAGCAGCCAAGTGTTTATGCAGCTGCTTAAAGGCAGGAAAAAGGCAGAGCTAACACCCAACAAAAGACAAGCCAGAGGAAAGTGCTCCCCACTACTAGAGCCGCACACAGGGATGGAGTAAGGAGCACTACAGGGACTCCCAGGACTGCCCCTCATTCAAAAAGAACTCCACACAAGTCCTCAGAAGGAGAGAGAAGATAGAACTTTACCTCCCAGTAGAAGCTCTCCAGGTCCAGGACTTAGACATGTGGCTGCTGCTGTGGATAAGTCTTCTAGGTGTATACTTCTCCTCTGCTGCAGGTAGATTTGCAGAGTCTTCAAGGTCAGTTTGCATGTCCATACATAACCTTTTGTTTTTAGTGCATGCCATATAATACCAGGACACATCCAAGGTTCTACCATTCAATCTGAGGATGCAGAACAGATAAGCAAACACAAATATAACAGGACATATAGCCATACCTTCTTGTAAAAAGCCAGCTCTCTAATCCCGAGAGACGATGCTTTTTATTCTTATGTAAGTAAGATTTTCGGTGCACCATAGATGAGGTTGCTCCTTTTGGTACACCATTGCTCCACCATTAACACCGCCCAGCACCTCCACTCTTGTTTGATTGACAGTCCCTGAGATTTCAAAGCCTGGAGCGATGACACCGGGAAGCAAGGTGCACCAAAAAGAGCAGTCTCCACCCACAGTGCACCCTATTGGCATAAAAAGAAGCATTTCTCACTAGTAGAAGTACAAGAAAGGTATGGGTCTGTTTCAGGGCACCTACACTAAAGGGTGGTATTCTCACTTTCAAACTGATTTCGGAGGTGACAGACTCCATTTAAAGGGGATGTCTGGTTTTATAACACCACAAAGCTAGGACTCTAAATTCCGTATATACTCTTTGTTACATGTTCTCAGGAGTGCTTCCAGGGGATTGCTGTTGATTTGCCCAGGATACTGCAACAGATCCCTATAGACATATCCCACTGCAAATAAACCTTGCCCTCTGTGTCGCCTGGGACTATGGACCATATGGCATCACAGTGTATTAGGAATTTAGAGCACTATGTGGTATACTATTTAAGTCATAGATATATGAAAGTATAGAATGGTGAACTTTGATGTGTTAGGCTACTTTCACACTTGCGTTCGTGTGATCCGGCAAGCAGTTCCGTCGTCGGAGCTGCATGCCGGATCCGCTGTTTAGTGTCACACTGACAGCATTTGTAGACGGATGCGGCTCCGTCTACAAATGCATTGCAATAACGGATCCATCCCTCCGATTGTCATGCGGATGGACAGATCCGTCCTGCACTCTTTTTACAGTTTTCCGGTCTGCGCATGCAGTAGGGATCCTCCTTCTGTTGTTTCGCAATGCCGGATCCGGCACTTATACAAGTCAATGTAAATGAATGCTGGATCCGGCACTAATACAAGTCAATGTAAGTTAATGCCGGATCCGGCATTCCGGCGACTGATCAGGCATTTTGGACGGACATAATACCGCTGCATGCTGCGGTATTATGTCCGCCAAAACGCCTGACAGTGACTGAACTGAAGGCATCCTGATGCAAACTGAACGGATTTCTCTCCATTCAGATTGCATGGGGATATGCCTGATCAGTTCTTTTCCGGCATAGAGCCCTTTTGCCGGAAGAGAATAACGCTAATGTGAAAGTACCCTTATATACTTTTATATAGATGTATCATTTCTTTACTCATGTGCATACGTATATAAATCAGTTCGAAGAGCAGTCTGAAGAAAATGCTGTCTGGGTTCTGGGGTCTGTCTCATGTCTCATGTCTCTCTCTAGTATGCCAGTAGTGTGGGCGTCTGCTGTATGCCATTATGCTTGCTGGTCTCTGGGCAGCGTTAAATGGAAGCTGAATAAGTGGCAGTCGATTAGGTGAAGTGCTGCAGGAAATAAGCAGTTGGGTAAATTGTTGAAGTCTCGGAGGATGTCATATGGAAGGTTTCGTGATTTGCACCATTATAATTACGCCATGTTTGTTTATAAATCACACTTTCATTATTTTCACTGGGAGAAAACAGGTGCAAAACCGAAATAATAATTTACACCAGATGTTCTCATATAGGAAAGCCAACAGTAATGTGTTCCAGGAATTCCACTGCTCTGGAGCAGGAGTGTGAACTGATGCATTTTACGAATGTCACTTGTTATCTTGCCCTGAAGATAGATCAACTACTGGAGGAGCAGTTCCTCTTACAAGTCAAACTGAACAGGTTACTAATGGAGTCGTAATTTAGGGAGAAATAAGAATTATTTTAAATATTTTTTTTGCATTTTATTGTTGTTTTGTCTTTAAAATGGAGTATTAACCTCTTAAGGACCCAACGAGTTTCTGTTTTTGAGTTTTCGTTTTGTACTCCCAGCAATTTTTTTTTTTCTGTTTACATACCCATATGGGGGCTTTTTTATGTGGGACAAGTTGTACTGTCTAATGACATCATGTTATACTGAATAGGATATGGAAAGCTGGACAAAATTCCAAATGTGGTGGAATTGGAAAAAAATGCAATTCCGCCTTAGTTTTAAGGGTTTAGTTTTTAGGTCTATTTTTTTTTTTTTGTTGTTTATTATTTATAATATTGGCAAAGGGGGGTTATTCAAATTTTCGTATGCTTTTTATATTTTAAAAAACTTTTTGGGATTTTTTTCTACTTCTGTCTCCTTGAACAGAGGACTTAAACATGCCGTGATCTGATCACTTCTCCCATAGGCTGCCATGATTTAACATGGCAGCCTATGGGAGATTCACTGTGTTCCTATGGAATACTACCTTCAGGCAGGACCCCATTGGAACTTCACTGAGCCCGGCCTTGGAGGCTTCCAAAGGCCTGACATTGCCATAGCAACCATATGGCTCCCTTGATCTCAGCATGGAAAATTCGTTCAGGCCCCAGGAGCTCTGGGCTCCTGGGATTTCACTGCTCAGATGCCGTTGTCAAAATTTAAGGGGTTGTCCGGGTTCACAGCTGAACACGGACATACCCACTTTTCACCCAGCTCCGATGCTCATAACAGGGGGCTGCCTGGGAGAAAATGTGGGTATGTCCGGGTTCAGCTCTGAACCCGGACAACCCCTTTAACTACGGTATCTGAGAGGTTAGTGATCGCTGACCATGGACAATGCCTCCAGCTATCTGCTGTATAAAACAGCAGGCACCTGGCAGCTACGGCGCCTGCTCAGCTTCTGAGCAGGCGCCATCTTTAAAGTGCGGACTTCTATTATATATGTATGGAGGTCCATAAGGGGTTAGTATAACTGTAGAGACTATGCTTTGCTGCCTTAAAGGGAACCTGTCCTGCTGAAAATATAGTTAAGTCCACTATGTTATAGAGCAGCAGGAGCTGAGCAGATTGATATACATATTTGTGGCTCAGGCGCGGACCAATTCACTTCAATGGGGCCGCAAAAGATGTGGACAGCACTCTGTGTGCTGTCCGCGTCCTTTGCTCCGTTTCGTGGCCCCGCAAGAAAAATAGAGCATGTCCTATTCTTGTCCATTTGCGGACAAGAATAGGCATTTCTACAATGGGCCGTGTTCCGTTTCACAAATTGTGGAATGGAACGCGGAACAGCTTCCGTGTTTTGCGGATCCACGGTTTGCGAACCGCAAAACACCTAGGGGTGAATGTGAGAATACAGAGGTTTGAACAACCTGGATAAACTATAGCTGTCTACTTTATCTCTTTTTGTTAGAAAGGGACACGCAGCAGTCACAGTCAGCTGTAATCTGAGAAAATCTGGCAGCAAGTGTGCAGTTTTCCTGCAGGGCCACCACGGGGAAATAAAGCATTACACAGTGCTCATTGAAAGCAATTGGTTCTTCATGTAATGCTTGGACATGTCAAATCCTGAGGGCAAGACAGAATCCTTTGTAGCTGCTCTCCATGCTATTTAATGGATAGGGGTCCTGAATATGGACTTTGGGAAACCGCTTTCTACAACCTTTTAACTCCAAAGGTCCTGACGGGTTATTTAAAAATAGAAAATCTGTGGGATTCCACATGGAGAAGTCTCACGTAGATTAAGCCTACTGAATAGGTCAGCCTTGACCTTAATGCTGTCAGTGTTATCCAATACATTCTAGAACTGTAAGGGTTACATAGCATCATAAATCAATATAATGCAGTGCTGGAAGTTCAGGACGAGACTGTCTTATACTCATGCTCTGAGTCCGGAGTGTATAACTCACTTGTCTGAAAGCCGCCTTAGAGGGAGTGTAATCTGAGGGAGCACCCCTCTTGCTTTTGGATACTTTAAGAGTCTATTGAAATTTGACTGCACCATTGCAATAAACCATGAGAAGGGGTATGTTTTTATAACTCACTAATTATAGAAAAAAATGTTTAGAATGTTTGCCTGCTTATTATTTTGTCAGCACTATGCTCTTTAAATTGAATACAAAATATTGTACTTCTGTAGCAGCTGGCACAAATGATAAGACCTATAAATATAGGTAATCCATGGTCAGTTTCCTGCTGCTGTGAAGAGAAATGTTATCTAAAGGGAAATCCTGATAATAGTAGGTGTAGAATTGAGATAACAGTATGATGGTTCTATTGTTTTCTTAAAGGGGTTGTTCGGGTTCAGAGCTGAACCTGGACATATCCATGATTTCACCCAGGCAGCCCCCCTGATGTTAGCATGCTCTCCCTTGCCCTGTGCTGGATAGCATAACACAGTGTGTTTGGTGACGTCACCGGCTCTGATGGGCAAGCTTTAGCGCTGCCCTAGCAGTTTTACAGGCTCACTGCTGGGTGGAAGCCTCCGCCTGGCAGCCCTAAGGAGAGCCCAGTTCGTCACCGGAACTCCAGAAAATGCCTTTGCCCTGCGCGATTCAGCGCAGGGCAAAGGAAAGTGTTGGAGCATGAACTGCTCCGCTGCTCAAGTCAGGGTGGCTGCCTGGGTGAAAATGGGGATAAGTCTGGGTTGAGCTCTGAACCTGAACAACCCCTCTAATAGGCCTAGATAAAGATGCCCACAGAAGACAACTGAACTTGTCAGTATAATGTGTGATGCGCTAATTCAGATAGGCACCCTATTTGCTCTCTGGCTGCAGTGATGACCTGTCCGAGAGAGTTAAATGAGTATTCTGGTAGGTAAATATTATCCCCTATCCACAGCTCTGCTCGGCTATCTCTGTAACTCCAATAGAAATTAATGGAGCGGCCATGCATATGTGCAACTGGCCACTTCAGTCATTTCAGGGGAGCAGCAGGGGGTACGGGGCCCGTGTTCTCGAAATCGGTGGGAGTCCCAGAGGTAAGGCCCCCACCGATCTGATAGTTATACCCCATGCTGTGGATAGGGTATAACTTTTACCTACTGGAATACCCCTTAAGCTAAACTGCATGCCATGAGAAAAGTCCACACAAAGAGGAGTTTAAAGAGCCAGAACATCAAGTAGAATATATGAAGTGATTTCAAATGATATCTAGAAAACCATCCAGTCATTGAGGGAAGTGTCCCTTAAAATGCAAGTCTTACAAAAATAGCATGGCCATAATTCTTTTTTTCAATCCTTACCAGGCGAGCTTGTAATTCTGTAGTGGGCACTTCCGGGATCACGTGCCGTACACTGGGCATGTGATCCTAGCCCCATTTCAACCCACAATGCTTGTGGGTTTCGCGTGCATGCTCCGGCAGTCTCGGGCAGAGCGCCCCTTTAAAGACTCGAGGCTGTGAGGTTGCAGTTCTCCAGTGAGAGGTCTGATAGGAGTTTTTCAGTAGGTATATTATACTTGCACACCTTTTGCTCTTTCAGGGAACAGATACCCTAAAGGTACTTTCACACTTGCGCTGTTTGATTCTGGCAGGCAATTCCGTTGCATGAACTGCCTGCCTGATCAGGAAAACTGTATGCAAACGCATGTAATTTGCAGACTGATCAGGATCCTGATCAGTCTGACAAATGCATTGCAATACAGGATCCGTTTTTTCCGGTGTCATCCGGAAAAACGAATCCGGTATTTATTTTTTTCACATATTTAAAGCAGACCGGGAAACCAGTTCCATTTTACCGGAACAATTGATACCGGATCCGGCATTAATACATTTTAATGGAAATTAATGCCAGATCCGGCATTCAGGCAAGTGTTCCAGAATTTTGTCTGGATATAATACTGCAGCATGCTGCAGCATTTTCTCCGTCCAAATACCGTAAAAGTGACTTAACTGAAGACATCCTGATGCATACTGTACGGATTGCGTTCCATTCAAAATGCATTGGGACAAAACTGATCAGATTTTTCCGGTATTGAGCCCCTAGGATGGAACTCAATACCGGAAAACTTTAACGCTAGTGTGAAAGTACCCTAATTTTAATTCCTCTGCCTTGATGACGTGCCACTTTAGGAAGCAACAGGCTGAGAGTGCTAAGCGTATTAAGATATGAGGGCTTGCCTGTATCGACTATAACATTACTGTAGTTGTATATGAAGCTACCAATCAAGTGATTGTCTAAAGTTAGAGATCATAAGGCTAAATGAAATGTCTTTGCTTTTGTACTACACTAGAATAGTAATCCGGTAAATGGAGCTATTACAGAAGGATGAGAAACCTCCAGTGACTTTTTATGTAGAAAAACAGCTGCTCACAAAGTACAGCATGTATCAGATTACAAAGAGGTGGTTACAATCATGTCCTGCACATGTACCTGTAGTGAACATTAAGGAGCCTTTTATCTCTCCCCTCAGATCTCCATGAAAGTTTGGAGCTTCGCCTTTTGTCCTCTGTCTAAATATTTAATATAACATCATACACGATTCAATGTAGTTCCGGATACACGGCTCAATAGTGCCTTACAGTAGATGTACTGGTATAGTCAGGAACAATTTCATCATAGTTACAGCATCAGAATAATGTTAATGAAATATAATATACATTACTGTTCCTTTACAGTATTCAGTTAAGGGGTTCTCCTGGCTTTTAATATTGATGCCCTATCCTATCGATCCCTATCAATCAGATGTATGAGGAGACAGCACGAGCAGTGCACGCGTGCCGTCTCCCTGCTCTCTTTCAGTCGGCTGCTGCTGCTGCCTATGATGTTTGCCATATACAGCAGCAGTGGACAGGAAGAGAGCAGGGAGGCGGCATGTGTGCACTGCGCGCACCGTCTCCTCTTACAGCTGATTGATAGGATCGATAGGATAGGGCATCAATATTAAAAGCCAGGAAAACCTGCTAATACTTTAAAATATACATTGTATCCAAACTGACTTTTGTAACTTGATAATTGTTGTACACTGAGATGAAAATGGACAGCTCGTAATTGATTCCAAAGTCACAATCTCATCCCACAAAATGAACAGTAAGTACTAAAGAAAAATAGACAGATACAGATAAAGCAAGTCATTACATGTTAAAGTGGACCTGCCACCTCTCCTGACATGTCTGTTGTAGTAACTACATGCATTCCCCATGTAATAACAATTCTGGAGCATCTTTTCTTATGATTATATGATGTGCCATTCCTTTATTATTCCTGCTAGAGGTTATGAATGAATTGTCATCAATTTGCAATAAAAGTTAATATTGGTGTTACTAGTTTGGGGGGGGGGGATTGGGGGGTGTCCCTGCACAATCTGACACCAGCAGCACTGATTGGGTAGTATCAGACTGTGCACATTCTAAACTGGTAACATCCATTGGCATGTTTGGTACCCAGACCCAAGGCCGGCCTTCATCACTGAAGTTCGGTTTTGGGTTGAGTATTCTGTATATTTTATTATTTTGCCTTATAACATAGTTACAAAGGAAAATAGTAACATTCTCAATACGGAATGCAAAGTAAAATGGGTGATTAAGGGTTAAAAATTTTAAAAAAGTAACTCACCCCCTCCAATTGAGCGCGTAGCTGCCGGTCTCCTGTTCTGTCTTCAGCTGGGGAGTAAAGGACCCCCCCCATCGATGAAAGCATGTGATTGGACCATGTGACCCAGTAACATCACGGAAGGTCCATTACCCCCCAGCTGAAGACAGAACAGGAGACCGGCAGCTACGCGATCAATTGGAGGAGGTGAGTTGCTATCTTTTTAACCCTCAATCACCCATTTTACTTTGCATTCTGTATTTAGAATGCTATTGAATTCCCTTATTACCATGTTATAAGGGAAAATAATAAAGATCGGGTTCCCATCCCGATCGTCTCCTAGCAACCATGCGGGAAAATCGCGGATGCATGCGATTTCCCCGCAGCCCCATTCACTTCTATGGGGCCTGCGTTGCGTGATAAAAAGGCACAATATAGAACATGCTGTGATTTTCACTCAATGCAGAAGTGATGCGTGAAAATCACCGCTTATGTACACAGCCCCATAAAAATGAATAGGTCCGGATTTAGTGCGGGTGCAATGCGTTAACATCACGCATTGCAGCCGCGCGGAAATCACCCCCGTGTGAAAGGGGCCTTATTTATTCATAATTTCTAGCAGGAATAATAAAGGAATGGCAAATCATAGATATTGTTGGGCGCGAATATTCGAATCATGAATTTTAATCGCGAATATCGCAACTTCGAGAGTTCGCGAATATTTAGAATATAGTGATATATTCGTATTTTTGAATATTCTACTTTTTTCTTTCATCAGTGACCTCCCTTTTTGCTTGTGGGCCAATGAGAAGGTTGCAATGTCTTTGTCTGAGCTTAGCAACATCCCTAGCAACGAATAGGAAAGTTGCCTAATGCCTACCCCTTACTATATAAGAAACTCCGCAGCAGCCATTTTCTATAGTTTATTACAGTTCTGAGAGAGACAGCAGTGTTATTGCTGTGCTTTGTGCTTTTCTGTGTCATATTACATCAGATAGTTAGTTAGCTTATATATATAATACAGATAGTTAGTGGGAGATAGTCAGTGTAGGTTAGATTGTGATATAGTGTAGCTGTAGGTTCCAGTGCAGGGTGTTAGGTAGGGTGATAGGTTCTGCTGTCCATACATACATGATACAGACATAGTGCTGTGATGTCACAAGTTCACAACAATACTTAGTGCACCAATCACTAATATGTAGTCAGACCTGCTAAAATGTGAAGTTGCACGTATTATGCAAAAATATGCGCATCATTAATTGCCAATTTGTGCAATCGCGAATATATCAGAGCACTCTATCTGCATATAAAGCTATTGTAATGTTCTGCCGTGCCAACCATTATCTCCAGTCTCAGGAAACTTCTAGCACCTTGAAAAATGCAGCTATATTACATAGTAACATAGTATATAAGACCGGAAAAAAAAATTTGTCCATCCAGTTCTGTCTGTTTCCTACAAGTTGATCCAGAGGAAGGCAAAAAACCCCTGTGAGGCAGAAGCCAATTTTCCCCACTTAAGGGGAAAAAATTTCTTCCCGACTCCAATCAGGCAATCAGAATAACTCCCTGGATCAACGACCCCTCTCTAGTAGCTATAACCTGTAATATTATTATACTCCAGAAATACATCCAGGCCCCTCTTGAATTCCTTTATTGTACTCACCATCACCACCTCCTCAGGCAGAGAGTTCCATAGTCTCACTGCTCTTACAGTGAAGAATCCTTTTCTATGTTTGTGTACAAACCTTCTTTCCTCCAGACGCAGAGGATTTCCCCTCGTCACAGTCACAGTCCTGGGGATAAATAGATGATGGGAGAGAGTTCTGTACTGACCCCTAATATACTTATGATATACATAGTTATTAGAGCTCCCCTCAGTCGTCTTTTTTCTAAAGTGAATAACCCTAATTTTGATAACCTTTCAGGGTACTGTAGATCCCTCATTCCAGTTATTACTTTAGTTGCCCTCCTCTGAACCCTCTCCAGTCTGCTATGTGTGCCTTGTTCACAGGAGCCCAGAACTGTAAACAGTACTCCATGTGTGGTCTGACTAGTGATTTGTAAAGTGGTAGGACTATGTTCTCATCACGGGCATCTATGCCCCTTTTGATGCAACCCATTATCTTATTGGCCTTGGCAGTAGCTGCCTGACACTGGTTTTTGCAGCTTAGTTTGCTGTTTATTAAAATTCTTAGATCCTTTTCCATGTCAGTGTTACCGAGTGATTTACCATTTAGTATTGACCCACGCCTGTATTGCGCGCACATTACATGCATATTACATTGCTGATTTTCACAATCAAGAAAATAACCGCAAATTCGCGAATATATGACGAATATTCTACCAAATATTTGCAAAATATCGCAAATTCGAATATTGCCCCTGCTGCTCATCACTAATCATAGTCATAAGAGAAGATGCTCCAGAATTGTCATTACATGGGGAATGCAAGTAGTTACTAAAATACACGTCAGGAGGAGAGGTAACAGATCATCTTTAAGGTGAGAAACAACTGTTGGAAGCTGGAAAAATGAAAACTCTTGAAAGTTGGAAAAACTTTCTATATTAAAAAGTCAAATGTCCCCATTGGGCAACTTTTTGAATTCCCACACCTAAATTTAGGCCCTCTACATGGGCGAATGATTAAGGCGACGTGGCGGGGGCAAGGCCATCAGCCCTCAGCAAATTAATTCAGTTACCAGTTGTCAGGCAGAAATGACAATTGAAATCTACTCTAAAAAGGGGCTAATTTAGGACAAGACCTGCGCCTCTTCATAAATAAGGTGCATCCTCCAGCAGAGCAGGGGGTATCAAAGGCCGACATAAAATGCTGGTCTTTGAAAAATGTTAATGTTTGGATTTACCCTTGTATTCATTGACACAAAAAAAAACTAGCTCCTAAAAATTGGGGTGCTAAAAACATTTTTAGATACATTGGTTATTAGGAATTTATCCAGTCAAAAAGATTATTCAGCCTACATTCTCTAAAATGCAAGCTTATGGTATAGCAAAAGTTGTCCTGATCTTCTACTCTCTAGAGCCAAGAGTCAAGACCGGTAAAGAGGGACCTTTGGTATTTAAATGTTAAAATTCAACTGTGTATTTTGAATAATTGTAAATTTTACAAAAAGTATAAGGCCACTTACGCTAATCCTAAACCATCTCTGGACCGTACTATTCGTTACAATACATATTTTAATAATACACCATAAAAGAAACGGGTAGAAAATATGGCCATTGGTATTTAGGGTCCACAATACCATGAGGTATGATTAATCATACTGAGTGGTGGAGGAACACCAAACTCAGGGGCGTAACTACCATAGCGGCAGACCATGCGACTGCTATGGGGCCCAGTGCAAGAGGGGCCCAGTCTAAGTTGGGATTATCTCTTCTAATCGAGGTGAAAACTTGGTCAGGACACTACCTTCTAAAGGAGCAACTTTTAGCAAATGAGGCAGTGGAAAAATGGCCCAAGAGTTATTGGAAGGGGTTTAGGCGGAAACCCTTCTGTCCTGTGTGGGGCCTGGTTTGATCTTTGCTATAGGGCCCCTCCTTCTCTATGTACGCCACTGACCAAACTTATATAGTGTATTAAGATGGCGGGACACTGACTCTGTTCCCTATGCTGGCTTTGCCGACCCCATTGTAATATACATCGTACCCGCCTTTATAGCCTCCAAAATCCATAACCTATTGTGCCAATGTGTTTTCCCAGTGAATAATGGTTCCTATCATAAAGGGACCACATCAAGATAAACTTATACAAGTGAGATACAGAAGGGATTGGCAAAGAGATGGTGATAATATCCATAAAAACAGCAATCCTGGAATAAAGTCTTATTTGTTTTAACATTCCGGGTGCTGGATTGCTGTTTTTATGGATCTTGACATGAACTGGAACGAGATCTGCATATCCGGCTAGCTGGCATGGTCTGTCCTTGTGTATATGGCAAAAGTACGGTAATATATTAAATGTTTCCGTGAGCCATGCCTTTTAAGATGAAGTTTGGATAACACTCTATTCTTTCTGCACAGCTGCAATATATGCTATACATCAGGCTACTAAATACAAATATGAAGAGACCTTTCCCTGTCTTATGTTCTATATGCACTGTTTTAAGAGGACCCTCAAAGTTAGGGCTTATGCACACAACCTTTTTTTTGTCCATTTACGTTTCATTTTTTGCGTTCATTTTAATAGATCCGCAAAAAAAACGGAAGGGACTCTGTATGCCTTCTGTATTTCTGTTCCATGCAAAGATAGAACATGTCCTATTATTGTCCGCATAACGGACAAGGAAACTACTGTTCTATCAGGGGCCAGCTGCTCCGTTCCACTAACAACTGAATACACACGAAATGGGAATCCGTTTTTTGCGGACATCAAAATACTGAAAAAAGCCTCTTGTAAACGACCGTATGGCTTTTTCAGTATTTTGCGGTCCGCAAAAAGCGGAACAGCTAGCCCCTGATAGAACAGTACTATCCTTGTCCATTATGCGGACAATAATAGGACATGTTCTATCTTTGAACGGAACGGAAAAACGGAAATACGGAAACGGAAGGCATACGAAGTACCTTCTGTTTTTTTTGAGTGAATCCATTGAAATAAATGGTTCCGTATACGGTACACAAAAAACGGAACGGAAAAAGAAACGTTTGTGTGCAAGAAGCCAAAGCCATACGATTTGTGTGCATGAGGCTAACAGCATTTTTTTATGTCAACACTTTTTTTCTGGGAGTTCAGATGTCTAATGAAAACATAATAATCACAAGGTTTATTTTTTCAGCCAAAATGTGCTGATTTAAAGGCCTCTACAAATTATTATTAGGAAGTAATAGAGAATATGCCGAGCACTTTTACAGCACTCCAGCCACTTCCTGCATAATCCTATCCATTGATAACAAGTTGTTCCTTTGTGGAGAGCTCAGCAGATAACGGCAACAACCCTGCAGGCAACTCTGCTGGATTAAGTGAATTAATACAGGATTTGGCAGTTCCATTCACTAATTTAATTTGCTTGGATGACTGTGTTTAAAGTAGATATCTTATTAGTTTATTATATGACTTCCCTATTAGAATATGTATAAATGCTTATCTAAGATATATTTTCTGATCACTGTTTATCAGTAAAGGGAGTCCGTCAACGGGCAGTGCAAAGTACGGACTGGAGAAAGCAGGACAAACAGGACAAAACTTTATGGAGCTTTTGTTTTCAGGAGTAGTATGAAGTAGTATAAAGTAGTAGAAAATAAAATGTTATTCTGCCAGGTCCTGCTCGTGCAAGTGCCTAGGATCACTGGCCTGGGCGCGGCTAAGCTCTGTTCACTGGAATGAAGCTAGCCCGCCCAGGCCAGTGATCAAGTCGTGACGTCAATGGGCCTGAGGTAAACAGCGAGAAGGCC
Organism: Bufotes viridis; assembly: GCA_033119425.1. Classification (NCBI taxonomy): domain Eukaryota; kingdom Metazoa; phylum Chordata; class Amphibia; order Anura; family Bufonidae; genus Bufotes; species Bufotes viridis. The sequence continues at coordinate 311,600,129 of CM065591.1, read as the reverse complement.
GCGGCGCTACTGCCAGTGCCGCTGCTTTCTCAAACAGCTGATTGGCGGGGGTGCCGGGTGTTGGACCCCTGCCGATCAGATGCTGCTGATCTATCCAGAGGATAGATCATCAGTTTAAAGTACTGCAGAACCCCTTTATCTGTGAAGTATTCTCTGCTCTGTTCTGTAATATGCTTCACAGTTTACAGCACGGGGAAGGGGTTGTAAGGCAGCTCACTGCACAAAGCATCCTGGGCACTTTAAAGGGGTTCTCCACAAAAATATTCTACAGTTTTCAAACCAGCACCTGGATCTGAATTCTTTTGTAATTTCATGTAATTAAATGTTTAGTTTAGTCACTGAGCACCACCTGCTGTTTGCTCTTTTCCTTATTTCTTTGACCTGCTCACTGAGAAGGCCGCACATGCTCAGTTTCATCCTTCAACTGACTCCTGAGCTGTGATAGGGAGAACATGGACACGCCTCCTGAGCTGTGATGGGGAGAGCATGGACACGCCTCCTGAGCTGTGATGGGGAGAGCATGGACACGCCTCCTGAGCTGTGATGGGATAACCCCTTTACCAGGAGCAATGCCTGGCAGAATAAAAGTTCATATTCTCACTACTCCAGATGATAAAGGATAAAAGCTCCACAAACATTATGTTTATCTTGCCGACTCCTAACTAGTGCTGTCACAAGTTTTGCTTGATAGAAAACTGCTTATAGACTTCCTCTAAACTAATACTATTTTTTAGGAGTTAACAAGAACAACAAAGGGCGCCTCTATATATTTCATACTTTGTTCACATATAACATTTTTGAAGCAGTTTTTGCAAATATTTTTGAACCCAGTCTATGATTGGACCAAAAAAAAGTGGAGTAATACAAAACGTAATACTTTACGCTCCACATAAAAAGGACTTGTCACGTCCCCTGATATGCCTGCTTTAGTAACTACTTGCATTTCCCATGTAATAGCAATTATGCAGCATCTTATCGTATGGCTCTAGGATGTGCCATCCCTTTTATTATTCCTGCTAGAACTTTATGAATAAAGGTAGAACTGGGTGCTACATTTAGTTGTGGGTCCTTGCACAGTCTGACACTAGCAGCACTGACTGGACACTGCCAGACTGTGCAGGGACACACAACCCCAACTGCTAACACCAGAATTGTAATTTCGTGTGAAATACAATTATTTACTATAACAAACATGTCAGGAGTGGTAACGGGTCCTCTTTAATTGCACCAATTAAACTTGCACCAAACTGACAATCTGTGCCTATGGGTATATGCGATTTTAGACACTATATGGTACATTTTATTAATATTTCTGTGCGTTGTTAGTAATACTGAAAAACACATTTAGTGCAAAACAACTATTACCGAAAGAAAAACTGAAGTGTTCCTCTTATGTATGCGGACGTGTCTTCCACCAGTGGTGGCAGGAGACACAGCCAGGGAAATAGCAGTCCAGTTGCCATTTTTTGCAGAAGAGACTTTGCAGTAGGGCAGGGGTGTAGCTAAAGGCTCATGGGTCCTGTTGCAAGAGTTCAGCTTGGGCCCCCTTCCCTCAGTGTTTTGTGTGTCTTCTTATGCGGCACAAGTGTCTTTGGGCCCCTTCAGGCTCCTGGGCCCGGTAGCGACTGCTACCTTTGCACCCCTATAGCTACGCCCTGCAGTAGGGGCATCTGGTGTCATACAGGTAACAGGGTTCCTGTTGTAGGAATGGCTTCTGGTCTTTTATACAACCAGACCATCCAGTGACCCTGCTAGGTGTCCACAACCACAACTGTTTTCCTGACGTATTTAATGTACATGATTAGGTGTTAGCGGGAAAGGTCATGTGTCTTATGCTGTGAACCCGATTGCTGCCAATGAAATATTTGTAGTATTTTTTATTTTTTTGATTATGTCTTGGTAAAATAAATTATTGAATGGTTTTATCCTTTATTTGCATCTGTAGAAGGCACAGGCGGCTCATACCGTCTCTAAACACACCGGGAATATGTAGATATGGAACCAAAATGGAGTGCTGCTATGGGTGGAAACGAAACAGCAAAGGCCAATGTGAAGGTAAAGTACAAAAATCCTATCACTACCTAGTCAGATAAATATATATATATATATATATATATATATATATATATATATATATATAATGTCATGTTTCATGCAGTAATACCGGTATAATCTTCTATGATTGTCCTTATGATTGCAACAGGCCAGCGATATATATATATATATATATATATATATATAATGTGAGCTACTTACATGAATACACTCTTGTGGCTATACAGATAAAACAGAGGGAATGAGTATCTGATCGGGAAGCTCCACCATTGTACCCCCATCCATCAAGAAGAGGAATCCTGTGCCCCCATATAAATGGAGCAGCAGTTTGTGCATGTCTGCTGCCAATCCATTCGTTTTCTATGGGATAGAGAATGAACGGAGTGGCAGCACACATGCACAAACTGCCTTCCATTTACACAAAGCGCTGGATTCCCATTCTTCTGATCGGTTGGAGGCCCAGCACCGATCAGATATTTGTTTGCTATCCTGTGACTAGGGAATAAATTAAAAACTTGTCACAACCCCTTTAAGAAAGGCATTATCATTAAAGTGGTTGTCTGGTTCTGACAACCCCCTTCGGTGTGACAGTCCTTCAAAAAAAAAAAAAAAAAACGTAGGCATTACATGGCACCCATTGAAATCAATAGGCTGTATGTGTAATAAACAGATGAGCCTGGACCTCCAGAGGTAGAGGTAGTTTTTTTTTTTTCTTGCAGGCTCTCTGCTCTGGATAAAGGCCGGGTGGTGCCAAACAGCTATTATACACAATACATCCATAGATACATGTAATATTATCTACAGCTTATCAGAAAGCAGTCATTATGAGGAGGGGCTTTTTATTGCACTTCTTGTCAGTAGTATGATTGATCGCAGAAGGAGGGATTGCCCTACACTGCCCAAAGAATGTAGATGCCATAAATGTATTTCCCCTTTAAAGACTTTTTGTACTTTTGAGGACAACATATTATATTTTAATTACATTTTAAACATGGTAAGATCTTGGGTTCCACATAAGTATAGAGGTACTCCCTTTGTTTACAGGGAGACATGAAAAAATCCAAAATATGGAACAAGCAAAAGTTGTATTATTAGCACGTTTATTGCTGTTATTATCACTCATCCCTGTATAATCCCAAATTATAGAATAGTGCTTCAAAGGCTAGTCATTTATTTCATGTTAGACTGCATGGATTGAGTTGAATAATATTAATGTATCTTGTTATTCTCCAGCTACATGTGAACAGGGCTGTAAGCATGGCGAATGTATGGGACTGAACAAATGCAAATGTTTCCCTGGATTCACCGGCACTAGCTGCAGTCAAGGTATGTAAGGCTACATCAGAGACGTGGACATTAATGGATAATACACTATCTAATTTTACTGCTATTGTATTTTCTGTCTAGGGGTACATGTCAAGGGCAATATGCGGGACTGTTCACTAGTGGTCCTCTGACAATGACCATTCATGGATTATAATTCTGTGTGTTTCTGTGAACTTTGATTATAAGGCTGAGGCTGCTCAAGCATTGCGTGACCAAAGATCACTATGTAGCAGAGCAGCCTCAAAGATGAAGCAATTAAACGGAGTCACAGCGCGACTCGCAAACAGCCGTGGCTGCGGCCCCATAATCACAAAAAATACAACACTGCTGGATTTTTTCTGATTCTGGTGTTGTGCTGCTACCCTGTTCAGTTCTGTGCTGCTACATAATAATCTTTGGTCGAGCACAGCTTTTACAGCTAAAATCAGCATGTAATTCCAGCCAAGATTAAAGAAAAGGCCGCACTATTTAAAAAAAAATCATATCCAATAAATTCCACTATTTCAGCGCTAAGTCATCTGGAAATTCTAATTATCCAGCATGCATTAAAGTGGTTACAAAATATTAATTTTGTCCAAATTTGCCTGGAAGAATAGGTCAAGCTCAAAATCATTGGATGGCCAAACATTTATACTGCACAGTCCACTCTGAGCTTCTTCATTTTTATACTCATTGACAAAAAAATAATGCACCCAGATTGCTGCACAACTTGTCATGCAGTTATGTCTTGGGAGGATATGTAAATGATTACAGGAGTGTCTGATTAGACACTGGTGCTACAAGAGGGCATAAAAGTGCTTCTCCGCTGTCCTATTAAAAGGCTCTCAGAGGCTACCTTTGGGCAGTCTACATCTTGGTGAGAGATCACTAACTGCTAGACATGCCTCTACAACGCACTTGAAAACATTTTGTCCAGTTGACAGACTTTGAGAGGGGTGTGCATCATTACACTAAGAGAAGCAGGATGGTCATTTCACTGAATTGCCTGCCATCTAGGCTGTTCTTATCTAGCTGCCAGGTGGTGTTGGGAGCAGTGGTTAAATGAGGACACGCACACACAGCGAACAGTCTCCAGACAGCCTAGATAGATCACCAATAGAGAGGATTGTTTAATCAACCAACAGGTATAAGCAGCTCCCGCAGTTTATTTGTCCACCATGCAGACACAGGTAGCTCTTTCATTACACACTCTTGTCCCTGCCCAGACCATTTCCAGGTGGTTAGCAGAAGAAGATTTATTGTCATGGTGCCCATATCATCTTTAGCAACCAATCCTGGTTCTGATTCAGATCCTACCATGGTCAAGTTCAAGAATGGAGGCCTCATGGTGAGAGCTTCAATCCTGCCTTTGCGGTGGAATGACACACTGCCCCAACTGCTGGTTTGCTGATCTGGGAAGCCATCACATACGACTGTCGGTCACCCCTAGTAGTGATACAAGGTACACCTAACAGCTCAGCGATATGTGCAGGACATCCTACCACCACACGTGTTGCCTCTCATGGTAGGGCTTCCAACTGGCATTTTTAGCAATATAATGCCTGGCTACACACTGCAAGGGTTTCCGGAATGGCTCTGCCAGACTGCAACACTTCTTTTGCCTGCCCGATCGCCAGATTTATCACCAATCAAACATTTATGGAACCAACTGGGTTGTCAGCTTTGGCAAACTAGGAGTGTGCAGGATCTACAGGCCGAGCTGAAACATCTGTGTGCAAATGTGCCTCTGGATATTATATGGAACCTGTATGCCTCCATATCAAACCATATTGCATCTTGCTCCAAGGCGAGAGATGGCCCAACAGGGTACTAGAGCTTACTTTCAGTTCTACAGTTCTCCACAATAAATTATCCTTACTCATGTACAGATATCATTACATGCACATCACAACTCCTTTTGGGAGTGACTTTTTGTCAATGACCGTATACAGTGTCAAGGATGATGAAATTCAGCTAAAGGCTTAAGGCACATCTGTATTTTTGCATATCCGTGTAGCTTAGAAAATGCCTTATTACGGATGAGAATAGTCCTTAGTGATGGTACTGAGAAAAATGAGGAATGCACACAGAAGGTATCCGTACTTTGCAGTTCTAAGTGGAGATGGGTACAGGATATATACATATGACATGGGACACACACTAGTGAGATGACCTCATGTCGCTGTCCAGACACCTGGTTACATTGTAATATATCATATAATATTCTCTACTGAGTGTCCAACTACTTCAACTACAAGAATGCAAATGATGAGCTTATTCTCTCAGGTTGGCCCTCTACTTCACCGTGCTGTCTGTGAAAACTGTAGAACTGTATATTATAAGTCTCTGGAAGGCTTCATTTTTGAGAAGTATATTTCCGGATTAAGCATGATTGCTATCTGTGTTTGTTGACAGTGCTGCCAAAAGAAATAAATGTCAAGATTTCATTTGTTTTTGGGTCGGCTCCAAACCCATACATTTGTAACATAAGGGAGACATCCTTTTTTCCTTTGTGTCTTTCTTCTCACAGATGATGATTATTCATTAAGATTGCTAAGGTATGAGGTAATAACAACAAAACATAAATTGCCTTTTCTATTTAATTCAAATCTAGATAATGGATTGTGTTCTTCAGGAAATTATTAAACAGAGTATATAACTGCAGATGTGTTACAGCAATATACTAGTGCATCTGAATAAATTAGAATATCATCGAAAAGTTAATTTATTTCAGTGAAACATATATTGCATTGATTCATTACATACAGAGTGATCTATTTCAAGCTATTATTTCTTTTAATGCTGATGATTATGGTTTAGCGCTAATGAAAACTCAAAAGTCAGTATTTGAGAAAATTAGAATATTGTGAAAAGTTCAATATTGTAGATTCATGATGTCACACTCTATTCAGCTAATCAACATAAAACACCTGCAGAGGTTTCCCAAGCCTTTAAGAGGTCCCTCAACCTGCTTCAGTAGGCTACACAATCATGGGAAAAACTGCTGACTTGACAGTTGTCCAGGAGACAGTCATTGACACCCCGCACAAGTGCTGCATGTTAATGGTAAGTTGGGTGTAAAGAAAAAGTTTCACAAGCAACAGGGGTAACGGCAGCCTTGGAAAATGCCAGGAAATTCCATTCAAGAATTTGGGGAGATTCACAAGGAGTGGACTAAAGCTCAATTCAGTGCTTCAAAGCAACCACACACAGATGTATCCAGGACATGGGCTACAACTGTCACATTTCTTGTGTCAATCCATTCACAACATGATATGTCAGAAGCCTTTTTACCTGGGCTAAGGAGAAAAAGGATTGGGCTGTTGCTGAGTGGTCTATAGTCATGTTTTCAGATGAAAGTAAATTTTGCATTTCACTTGGAATTCAAGGTCCCAGAGTCTGGAGGAAGAATGGGGAGGCACATAATCCAAGTTCCTTGAGGTCCAGTGTGAAGTTTCCACAGTCAGTGATGGTTTGGGGAGCCATTTCATCTGCTGGTGTTGGTCCACTCTATTATATCAAGTCTAAAGTTCGCACAGCCATCTACTAGGAAATTTTAGAGCACTTCATTCTTCTTGATGTTGACAAGCTTTATGGGGATGCTGATTTCATTCTCCAACAGCACTAGGCACCTTGGCACTTGGCACCTGCCCACACTGCCAAAAATACCAATACGTGGCCTGCCATAAACCCCATAGAGAGTCTGTGGGATATTGGCGCAACAATGCAGACGAGCTAAAGACTGCTACCAAAGAAACCTGGGCTCGTAACACCTCAGCAGTGCCACAGGTTAATCGGCTCCATGCCACGCCGGCTCCATTGATGTAGTAATTCAAAAGGAGCCCTGACAAAGTATAAGGTGCGTATACTGTACATACTTTTCAGTAGAGCAACATTTCTGTATTAAAAATATATATTTTTATTGGTCTTTTATAATATTCAACATTATTAATGAAATTAACGCTGAAATAGATCACTCTATGGGTAATTAAGCTATATAATATATAAGTTGCACTTTTTTAATTGAATTACTGAAATAAATTAAATTAACTTCTCTGGTGTTGTAATTTATTGAGATGCACTAGTACAGGTATTTTATGAAAGGAACAAAGTGGAAATGATGGTGCGGTGCAATAGTGTCTGAGCCCCTATCAGTTGTAAGAATGACAGTAAGCTATTATTCTCTGATTTACTTCTAATGAAACATACTTTATGAACCACCAGTAACTGCCTATAGCATGCATGTAGCACAAGAGTCACCTCTAGCTGTTTATTCTTCACTGGACATAAGGTCCTCTCTGGTAAACCTCATGTGTGCGCCAGCAACCAATGACTGGCCTCAGCAGTGACTTCTCTCCATAAAGTGTCAATTGAAAAAAGGTCATTACTGAGGCCAATCAATGGGTGCAGCAGCACACATGACACTGCCCATGCAGGAAGTTTACATGCAGGGACCTGAAGCCCAGTGAAGACAGCGAGGAGCCACAGAGCCCGAACAGAGTGGTGGAGGGCAGATAAGTATACTTCACAGGTCTCACAATTAAAAAAAACTGGACAACCCCATTAAAGAAACTTGGCGATACTATAACAACCATTTTAACAAATGAAACATCCTTGCTTACTTTGATAAGTTTCAGAGGTATTTTACCTTAAATTTTCGTATTAGTTTGTGTGACGTTTTATATAATCTGTTTTAGCCAGTCATGCATATCACGAGATCTGTGGTCTCATTAATCAATACAGCATATGTATCTACTGACATGTCCCTGGGTATTACACAACAACAGCTGTGTATGAAGACAAAAAGATCATTTACAAAGCATAACCTCTCATAACCTACACTAAATTGCAGGAAATTAAGGCATTCCTAGTATATGAGTACATATATTATGTAGCTTTCCTTCTTGGTGCTTAAAAGAAACCACATGCTATAGACATTCTGATGACAAAAGATCTAGGATTGTCAGTTCAGCAGAGATAGACATTATTAAAAGTTTTTGGGGAGAGGACAAGTAAACTGGCACATAACTGGAAGTGTAATTACAAAGGAATAGGACAAAGTTGTCATAACAGATATAAACAAACAAATGTATAGTACCACTTCAAGCGTCCGGTGATGTAAGAGAACTTCCTGATGTTTGGCGAGGATGGGCGCTAATTATACCAGCAATAATTAGGAACGAGTGCTCCTATGAACGCTTGTTCCTGATAATTGACCTTAAAGTATATCGGTCTAATACAGGGGTCCTCAAACTTTTTAAACAGGGGCCAGTTCATGGTCCCTCAGACCGTTGGAGGGCTGGACTATAGTTTAACTATAAGTAATTGTATATATTTACCAGTATTTTAATGGGAATCATTCCCCCTCCCTTGTCACTCTCATTTCTCAGACCCCTCCCTTGTCACTCTCATTTCTCAGACCCCTCCCTTGTCACTCTCATTTCTCAGACCCCTCCTTTGTCACTCTCATTTCTCAGACCCCTCCCTCCCTTGTCACTCTTATTCCCCCTCCTTGTCACTCTCATTTCTCAGCCTCCCTGCCTTGTCACTCTCATTTCTCAGCCTCCCTGCCTTGTCACTCTCATTTCTCAGCCCCCTCCCTTGTCACTCTCATTTCTCAGCCCCCTCCCTTGTCACTCTCATTTCTCAGCCCCTCCCTTGTCACTGTCATTTCTCAGACCCCTCCTTTGTCACTCATATTTCTCAGCCCCCTCTCTTGTCACTCTCATTTCTCAGACCCCTCCTTTGTCACTCTCATTTCTCAGACCCCTCCTCCCTTGTCACTCTCATTCCCCTCCCTTGTCACTCTCATTTCTCAGGCCCCTCCCTCCCTTGTCACTGTCATCTCTCAGACCCCTCCTTTGTCACTCATATTTCTCAGCCCCTCCCTTGTCACTCTCATTTCTCAGGCCCCTTCCCTCCCTTGTCAGTGTCATTTCTCAGACCCTCCCTTGTCACTGTCATTTCTCAGCCCCCTCCCTTGTCACTCTCATTTCTCAGGCCCCTTCCCTCCCTTGTCAGTGTCATTTCTCAGACCCTCCCTTGTCACTGTCATTTCTCAGCCCCCTCCTTGTCACTTTCATTTTTCAGGCCCGCTCCCTCCCTTGTCACTCTTTCTCAGCCCCCTCCGTTGTCACTCCCCCTTCTTGTCTCTCTTTACTTAGCACTTGTCACACAGCTCATAAATTACTTACCCTCCCCTAGTGTAGCGTGGCCGAGCTCTGTGAGGTCCGCGGTACAGGAGCATTTGTTTCCTGTACCCGGCCGACTGATAGAAAGCGCACAGTAAGTGAGCACTTCCTGTCAGTCCGGCCGGGTACAGGATACAGGAAACAAAGTTCCTGTACCGCGGACCAGACAGAGCTCGGCCGCACAACACTATCAGGCCCTCTCTTCGTCCGCCGCAGCCCCTCGCAGCTTTGCTGGGAGGGGTTGGCAGCACCCTGCCCAGCCGTGAGAAACACGCGGCGGGCCGGATCAGTTTCCTCGGCGGGCCGCATGTGGCCCGCGGGCCGTAGTTTGAGGACCCCTGGTCTAATAGGTCCTTTATAACTCTTGCTATTTATCCCAGATATTATTTATATTGTGTAAATCAGAACACACTGTCAAAGTTGTTAGTTTTGCATAAGAACATACTATAACGAAGGGTAACATTTCATCTCCTTAATGTAGACATTGGTTTGCCTGGTCTGTTTCAATGAATGTAACCATAAGAGTTAAAAAAATGAGTTACTATTTATTTGCAGCCTCTTATATGAATTCTCACCTTCAAGCACTTAAAGTCTAACTGTAATGTTTTCATCAAAAAATCTATTTTAGCATATGTTACTGCTGCAGCAGCATTATGCATAAAGCAATCTTTAGTTTCTTCACATACCACTGTTTTCCTTGAGTTTTTCCCTTAGTTACGGCTGTTTAAACATTTACAATATGAGGACCGTCTCAAGATGGCTCCTCTGCCAGTTCTCTGAGGCCAAAACTGCTTTCCCTCACTTCCCATACACACCTGCTGTAGTCAGCAGATCCCAGCCAGCCAATCAGATCTGATTACCGAGAGACACGCCTCCTCACTCTGAAGCCTAATGCAGGCATGCAGTGTCTTCTGTTTATACTAAAAGAAGACCGACAAGCCCTAGCAACGGTCTTTTAAGGGAGCAGTGGAAAGTACAGAGGACATTAATGAAAGCTGTTATTATAAGGTAATTACAGATCTTTTGACAATTATTGACAGAATAACTCAGGTATACATGCCTAGCACTAATAGACTAGCAAATAAATAAAAAATATGACCGTTACCCTTTAACAGTCCATGTTCTCAGCATTGCGCTGGAATGTTGTGATGACTGGTGATCCATCATTAGGGTAGTCCGATTCAGAGCTGAACCCGGACGTTACCCCTTTTTCACCCAGGCAGCCCTTTGAGTGAAGCATGAGAGCATTTCATGCTCTAATGCTCTCTCGCACGGGGCAAGGGCTTTTTCAGCAGCTCTGGTGACAATGCAATGCGGAGGCTTCCACCTAGCAGTGTTGTTGGTGACATCATCGGCACTAATGGGCAGGCTTTAGCGCTGCCCTAGCCGGTAAAAATATAAACAAAACAGCCCTTGTACTGTGCGATGCAGGTCAAGGGAGAGCATCAGAGCATGAAATGCTCATCTTTAAAGGCCTGCCTGGGCGAAGAAGGGGATTTGCAACCCTTTAAGAAGACATCACGTCTGAATGAACGGCTGTAATACTATAGTTTTCATTTGTCATCCAAAGATACGTTATCGGATGCAATTTTAAATGTTATACCGATCTCTATTACCAGAATTATTGAGCAGTAAGTCGTGTAACACTATATTGTCAAAAATCTTTTATCCAAACCAGTTCCCAATAAATGTTCTTTTCATTTACTTTTCATATTCATTATTCAGAATGTAAAGACTACACTTTACATTTTTCTACTTTTAAAAGCAGTTTTGAGATATTCTTATTGAAATATTTACTTACACAATGTCTCAATTCTTTTTACTGTCCCTCTGAGCCATTTCCAGGAAACTGTATATAGGGTAGAATAGGTCTAAGGGGTTTCCTGCCTCTAAATGAGTCTACAGGCTGGAGCTTCAGTCCCTTGGCATCAGCGCAGTATTTTTAGCTACACCTGCAGCTTAAGGAAGCTAATATATAATATTTGCCCTTTCCCAGACTTTGTTTTCCAAGTTATCTATTCCCTTAAATCTATCCCTTTAAAAACAAATTTAAGAAAGATCGCAATAAGAAGAATCTTAGGCTCTGCAGTATAAGCGTATGTCACGTCACTGTATAGGCATTCAGTGGCATAGGTCATCCATTGAAGAAGAACATACCACCTAGTATATTTTTTGTGGTAAACCTCTGCCTTCTTTGCTTTCCTCTACAGCTGCAAAAAAAAAAGGGTATACCAATGCATACCACCCCAACAGAGGCCAAAAGGATACTTGTTTGACCTCTATTGGGTGAATGGAGCCCTGTGGATATGTTTGAAGTGTATGCTCGGAACTTATCCTAGTATACACCAAATATAAAGGCTTGAACGCAGTAGTGGACTGAAGTTTCTTGGGCCCACAAGAGGACATGATCCTGAGACTGCGAAGGGCCCCTGTGCAAGAAAAGTATGTGGTATATCCACCCCTGATCCTTTTCAAAGGTCATCTACAAAGAAAACTGTCTTTAGCCAGACCTTAGAGGCTCTGTTTTAGTAGGACTACTTTATTGTATCAGAGCTTGGACCCACCGTTGGATTCTCTGGTACTCTGGTGGGCAAGTACCACCCTGCTTGAACACATTGTGCACAAAGCCAGAGTTTTTACAGTTTACAAGCTCTGTGAAAGTTCCAAGACCTCTACTCTTTCCTCTAGCAATTCTACAGAAGTTGATTAAAAAGGTTGCTATAATGTTATATAATAGTTATTTTATCATTTTACTGATACTTATTAGTACATTATCTTTAAAGCTAGAGTAATATTTTAATGTGCTAGTAAATGTATTTATATAATATTATAATAAGATCTTAACTAGTTTTGCTTTAAGGTGGATTTAGATGTGCAAATAATCAGGCAGAACACATTCTCGACAATCTTCCCTTGTAATAGTGCAGCTGATCACCCAATGAACGAGCAACGCACTTGTTCACTGGGTAATCCTGTCATTCATAGAGGCACCTAAATTATAGTTTCTGGGCAGCAAATCACTGTTTGAGCTGTATGAGAATGAACGATTGCAATAGCAATCCCTCGTCCTCATACAGTGGAAATGATCGCTGCATGTAAATGCACCGCTTCACCCCAATGAACAAGCAGCCGACTGTCGAGAAGGAGTGCTTCCTTTCCGACAATCTGTTGTTCATCATTGGTACTTGTAAATCCACCTTTAAGCCACTTTCACACGGTCAGTACTTGATCAGTGATTTCCATCAGTGATTGTGAGACAAAACCAGGTGCAGGTCAAATACACAGAACAGGTAGAATTCTTTCCATTATACCTTATCTCTGTGTAGCCACTACTCCTGATTTTAACTTACAATAACTGATGAAAATCACTGATCAAACACTGTCTGAGTGAAAGCGGCCTTATATTTTATCAGTGATTTAGGTTTCTATATAAGATATTACAGCTAGAACACAGGATAAAAAGTTTTGTAGTAGGAACAAATAGTACAATCCACCGGCTTGTTTTATTTTTACTTGTTATCTAAGCATAAGGTAAAATGTAAGGATTAAAAGCATACCTTTCTATACTGCATTTTATAGGGTACAACCAATTTATACGCTAGGAATTTACGCATCACATGTATATTTTTCAATGCATTTTAGCAGCAAGAATAATGTAGTCTCTGAAAACCAGAATGAAAACTGAAGGACCCATTATAAGTCAATAGATCAGGGCATGTCAGGGTTCCAGAGGATCAATTCTAAAATAAATCTAAATAATGTTAAGTGGAACACAGCTTTTGTCATTGAAGGATCTTTTTTTTTTTTTTTTTTCTTTCACTGTGTCTCAACATGTTTGTCACAATATGTATATAAGAGCTCAGTAATTTTCCCAAAATTTATTTCTAGTCTGATTTGGTTAAATTTTTGGTCAAATCGTATTTAGTCCTATTAAATTTGGTCTGAATCAAAAGAGTCCCAGTTGTCCTGAAAAGTCGTGTTTGGCATTTTGAGGTCTTCTGGGACTGTCCAAGCCCTGTCAAGTTCTTTAACACAGAGACAGCATTAGTAATGTCAATGTGACAGTGATATATATATGGCTATGGGTAAATAGATGGTAGCCGGTCGTAATAAACAGCCTGTTTGAAAATTTGGAATTTAAAACAAAAAATGTAAAAAAAAAATCCAAAAATTATCTCTTTTGGTGAAAGTTGCCTTCTTTTCTTTCTACTGACCTGTAAAATGATGGCCATCATTTTGAACAATTGAGCAATTACAAAAGTGTTGGATTATCAAAATTAGAATCTTTTGGGAAGTTCATAAGGAATTTGATTTTTGTAGAATCTGTTCGCTCATCTCTTATGTATATATCATAGTAGAACTATTATCTCTTATATGTATGTTATATATTATGTTTATATTATTAATATGGTGTTATCATCCTTTATGATACAAAACCACTATTGATTAACACATTCAAACTCTACGGTAGCAATATAACAGTAGACAGAGCCTAGCCTAGATGATCTTATAATCTAAAAGCCTTCATCTCATTCTTGCAGAAGAATCACCCCTACAGTAAGAATAGTTAACCTAAAATCAACCACTTATTCCTAGCTTAGGCTTGTATGCGTCTCAATCATCAAAAGTAAAAACATAATTCACAAAGAAACCATCAAAGCCACAATAATCCAGGCCTTAAACTGAGAGGCAAGGAAATTCCACTACACATACAGTATATCTTCTGGATGGTATGCACATACTGTTGATATCTGTCTCAAACATATTGGCACTTTGTCAGGGCTTGTCAAGAATCCAGTCCTGAACTTGTCATTTTCTTCCTAGATGTCAACATGTACATGTATGAGGCATTTTATCCTAATTGAGCAATGTCCTAAATGCAGCTGTCTGTTCTTAAAAAAAATCCCCCATCTGGTGGAAGTTAAAGGTCAAAGACAGCTGGGATTTGTAGTACAGCAGATGTAAAGGCTCCAAGCTACAGATGGTAGGGGATTACATATGGGGCCTGTATTTTCATACATTTGGGCTTTTATGGGCTTTTCACAAGACTAATAATAGACACATAAAATGGCCCCCAAATATCTGTATAATTTACAATATAGCGGTGAGATCATGAATTTCATTCTGTAGATCCCTTGTGCCTCCTTCCCTCCAGCTATATAGGGTTACATTCTTTTCACTATGTTTATCCCATCTACGCTCTGAAATTTCTCCTTGTGTCTTTGGTTTCTGGCTAATAATTTTTCGCAGTGGATAAAATACATTGCAGGTAAAGATTACAGAAAACTCTAGTAAGCCACATGAACTACAAATGACCTTAATTCATTTTCCAACTCAAAATCTTTTTCTTGGCAGTGCATCTCCTCTAAAGCTATGTGTCCGCATATTTGTGAATGAGATGTCTTTTGCAGACTTGAATGAATGCGGTCTTAAGCCTCGTCCCTGTGAACATCGGTGTATGAACACTCACGGCAGCTACAAGTGCTATTGTCTTAATGGCTACATGCTGATGCAAGATGGCTCCTGCTCAAGTAAGTTATCGATGGATATTTCTTTCTTTGCTTTCAGTACCGATTGCAGTTTATGTCTGAAGATGTTTATTTCAATTATATCCTCAAGATACCTAATATAGTACTAGGTGTGAACCTAAACTGTTCTTTCGATGTAAATGAAGTGCCTATTATCTGTTGTGTGCACTATATCATAAAATCAGGAATGAAAGGAAATATTACAGTGCAACGTTCACCAAATATGGGTTGATCAAAGAAAACCCCAACAGATCTTGTGTTTCACCTTTGACATACCTTCCCCTACGTGCTGCCCAAGGACTTAGAGATGAGCTATTTTTCCTGGACTATATTCCTTTATAATACTGGAAATTTAAAGCAAGTAGCAGCTAGGCGACCAGGAGCAGGCAGCAGTTTGGCAATCTCCAGCATAAATGCCGGTTTTAACCAGACAAAAAGTCCTGCATGCCCGACCCTATCTGGTTATGCTGGATACAGTGAACTTCGGCAGTCTGTCCCTCTGTCAGAACAGGCTGCTGGAGTTCACAACTATGGCGACTAAAGGGACTCAAGGATACAACGTGTTATAAAAGTGTATGGGGATGGGGCTGAGATGCTTTTTTAAGAAAAAAATTCTAATCTTATACAATCCCTTTTAACTAATTAAAGTGAATAAGCAACGGATTTAATATTAATTCAACTGTCTAAGGAAAAGTGCAGGATACGGTTCTTAACTGTCAGAAGACTGCTTGGCTTAAAGGGTTTATCCTACCATTACAAGTCATATTAAGTTCATGGGTCACAAAAAATATATGCCATTTAAACGCTGTTAAAAATCTAATGAAGGCTTCTGACATCTACTTACATGATATAATGCCATCTGGTGAGCAAAGTGTATAGCAAAGTGCAAGTCCATCTGCTGAGCTTAGTGCTACTGGTCACACATGCTCAGTCACTGTCCCTATAGCCAGCTCTCTGCGTAGTGTACAGAAATAGCTTTCTTCCCCATGTTCACCACAGAAAAGCTAATAAATATGACAGACCGCATTGCCGTATTATGGTGTCTGTCAGTTTTCCAGAATTTTGGAGAACAGGAATCGTACTGCTACCTGCACTGTTCTTACCATCAAACCTATCACAAGCCCAGGCAGAAAGCAAGTATGAACAAAGCCTACAAGTGTGAACAATGTCATTGTATCTAGTTGTTTCATATTCTATACATAGCTGTCTATAATCTTGGGCAGAAATGTATGGCATTAAACAGGCTTTCAAGGGAAAAAAATTAAAAGGGTCTCAAAGGGTTAAAAATAAACAATAAGCCATACTCATCCTCACCGATCCCCTGCCGCTGCTATTCCAATGCAGGTCCAGTCTTCCTTTTCATTTCCTGGTTCTGGCTCGACACATCAGAAATGCAGGACTTTTGCACCGTTGGGGGTGACAGAAGCCCTTTAAGTGGAACACAGCTTTTGTCATTGAAGGATCTGTTGTTTTTTTACTGCGTCCTAACATGTTTGTCACAATGTGTATATAAGAGATCAGTAATTTTTCCCAAAATTATTTCTAGTCTGAATTGGTTGAATTTTTTGTCAAATCCTATTTGGTCTATTTTAAATTTGGTCTGAATCAAGAGCTTCAGTTGTCCTGAAAAGTCGTGTTTGACATTTTGAGGTCTTCTGGGACTTTCCAAGCAGGACTTTTGTCTCCGCTCCAAAATCATCTTCTGAGCGGACACCTAACGGACCCAATTATAGTCTATGGGGTCTTTAGACTCCGTTCGGCTAAGATTAGGGCTTAGTTACGTGCCAAATCCGTCCTTTCCGTTCTCCTGCTACTAAGCGGAGCAGGAGAGCGGAAAAACTGAACAGTGATGTGAAGCGAGCCCTTAGCTGAAGAATAAAAAAACTGTTTTTAAAATTGTTAAAGGAAATCTGCCACCAGGAAATCCACTGATGAACCAGGCAGTTGTAGGGCTAGCTCAGCCGAATGTAATGATAGCTTTCACTAGTGATCTGTTGTTTCAGTACTTTTAATCCACATGCAAATGAGCATTTAAGTGCACATAGAGTGGACCCAAGCCAATCTGTGCATCCTTGCCCGTCCTGCTTCCTCTGCTAGTTCCTCCCTCTCCTTCTTCCTTGATTTGAGAGGGTCAGATAAGATCACTATCCAGGAACCTGTCTATTAGGAAGGAGAAGGGACTGATAAAAATCAGGAGAACCAAGGATGCACACAGTGACTTGGACCAACCCTTGGTGCACTCTAGACACATTTTCATATGGATTAAAAGTTTTCTCCATCGGATCGTTAAGTGAAAGCATCATTTCATTCAGCTGAGCTAGCCATGCAAGGCATTTTGCCTGGCTGATCAGTGAATTTCATGGTAACAGGCTACCTTTAAACAAACAAACCACAATAGTTTATTCCAAAAATACGGATGTAAAAAGTTAGCCTAGAAGTGCAACCACTGAACTGTAACAAGACATCAGGTTTCACGTTCTACATGTTGTGGTAATTTTACCCGTGAAGTAGAGTCATTCATGCAGTTTATTTTGGCAGTGCTTACCTGATTTTGCTTTATTCCTGAAGAACATTATTAGAAAAGTCTGCCGAAGCGCTCCAGAGCCAGAAGCAGAGTTTAATGATATACAGTTGTGTCCTCTGAAACCATTCCTCAGTTATAGTAGAGGCTTTACTAAGATTTAAAGAGCAGACATAATAACTTCTCCAGATCAGACATATATCATATCATAAGGCCATGTATACAGTTCTGCAACCTCTACAATTCTTATCTGACTTTACATAAAGTCCTGTTTAACACCCTGTGCTGTTATAATCCAAGCTGCTGCATATATTTCATAATGATACTAACCTATAAAAAACTATATAACCTGCACAATATAGAGTATGTCACATATACAGTATACGTAAAGTAGTTTTTCCTACATAAAGATAAAGATCATTTAAACAAGGTGACTGAGATTTACTACACATTAATTAAGGACCCATGCATATAATTGGAGGTACAGAACCATATTAGGACCCCCATTGGGCTTACTGTACATCAGAATATCTCCAATTTCATACTGGAAAAATATCCCCAATATGAGCACTCCCAAGGCTCCATAGTACAAATTCAAGTCAGGACTCTGGCTGCGCCACTCAAGAACATTCACAGGGTTGTCCCTATACCACTCCTGTGTTGTCTTGGCTGTATGCTTAGGGTAATTGTCTTATTGGAAAGTCCAGAGCATTCTAGATCAGGTTTTCATTGAGAACATCTCTCTATCACACCTGCTGAAGCCCCCAGCATGGTGATGGCACACCAGCATGGTATTGGGCAGTTGATGCGCAGTGTTTGTTTTTCTCAATAAATGATGCATAGAATTGAAGCCAAAAAGTTCCATTTTGATTTCATCAGATCAGAGAATCTTGTTTCTCAGTCTGAGAGTCCTGCAGGTGCTTTTTTGTAAACGTCAAGTGGGCTTTCATGTGTCCTTTACTGAGGAGTGGCTTCTATCTGGCCATCAAGCCCAGATTGGTTGAATGCTGCAGTGAAGGCTGACCTTCTGGAAGCTTCTACCATTTGCACACGGGGTCTTTGGAGCTCAGCCAGAGTGACCATTGGGTTCTTGGTCACATCTGTTAAAAAAGCTATTGTCCCCCGATTACTTAGTTTGTCTGGGTCAGCCAGCTCTAGGGAAAGTCCTGGCTGGTCCAAACATCTTCCATTTAAAGAAGGACTTTGATACTGAAGACCCCCGCCGATCAGCTGTTTGAGAAGGCAACGGAACTCGTGTGAGTGCCACAGCCTTCTCTGTGCTTACCAAGCACAGCGCCATACATTGAATAACGGAGCCCACTGTATTATGGAGGCCACAGTGCTGTTGGAAACTTTTAGTGCAGCAGACATTTTTTTGTCCCCTCCTCCAGATCTGTGCCTCCACACAATCCTTTCTCTGAGCTCTACAGACAGTTCTTTCCTCTGCGTGGCTTGGGTTTTGCTCCGATATGCAGTCAGCTGTGAGATCCTATATAGACAGTGGTATGTCTTTCCAAATCATGTCCAATCAACTGAATATATCACAATTGGACTCCATGCAAGGTGTAGAAACATCTCAAAGATGATCAAGAGAATTAGGAGCCCCCCCAGAGCTAAATTTCAAGTCTGAATACCTGTGTCAATACAAAAGTTTAGTTTTTCCATTTCAATAAATTAGCAATTAACAATTGCTGACATTCTGTTTTCACTTTGTCATTATGGGGTATTGAGTACAGATTGATGGGAGGAAACTTTATGTTGCGGCATAAGGCCACAACATAACAAAATGTGAAAAAGGAAAAAAGGTCTGAAGACTTTCCCAATGCATTGTATGTGTAAGCAATTCTTGCAGTGGAGAATATCCCTGTAATCCTGCATATGATGACACAATTTTTTCACTACAGACAACTCCTTTAATATAGGATGACATGGCGGCTGTGCAAATGTAATACATGGACGACTTGAGTCCACCTCAAGTCTGCAAGAGAGATAGATGTTGCTTGGTAGTGGATCTCAGCTCTGGCTCATAGAGGGTGTCACACAATGGAGGGGACTTTAATTATATTTTAACAACATGATAAAACTACAGCCAAACTGTTGTAAGGAATGCTTGTAAATACAGTTATATATAAGTGTGTAGTGAAGAATTTATACCACACGCTCCCCTAGGAGGGGACTTTTAGAGAGCATCTGTCAGAAGGATCAAGCCTATGGAGCCAGACAACTTGGCTTGTAAGTTTGATCCTGCTGATTCAAAGTATACCTCTTTTTTTATGCAAATGAAGGCTTACGTGCAACAAGGGGCAGGCTTCAGCATCTATGAGCACCTTTGCCCCTCCGCTCTGAAGCACTGGCCACTACCCCCCTCCCCATTACTGACATGGCCAGTCAATAGTGGCATCGTCTCGTACAGTCTCCTATTTGCACATGCTGAGCACGCCCGATGGTAGACTGGTGGGATACCTCTGCAATACTGCAAGTGATGCGATGATGTTCTTTAAATATATTTTGGTTTAAATGACAAATGTTCACTTCTAAAATAAAAGCTCCTGCATAGATCTCAGAAACGTTCTTTTCTTCTATTGAATGTATCACACTTTCTGTATCACTGAGGGAAGTAAAACCAAGACAATGTCAGAGCTTAAGTTTTGTGCCATTAATCTTGTTCCCCAGACTCCAGGACCTGTGCAATGGCAAACTGCCAATACGGCTGTGAGGAAGTCCAGGGAGAAGTGCGGTGCTTATGTCCCTCAAGTGGACTGCAGCTGGGGCCAGATGGAAAGAACTGTATAGGTGTGTGAGGATACATTTTTCTAAATTTTCTTAATATCAAACAACCAGGATACAGACAGATGTAGATATCATATTCTGAACGTACAAGGAAATAATTCCTGAATCCTGTATTGTTTAATGGACATGTTCTCTATAAATGATACAATGGAGGTGCTACATATGAATAGCTATTACTGACACTTCAGAAGGAAACAATGTTTTTATGGAACAGACAATATACCCAGGTGTGTATTTCGCTTGGGTTACACATCTTTACCAACATAAATCTACCCAGAAAACCACCCTTATGTCTACCCGAGCAAAGATTTCTAATCCTCTTCCCACCGATGAGGATCAACTAGATGGGATACTCATCATGTAAGTGACCTTTTCACTGACACCTACAACCCTCTTTAAACCAGCCATTTGACCTCCAATAATGACGTAACCATAGGAGTGCCACCAGTATCACAGCAAAACATTCCATTGCCTTTTCACGGAGACAGGAATTTCTATTCTATTACCGTGTGATCTTTTAAGCCACCCTGTTCCTAGTAGATAGCAGATATGGTGGTATGGGGTATAAGCATGGTGGGGGACTAAAGGGATTTAACAGTTTGTTCAATCCCAAGGAAGAATAAAGCGTATTTTGGTTGAAATGCGCCACATAGAAAACCAAGTGTTTTCAATAAGTTACAGAACGTAATAGCCAGATTTCAATTTGCAGGAAGAAATAAGGCAAAAGTAGTATATTTTAGGGAAGACTCTTTAGACTGGTGCCCAAGTCTGTACCCTCTGTGATGTGAATATTTTCTACATGCAAAAATGAAGCTACCCATTCAAATTCTTACTTTCTAGATATTGATGAATGTGCCACTGGGAAAGCACTCTGCCCTTTTAACCGGAGATGTGTGAATACATTTGGAAGCTATTACTGCAAGTGCCAGCATGGCTTTGAATTAAAATACGTGAATGGCAGATACGACTGCGTAGGTAAGAGTACTCATTTCTGATAGGATTACTGCATGTTTGTAATTTACTCTCTTGGCCAAGAATAATTAGCTTCCAGTCATTAATAAGGAGGATACAGGAAGACTATAGTACTTTATCTATGCCAACACCACAGATGGTAGGAGAACCAGCCGGTCAGGTTGTAATTTGTCATTTTTCAGATTCATATTCAGATTCATCACAGCAGCCATGATGCTGTTTCTGACTCATGGCTTTATGGATTCAAATATTGACTAATAAGTTATACAGAGAATTATAATTATGGTTATAGTGTCATGCCTGTACTTGTGTTTAAGTTACATGAATAGGACAGATTTCTTGGAACTCCTATTGAAAGATTCCAAGCCATGATCTTAATGGGGTTGTGCAGCCGTTACTTAATCCTTTACTGACTGGGCCTGAAAAGGCCCTAACGACTGGACACTTTTTTGTGCTTTATTAACTGCTTTACCTTTATTTTTATTTGTTGGACTGTCAAAATAATTTTTGTTTTTACACGATGTTACTGAACTCCCAGCAGACACTCAATGTTTTCAGTTTATATGCTCCTTTATTTCCACAGGTATACATCAATAGAGAGGACGAGTTTTGGCCCGTCCAGCCTTCATCAACTTATGTTAGTTGATGAAGGCTGGATGGGCCGAAACGCATTAAGTGTCTGCTGGGAGTTTGTTACATTGTGTTTGCTGGAGATCTCTCCTTCCCGCTGCGGTGCATATGGTCGGGTGCTGACCATACTTCTTCATATTCTTGTTTTTTACAGGAGACAGATATTTTTATTAACATTTTTACAGAATGTTTTTTCTTTTTTTTTTAGTTTTATTTTGGTAACACTGCAAAAAATTAGACAATAAAAACATTTTACTGGCAAACTATAGCTTTTGATTTTAAGAATGCAAACTGACACCAAAAAATTATTAAAATGGGTTTCCTATTTAGTGGCATTCATTTTTATAAATAATAGATATAGTTTTGCATGAACAGGACGACTATGCCAACGGTTTTAGTTAGCGAGTGCATTAAAAAAAAAATTGTTTGTATTATATTTTTGGCTTATTTTTTCCCTTTATTGTTGGCACATAATATGTCCCTCAGCAATCAAATACCTCCGGGGGACACTGACTTATTATTTTGCATCTAAAGGATCCCCTATTCCAAGGAAAACAGCCTTCTGTAAGGGCTTTGTACAAGGTAGAACTGATCGGGTCTGCACTGCCCTCAAGACACCCTGCAATCACATAATTGCCAGATCCAATATCGGAATTAGCATTGCCGCCTCATCTATTCACTACATGAAGTCTGATTTTTATTTTTACATCAATTATGGGATAACCCCATTAAGTATGACACTGGCCTCTCATTGGCAGATATGAATGAGTGCCTGGAGAACACTCACAAGTGCAGCCCTCACAGTGATTGCCTTAACACTCCAGGAGCCTATAAGTGCAGATGTAAGCAAGGATACAAGGGAGTGGATATGTCTGTTCAGGTAAGATTAAAAATGATTTAATAAAGGCATGTATTACAGTTTATACTCAAAGCTTATGCTTCTGTAATACAGAATATACTGTATTATCCGCTCTTTCATAAAAATAAGTTATATTTAAACCCAAAATAACAACACTACAATAATATTCTTTTAAAGGCATCATCCAGAATTTTAAGTAAGTAAGTAAGGACATGCAATGGTAAAGCATAACAAAATCCATGATTTACTTGTTAAAACCCATGCTGCTCCAGCACCACCACTCCAGTGGTCCCCGACAGTCCTGGAGTGACAATCTTACATATATCACTCTCGCTACCACTGTGAAAAATCACTGACCTTAGCTTACATGTATGTCATATGACTATTGAGGCCAGTGATTGGCCACAGCGATCCCATGAATGATGTACAGTAAATAATGTCATCACTGTAGGAATGGTGTGGACTACTGGAGTGATAGCACAAGTGGCAGGGATTTTATGGGGTAATTACAGTTTTTTACACCTTCTCAGGCCCTTAGACAAGCTTCTTAAATCATGGACAATCCCTTTAATCCATCATCTCATAATCTGGCAAATCAAATAATGCAGTATGTTTCTGGTTCATCTGGCAAGACTAGAAGCAAAGTAGATATCAGACTTAGTTCTCTTCGAAGCAGTATTTCCCGTGTGTTCACTATTACAGCAGTATTTCCCTGTTTGTTCACTATTACAGCAGATTTTAAAACTACAATTAAAAATTAATCTTTTTTCATAATAGGACGTTCACATACAGCAGATTCACAGCTGAAATTTTTGTGACCCAAAAATTCCTTCCTTACATAAATGAGATTGTTGGATTTCCGCGAGCTTGTGTGGATAGGACAGTCAGGGCATTTTTGCATCAAATCTGCAATCTGTGTGAATATACCATTAAAGGGGTGTCCAGAATTTTAATATTGAAGAAGGAAATTAGCCATTGCCGGAGGAGTATGACAGAGGCTTATCTCCCTGAGAACAAAAGACTTGGATTACAACTGCCCCATCTTTATGCCTCTTGACATCATGTGTATGGCCAGTTTATAGGGGTTGTCCAGCATTTTTGATACTGATGGCCAATCTTCGGTATAGGCCATCAATTTTTAGATTAGTGGCAGCACTCTGCACCCCTGCTGATCAGCTAGTACTAGGAGTTGGTGATACAAATACAAAGTTACAAATACACATTGTTTAATGGACAAATCTAGTAACTGTAGGGCTGCTCCGATTCATTTAAATTGGAGCCATGCTGCCATTACAAGTTCTAGTTTGTAACATAGTATATAAGGCTAAAAAAAGACATCTGTCCATCCAGTTCAGCCTGAAGGTTTAGCAGAAGACAATACCATTTGAAGTCAATTTAAATTCAAGTGGTTATCCAGGACACCCAGGACTCCTGCCAATCAGCTGTTAGAAGAGGCCTTGAGCACTGCAGTGTCTTCCTAGGCCAGTGACATCAGTCACATGGCCTAGCTGAAGTTCAGCCCCATTCAAGTCAATGGTCCTGAGCTGCAATACCAAACACTGCCAGTATACAATGTACGGCACTGTCCTTGGAAAGCTGCTGGGAGCCTGCTTCGTTCACCAGAGCTCCCTGAAACAGCTGATGGTGGGGATGCTAGGATTCGGACCCCCTGCTGATGTGCTAATAATGACCTATCCAGTCTGGATTTAAGAAAATGTTTTTCAAATCCACAGAAAATTCTACATTTGTGTGCATCATGATAACAGAATAGTAATACAGTACTAGCAAAATGTATGATATTAGACTAGTCTCATGTACACTTTTCTTTTTTCTTAGGGGTGGAAATTGATCCGCTGCGCGGATTTAGAATTTTTTTGAAATAGTTGTTGCTTTTTTTCTGTCTGAATTTCACTCTTTTCCATAGAAGGGTGAGATCTGCAGCAAAACCACATCAAATCTGTATCAAATACTGCAGGAAAAAAAACACCAAAACCGCAATAAAATCTGCGCTGTGTGCAGCCACCCTTAGATTGACCCATCTGCTCTAGTCAGACACCATTACCTGCCATAAAAAAATATCATTTTATGGTAAAATATAGAACAGTAACCACATTAATTATTTTGCACGACAGGTAATGGCAGATGGTTATATTTGATGTATTCTGATATTTTGTAAGTAAACACGTTCATGCATTCCTCTTAGGGAATTGTAAATGGACATTCACTGGCGGTCACCCAGATCTCATTTTTTACCTTTTGCTGAAAGACCCTTAAACTACAAAAATAAACATTCTTACAAGAAGTATGATGTCAGCATTGTAGTATGTATTATTTAATGGTACAAGGTCTACAGAGGAAACATGAAACAACTAATGGCCCCTATGAGGACTATGATATAACTCCACTTTAAAGTAGATAATGGTGAAGGCTTTTCAGGAATTGTAACATTTTTGTGCCCTTATCCTGACAATTGAAAGCTTTAAGAGCCCTTATGGCCCCTCATTTTAGGAATAGTTTGTTTTATGTGACACTGGCTTCTACCTCTGGGCACTTATGTAAAAAGTTTTCTGATAAGTGACTGTTCACTAAACAAATAAGGACCAAAGGCATATTAAGGCTACATGCACATGACTGTACGTGTTTTGCGGTACGCAAATTGCGGATTCTCAAAAAACGGATGAAGTTCCATATGGCATCCGTTTCTTTTGCGGATCTATTGTAATAATGCCTATCCTTGTCCGTATTTTTTTGCGGGGCTACGGAACGGAAATAAGGATGCGAATAGTACACGGAGTGCTGTCAGCATTTTTTTGCGGACCCATTGAAATGAATGGAACAGACACGGAAACAAAATACGTTCGTGTGCATGTAGAGTAAGAAAGTTACTACTAATAGAACACATTAGTGGCTGTCCACTAAATATGCATCCTTGACAGTGATAGTGTCAGGTGTTTGTGGAACCATTGGTGTCATAGTAAGCCTGAGTGGCCAGCAGGATGGCTCAGTGATTTAGAATCGATGTACAATGCTGATAGTGCAGTTTTTTGAGATTTTTATACTGATGACCTGTCCCCAGGATAAGTCATCAGTATCTGATTGGTGGGGTTCTGACACCTGTGACCCCACTGATCAGATGTTTGAGAAGGCATCGGCACTCCTTTGAGCACCAGCAGCTTTCTCTCTGGTTTTCCTAGGGCTAGTGGCGACACTTTCATGTGTCACATGGCCGTGGAACAGCCCTTCCCCATTCAAGTGAATGGGGGTAAGCGCAATGCCAAGCACTGCCACTATACAATGTAAGACGCTGTGCTTGGTGAGCAGCGGCACTTAAAACAGCTGATTGGCGAGGGGACCCTACCGATCACATACTGATGACCTATCCAGAGGATAGGTCATCAGTATAAAAAAAATCTCCCATTGATTGTTTAAAGGGAATCTGTGATAATTCATGTACAGCATACCTGCTGCAGATTGATGATCAGTAATTTATATGTTGAGCTGTACTGTTGGCATAGATGTCCTGTCTGAAAGATGGCCTCTAATGGAGGGTCATGTGACCAGACATCACTCAGCTGCCTCCACTCAGACACACTGCACCTGAACAAAACTCCCAACCGTGCAAGGACACATGGCAAGTGCAGTGTATTAGAATGGAGGAGACATCTGCATGAAATTTGTATGTTCTCCCTGTGTTTGTGTCGGTTTTCTCCCACACTCCAAAGACATACTGATAGGGACCTTAGATTGTGAGCCCCATTAGGGACAGTTGGATGCTAATATCTGTAAAGAGCTGCGGAAAATAGTATCGCTATAAGTGCATAAAATAAATAAATAAAATACATGGAAGTGATTTGCCTGGTTACATGACCCTCCATCAGCAGGCATTTTTGGACAAGACCTCTGTGTGGACAGCACAAAATACTTGATAAACAAGGGGCCTACTGTACCTACCTGTCATAGAAAATGACACAAAATGTAAAACAAAGGTTATATTAGTACTGGTCATATAATTATATTAGGCTCATGCGTTATAGAATTCCGTTATAAATTCCGTTATAACAGAGTTATGACAGAATAAAACTGAATTCTAGGGCGGAATCCAAAATGGAAGCCTTTATGAGGCATTCCGCTTTGCACCGTCCTAATACATGTCTACATAATGGTTTCGTTTGTTTCCATAAAACATAACGGAAAAAATAGTCCTGTCAACATCACCATAAATCCCTGCCAGACCAGACTTTCTATATGGCCTAATATATAAATTTTGCCCTGAGTATTTCCTTTAGGTCCCTTCCACACAAGCGAGTATTCTGCGCGGGTGTAATGCGTGACGTGAACGCATTGCACCTGCACGGAATCCGGACCCGTTCATTTCAATGGGCCTGAGTTACATGAGCATTGGTTTTCACGCATCACTTGTGCGTTGCGTGAAAATCACAGCATGTTCTATATTCTGCGTTTTTCACGCAGCGCTGCCCCCATAGAAGTGAATGGGGCTGCGTGAAAATCACATCGCATCCGCAAGCAAGTGCGGATGCAGTGCGTTTTTCACTGACGGTTGCTAAGAGATGTTGTTTGTAAACCTTCCGTTTTTTACCATGCGCATGGAAAAAGCATCAAAACGCTTTGCACTCGCGTGGAAAAAAATGAACAACTGAATGCAATCGCAGACAAAATTGACTGAACTTGCTTGCAAAATGGTGCGAGTTTCACTGTACGCATCCGGAGTTAATCTCTGACGGTCGTCTGCAAGGGAACTTATAGTTGTGAAAATATATGTTCTAAAATGGGCTGTCCAGCTTTGGGGCTTTTTTGTACCTGTTCAAAAACTCACCTGTTTGTTGCCACTCTGTTCTGGCTCCCTGGCTCCTTTCAGCAGTCTCACACCCGCTAAACGTCTAGATGTATAGGGTCATATGCACTGCTGAAGCTAATGACTGGGGTTAGTGGTGACATTTCCCCAAGTGGCACATGACCCAGGAGTGATGTGCTGCATAAGGTCATGCCACCAGTGAAGACAGTCATTGGCTGCAGCAGCACACATGACCATGTGTGAGTTTTTCTACATACTGCAGTTTTTGTTTAGTTTTTTAAAGAGGACCTGTCACTACAAAATGCAATGCAATCTGGAAGCACCATGTTATAGAGCAGGAGGAGCTGAGAAGATTGATATATATTTGGTGGAAAAGATTCCGTAAAACCTGTAATTTTTACATTTACATCTGCAGCCCTGTGAAGAGCTATTGGTACAGGAGTGAGGTGTTATCAGTGACTGACAGCCATCTCTGTATGCACAGTTATATACACAATGCCATCAATCACTGATAACACCCCTCTCCTGTACCAATAGCTGTTCACAGGAGGCAGGAAAAGCAGAGATATAAATGTATAAATGACATGTTTTACTGAATCTTTTTGCCACAAAACTGCATATCAATCTGCTCAGCTCCTCCTGCTCTATAACCTGGTGCTTTCAGATTGTATTGCATTTTGTGGTGATGGGTCCTCTTCAAATTCCCCAAACCTAGACAACTTAAAGTAAACAAGCTTAAAGTAAATCTAAAATGTACTAAAAGGTAGCCTATACCTGAGCTATATAAACTTGAATACAAATAGCCTAAGCACAAATAGTCTAAATCTATGTTGTTTTTGGCGCTTTCCAGGACCAATTAATGTAAGGTTCCAACATTGAAAGTTCACATACAAGTTTTATTTATATCATTATTACAAATTATTACTTTCTGTATAATACCCAAATATGCTACATTTTTGGAAGAGGCAAAGCATGAAACATTCAGAATAACAATCTGAAATGACATAGTATAACTCCCACGTTAAAAATATGCAGCTTGTGTTCATCTGAGTTTACTGAGAAACTCTTGAACTTTTCATAGTCCCTCATAGTGTATGAATCCTGTTGTCCTGAGGCTGATATGTTTTATATGGCGGACTGTGAGAAGGACGGCTTAAAAATGAAAAAAACAATAATCTGTATAAAATAAAACACTATTAAAAACGTATAGAGAGGACCATAAGTCCCCAAAATTGTTGATAAGGAACAGATCTGTGTGCACAGAACACATGTGGAGCAGATGACCCTCTATATTGCATTATGTATCTGGCACACAGCAATAGGTGGAGTAAATGGGATTGTGTATTTGGATGCCCACTAGTTTCCAGGGGCTATTGTGCTCCCTAGTATCCTCTACTCGCCTAGAAATTACGCATTGACAACACATTTGCAGTCCTGTAGCTTGGACTAACGGTATTGGGAACAACCCCTTATTAAGTATTGGGTCCCCCAAAGGTCCAGTCTCTGTGATCAGGATCGCGTGCTATGCGCTGCAATGCCTCACAGCTGACCCTGCCTACAGGAATCTCTCCCTAGCTATCGCTCAACGTGTTTCTGGGACATATATTCAAAGTCCCTTCATCAGGAGCGGCAGCAGTAGATACTGTAACAAATATAATAGGTAGATTGGCGTTCCCAAACACGTGGGAGCGTGCAGCATCGGCGCTGGTACCAGCGCCGATGCTGCCGCGCTCCCCATGTGTTTGGGAACGTCAATCTGCCTATGATAGAGGGTGATCTGCCCCACATGTGTTCTGTGCACACAGATCTGTTCCTTATCAACAATTTTTGGGACTTATGGTCCTCTCTATAGGTTTTTAATAGTATTTTCAATAAAGATTATTGTTATTTTCATTTTTAAGCCGTCCTTCTCACAGTCCGCCATATTTAATTCAGAACGGCAAACTGCACTACCTAGTACTCTGTCAGCCATTTCTGATATGTTATATAGCAGCATTCAGCCATTTGTTATGGAATAAAATAGTCTGATCCAAGGTGACAACTAGGTCAATAATCTAAAGTCGCATAAAACTTTGTTTCAATACTGTACAGAGTGAGCGCACCGTACAGTATTAGAATGTATTGGCTCTGATGAGCCAAAGTTATTGCTTCGCAAAGTCTCGTGAGACTTCGCATAATAACTTCAGAAATTGATTTATATTTAAAAAAAACATTTCCAGAACTCGGGTTCGGTTCCTTGGAACCGAACCAGAGTTCGGGAAATGGTTTATATAAGTTTGCTGCACCAAATAGTGTCAGTCACATTACAGGACTTTCAGTGCCAGCAACAGTTCCCACTAAGTTGTTTAGTCTCCACTCAGGTCCACACAGGAGCACTTATAGACCTTGACAAAAAATAGTTAACCAACACAAATGACCCACTGTGCAAGCTATGCGTTTAGTAGACCAGATGGAAAGCATCCATTCCCTGGTGATACAGTAAACGCTGTCTCCACACCCCAAAAATTTACATTGAAACAAATCTGACTGAACCTATTATTATAAAGTTTGTTTTCTCATCTTCTGACTGGAATCTCTCATTATTATAGAACATAGTTTATTTTCTTTGCACCAGTACAATCTGTGATCGGCCTCTTCATTGGTTGGACAACAGAACTTCTTTCCAGTCTGTTGGTGCACGTCTCATGTGACCTGTCTACTGCAGGTCTTCATATATACAACAGGAAGCAGAGACTGCAGTCAAAGGATTCAGTTGTGTACTTCACATCGCCATATTTTTACAGAAAAATGTAGGCCACATTTCTGGTGTGTCAATGCCCTTCTTCGGGCGGACTGTCCAGTCTGTGTAGGAGAGGCAGGTGCAGAATGGAATCCTTGAAGTGTTGTCTCTGCTTCCTATTGTACCATCTATGATGAGCATCAAAATTATATGACTTCTACTAAATGAGTTGAGGAATCTCAAGTCACAGGGCGGATTTGGCTTTTCTGGGGCCCCAAGCAAACTTATATCTATAAGCACCGATCGCACTGCTAAGCTCCACCCCAGTTAGTCCACAAAGCCCCACTTAGCAGTGCAGCCTGGGCACTTTGCTAATGATCTATAACTGGGAAGGGCCCCCTGGGCCCCTGTGCTGTTGAGCTGGCTGCACACGCGGTATATCTACCCCTTTAGTCATTTTTTTTCAGCCATCCACTAGTAGCCAGCAGATGGCCCCCTGATATCTAGGGTCTGAAACATTTGCTTGGTTTGTGTGGGTGTAAGTTCTGCTCCTGCGAAGGTAGTGGGAAAATTTATTGTACATTTCTGTCCAAGTCAGACATGTAATACAGCTACTCTTAAATTTAGCTCTGACCATATCCGTGTAATAAACATCTGTTACCATACATAGCTGTTAGTTTTTCCTTGTCCTTGCTTCTTTAAGACTATATATATTGGTGATTATGAGCTGCTTCAACATAAGCAGTCAATGTGAATAGTACTTACTGTAATAGAAGTCAATATTTCACTCCACCCATAACTTGGCTCTCAATCACCAATATTTTTCCAGACAAAAGGTCGTCATTACTCTGCTCTATGAATTTACAGCTCACTTCACTAGCTCATTATGTTTTTAGCCCCAGGATTTATTTATTTAGCTAGAATGTACATTACATACTTAATCACGTATAGAATTGTTATAAAACCAACATTATGAATTGCACACATCCCTTACTACAATCAAAATAAATGAGAACATATGTTTCAATGAACTATCATGGCCAGTCATTTGGCAAGGCTTGGGCATTCTTGTTCTCAATGTTAATGTGTGGTATGTTTAATCTAAATTGCAGATAAACATACAGGAGCCCCATGAAGAATGTGTAGCCTACAACTCCCCTTAACAAAATAAAAGAGATCAAAGAGTTTCATGTACTGCCCTGATGAACAGAATATCAAATCCAGAATACTTTTAACGCATCTAGAGGGACAAACCGGTTCCTGTCTCTATGTACTGTATATTATAAAACTCCATGATCAATATTCAGTAGTGTACCCTTGAAAAAAAACTGTGGGGGATATTTATCAAACTGGTGTAAAGTAGACCTGGCTTAGCTGCCCATGGCACCCAATCAGATTCCACTTTTTATTTTTCACAGCTCCTTTGGAAAATGAAAGGTGGAATCTGATTGGTTGCTATGGGTAACTAAACCAGTTCTACTTTACACTAGTTTGATAAATGACCCCAGTGTGCTTACAGCGTGGTTTCAATTCAATACTGAGCTATTCTCACCTGGAGATATTGGGGAGATTTATAAGGAGTGGCGTTTCATATTTCTACATAATTTGGACCCTAACATATGTAGAGGCACTTAGGAGTATTGATTTACCATTGGTCAAAGACTATTAGTTGCCTTCTTTTAACATATGTTATATTTACCATAAAACTTAACTTTTGAGGGAGATTTTATAGATACAGAAGTGAAGCCTATACGTCAGAAATAACTATTATAATTTATATGTGGTAGTTGGAGAAGAGAGTTAGGGAAGTTTTGGCGCTAGCGGCGCAGCTACCAGTCTCCCGCCACAGATCGATCAGCATTTGACAATATAGTGCTGACAATATATATTGATAACAAATAAGGCGACACAACTGAGAGTTTTAACAAACTTTATTGGTCAAAGAAGAATATTAATGATGATATTAAAAGTTAAGTTTTATGGAAAATATAACCTATGTTAAAAGAAGGCAACTAATAGTCTTTAACTAATTGTAAAAAAGCGTTTCATATTTCAGCCTAAACCTATGTGCATTCGAGTAAAACACACACCGCTTAATAAATCTGTAGCTTCTTCAGCTGCTCTAATGACAGAAATTGAAATGTATGCTTTTAGGCACAGATCTGGATTCTGCACTATACTTTTTGCCAATTTGTTTCATAACTAATTGTTATGTTGGACCAATGGTGGCCCCAATACATCCTGGTTAGAGAGGGACCTGTTATCACTCCAGACACGGCTGTTTTAATAGCTTCATGCATTCCCCATTTAATACTAATTCTGGAGCATCTATTCTTATGGCTCTATGTTGTGCCAATCCTTCATTATTTCTACTAGAAGTTATGAATGAATTACTAGCAGTCTGCAGTAAGGGTACAGAGAGGTGGTAACCAGTTGGGTGTGTGTCCCTGCACAGTCTGAAAATGGCAGCACTGGTTGATAGAGTGAGTCGGCAGGTCCACAATCCTCCTTGAACCTTCTCTGCTTTCAGTTAGGCCTCTTGCACACGACAGTATTTTGCGGACCGTATACTGGCAGTTTTTTCAGTTCAGTATACTGACAGTATACTGAACCATTCACTTCAATGGGTCTGCAAAAATACTGAAGTGTCTCCGTATGCCTTCCGCTTCCGTTTTCCGTTCCGCTTAAATATAGAACATGTCCTATTCTTGTCCGCAAATCACGTTCAGTGGCTCCATTCAAGTCAATGGGTCCGCAAAAAAACGGAAAGCATACGGAAAGGCATCCGTATGTCTTCCACATCCGTTCCA
>CM065591.1:311221287-311524736 GCA_033119425.1 Bufotes viridis | reverse complement strand
TTTTGCTGGGGATAGCCGTTCACTGCGAACCACATGCTGGAAGAACTGCCCCCAGTTAGAAACACGCCACAGTGTTTGGGGTCTGGAGCAGTCCCACCCATTTAGGCCACGTTTATTTTTGTGATTCTTGTTTTATATGTATTGAATGTGCCATTGCATATGGCTGGTAAACATTCTGTTGCACCTGGAAGCCGGTGTCACATGGTCTGTTGTAGGTGTAGCTTGCGGCCTCATGTGTTCCCATTGCATTGTTGGTCCTGCAGTGCAGGTAAGTGGGATGGGGCTGTAGGCTGCTTAATACCTGTTCAGACCTTGTTCACACACCATAGGTAGTCTAGTGGTAGGACCCCATGTCATGCTGAGATACCGTGTAGTGGTGCCTAAAGGGGCTCCGATATGTTCCTGATTGGAAATATTGGCGAATCTCTCAGCTTTTAACACCAGAGTGAGGGATTAGCCAGTGTTGTCAGTTGCTTATCCATGTGGTGCATCTTTTTTCTGTGAGTTGTGTTTATATATTTCCATCCGCACATGTTTTATTTTGTGTAGGATGTTTGTGTGGTGCTTGTGGTTCGCGCCGGTATCCTCCATTGTATGCAATTTTTGCTGGGGATAGCCGTTCGCTGCGAACCACATGCGGAGGAACTGCCCCCCCAGTTAGAAACACGCCACAGTGTTTGGGGTCTGGAGCAGTCCCACCCATTTAGGCCACGTTTATTTTTGTGATTCTTGTTAAATACCTATTGTTGCCCACAAAACAGACAAGTATAGGACATGTTTTATCTTTTTTGTGGGGCACTTGACCAGACGTGTGGATGCAAAAAGCATACAGTGTGCTGTCTGCATCTTTTGCGTTCCCATTAAAATGAATATGTACGCATCTGATCCGCAAAAAATGCAGATTGGATGCAGCCTAAATATATGATGATACATTTACATAGACTTATTGAAAGGTCAAGTGAGAATAGGGCCTCAAGGGTTAAAGACATGGCCACCAGCACTCGGTATTCTATGTGAAGAGCAGTGATATAATTAAGATGAGATCACAACTGGTCTGGTTGGTGGTGGGGAGACATTTTTGGTCAATTTACAGATATCACAGACATTTCCATTTATATAGAGCAGAAAGTCTCTTTCAGGTTCCTCGGGGGCCGCTCTTCAATGCACTAGCCCCCGCCTTCTTCATGACAGGTCGACTGGAAACTGTAAAAGCAACAATCTTAAAAAAACAACTTTTTTTTCTAGAACATTTTTGAATGGATGTTTTTCAAATGTGAAATTTAGCAGTAGTCTGTGTTGGAGTACTTTGCACCAAATTTATCAAATGTTGCATGGTGTTTCTTAAATTTGGTGCATTGTTAAACATACCACTTATATACAATGTATGGGATTAATTGGATAATTACATGTATTTAACGTTACTTAAAATATGAAAAAAATGATTCATTATTGTTGATTCAACAGGACTGCCCTCACTCTAGTTATTTCTGTATATATGATTCACTTCCTTCTGCTTTGTACCGAGTCTCAAGACTGTGTCAAATATTTTACATGCACATTTTAAAGGACTTTGAATGTATTTTTAACTAAAAAAAAAAACCATTAAATTGTGAACGACTGTAATTTAAAGGGGCTTTACAACCAAATTCATGTCATCTATCCAGAGGTAGCTTGTAAATGTTCAATCACTGAGCGCCCCACTGGTTGAGGGGCAGTGCTGGAGAACGTGTACTGCTTCTCCATGCAGTCTCATGTGTATGAGTCTTACTGCATGTGACATCCGGTCACTTCATGCATCTTGTAACAAGATCCAAAGGACACCGTGAATTTTCACCAAAACATCACACTATGAAGTTCTTTTCATTGGACTTACATGCACTTCATGCAGAAAAGTTTATTTCGCACTATCACCAGCCTACGAAGAGGTGGTTGACACGTGTCACTGGGTCACGTGGTGCATGGGGGACTTGTCACAGCTGCAGCCAGTGACTGGCCCATGCCAAACAGGATGGACACAGGTGATCTGCACAGGCGGCAGAGGAGCGAAGGAGATGGAACCCATCAGCAGGGATCAGGGAAGTTTGCCTTAAAGGACCCCTTTAAGTGTGACGAGCTTAAAACTTTGCTGTGGCAAAAACCACACAAAAATCCGCAATGCAAATTTACAGTGTTTCAGTCACATGTGGACATACCCTTAAAAGGGTTTTCCAAGATTTTTTTCTGGTGGCCTATCTTCAAGACTTCGGGATAGGTCACCAGTAGTGTTGAGTGAATCAAAGCCAAACAAATTGACTTAGTTCTGAATTTCAGGATGAATTCGATTTGCCACAAAGCCGAATTTCCTTGCGCTTCGTGATAACAAATCTATTTTTCCTGAAATGGTGGCAAGAAAAAAAAAACATGCTGTCGTGGCCATCTTGATTAAAGTTACCCGCAAAATCTCATACATGGTGACGTGTGACATCACCACGTCATTGGGCTGGACGGAGATTTCGCATTTTGTCTTCAATCAAGATGGCCGCAATGGCCTCTCCGCGAGCAAATGGATGAGGTCTGTATTTTTTTAACTGGATTAACCCCTGGAAAGCCTTAATTTTAATCTAAGATGCCGCGATTAGCGATGAATGCGGATCTGAGGGGTTCAATGATGGGGGTTGGTGTGATTGCCGTTCATTGCGCCCGCTACATACAAAGCAATGTGCTTTGTGATGAAGTAATTCGTCACAAATCGAATTTCTTTGTGAAATTCGGCAAAGCAGCCTAATTGAATTTACCAGAACTTCACTTATCTCTAGTTATCAGTATCTGATCGGTGGGGGTTCAACATCCGGGACCCCCGGCAATCAGCTATTTCGAGAAGACAGCGGTGCCCCTGTGAGCGCCGCTGCCCTCTCACAGCTTTCCAAGCACAGCGCCGTACATTGTATAGTGCTTGGTATCGCAGCTCAGCCTCATTTACTTGAATGGAGCTGATCTGCACCTAGGCCACGTGACCGATGAATGTAACACTAGGCCTAGGAAAAGCAGAAAGAAGGCTGCGGAGCTCACAGGAGCGCCAAACAGCTGATTGGCAGGGGTCATCAATAAAAAAAATCTAGAAAAACCCCTTTAAGAAGTGGCAGCAAGAGTTTTGTCATGGACCATCTAAGCATGCTGCATAACTTTAAATCTGCTCCAGCTCCTAGGGAATTCTGAATATGAAAAAGCTTTATTTCCAGCTCTGCCTAAGTGATACATAGCAGTCTGGAGACACTGACATCTGGGTGATTTACATAGTGATGAAGAATAAAACACCACGTTACAGCAGTTCTGCCTCTAGAGAAGAAGCATATAGGGGCTATAGCAGTATCTGGACGACACATTACATATGAATATAAAGAGAGACACATGGATGTGGCTACAAGTCCTGGGACCATTGCAAAGCATTGGAGGATGCTGGGTAGAACAGATGGGCAAGGCCCAAGTTTAACCTCTGAGGTCCACGCCCTTTTATGTTTCACAGCCAGAGAAGGCAATATGTTGTCAGCCTTTGGAGAAGCATTGTTTCCTAAAGACACTTTCCCTTCTTTCGCAATAACTGAGGTCACAGTATTTGCCACAGCAGCAGTTTGCAGATGGGCACCAGATGTACAGCAAGACCTCAGCTGTTTGTATAGCCTTAGGTGTCTATTACATTATTCTGGTTGTCTCTGTTCAGGGAAATTCAATTATACCTACCGTAAAGTCACGGCATACGGTAAGTCACAAAGTATGGTACAGTGCAGGAGATATAGCAGAATGGACAGGGACGGTTATGGACAAAATGAAAATGTACCGACAACATGTCAGAAGGTGATCTCAAGGGCTTCCAGAGACAGTTCTAGGGTCCTAAAAGATCAAGGGCATAAGCTCCAAGGCATATGCCCCCATTCCACTTCTACTTCTATACAGGGCAGCTTGGTGCACCGTCTACATGGAGTTGTACGTTCTCCCCATATAGTTTGGGTTTCCTCAAGGTAAATTCCAGTTTCCACCCACGCAGCAAAAACATACTGGTATGTTAATATGAAATCTAAAGGGTGAGCTGCAATGTGAACAAGGACCAATGTGAGTGATGACAAGCTCTGTACAACACCGCGGAATAGGTCAGTTCTTTATAAACTGATAAAATACATAAAATAAGAAACATACAAAACAAGCACTAGTTATTACCTTTATGTCACCTCTATCCCCTAATAGATTGTAAGCTTTTGCGAGCAGGTCCCTCATTCCTCTTGTGTTAATTGTTGACTTGTTTCCTGCTATATAATTTATGACTTTATTTGTACATGAACCTCTGATTGTAAAGCGCTGCTGAATATGTTGGCGCTATATAAATAGATATTATTATTAACACCATATTGCTACTGCCAATTTTTTGGCGTAGAAAAACACTGAAATTTACGCCAGACAGGACCGCACAGACTGTCGGATGCTGCGCCTGATTGTGCCTCATGACATATATGTTTTAGGCTACTTTCACATTAGCGTTTTTTGCGGATCCGTCATGGATCTGCAAAAACTCTTCCGTTACTATAATACAACTGCATGCATCCATCATGAATGGATCCGGTTGTATTATGTCTTCTATAGCCATGACTTATTGAACGCCATTGAAAGTCAATGGGGGACAGATCCGTTTTCTAATGTTCCAGATTGTGTCAGAGAAAACGGATCCGTCCCCATTGACTTACATTGTTTGCCAGGACCGATCCGTTTGGCTCCGCTTCATCATGGTGACTGAACGGAGGCAAACTGATGCATTCTGAGCGGATCATTTTCCATTCAGAATGCATTAGGGCAAAACTGATCCGTTTTGGACCTCTTGTGAGAGCCCATGAC
This sequence comes from Bufotes viridis, assembly GCA_033119425.1. Taxonomy (NCBI): domain Eukaryota; kingdom Metazoa; phylum Chordata; class Amphibia; order Anura; family Bufonidae; genus Bufotes; species Bufotes viridis. The sequence continues at coordinate 311,519,876 of CM065591.1, read as the reverse complement.
GGATTTCACAAACGGAAAGTCAAAACGCTAGTGTAAAAGTAGCCTTATCTAATACTTACGTTCCCCATAAGATAATAATTCTGGCACAACCTTTACCTCTGTATTGAGCAGTTCCTAAGTTATTCCTCTTAGAAATGCATGAATAACTTGGCACCATTCCCACTGTCAAACAGAAGTGTGCCCCTACACAATCTGATATCAGCACTGTTTGGGTAGTGAGTCTGTAGGGACATGTCCCCTACTGGCAAATACCCAAGTGTCAATTTATTTATAATTTCCTATTAGGAATAACAGGGGGGTGGTATAATGCAGCTCCATAAGAGAAGATTATCCCAAATTGTTATATAATGGGGCATATCAGTGGAGCTGACAGGTCTGCTTTAACTTCACACCATTTTGTGATGATAGATTCCTTTTATGTAGGTGACCATGTATTGCACGGTGATGCCCGATACCAGAGGAAAAGCTCCTGTATGGCAGTGGTTCTCCATCTTGGTCAGTAACGGGTTGTCCTTGTAGCAACATCAGCTCACATGAGCAATGCAGCCTATGCAAAACATGTTGTAGGCAGAAATTAAAATTAAAGTAAAATTGTATATTGTGCTTTACTTTTGTGTGTTTTTGACATTACTCATTATTTCCTACTTTCTGTAATTCTTTGTTAACGTTAATGTGAGACGAAAAGATTAAAAATCAAACAAACCAGGATACAATTTTTTTAAGAGGATCTGTTTCCTCCCCTAACATATCTTTTTTAGTATCTACTTGCATCCCCATGCTATAAAAATTCAATAGCGTCTTTTTAATAACTGTAGGTTGTTCTGCTCCTCAGTTATTACTACTAGAAGTTTATTAATGAATATAAAACTTAGCTTTACAAGTTGAGGCTGTGTCCCTTTACATTCTGATACTATTCAATCGAAGCTGCCAGCGTCAGACTTAGATTGTGCAAGGGCACACCCCCAACTGGTAACACCCAGCTGCAGATTCGTTAATAAACTTCTAGAGGCAAAAACTGAGAAACTAAGCAACTTAGAGTTATATGAAAGATGCCCCAGAATTTTTATTGCATGTGAAGTAAATTCATTTATTGAAAAAGACATGTCAGAAGTGGTGATCTTTAGCAGGGGCATACTGGGAATTTAATGTGGCCCTGGAAAAAAACGTAAAACTGGCCCCCATGTTGTAGGTGAGTTCAAATTAAGCCCCAAAAATCTGGGGGGGACAGCACTTATGGGGCCCCTGTGTCCCCCGCCCACCCTCAAGCCACACCCACATCTCTCCGCTCCCCCAAGTGCCAAAAATCTCACCCCTCCCCTCCTTATGGGCCAGTGGGTCCGGTTAAAAAAAAAAAAAACACACACACACACACACACACACAAAACAAGACACTTATACTTACCTCCATCCGTCACAGCGATGCGATGCAGGCCTCTTCAGGCCTGTGTCCCGCGCTGTACGGCTCACAGACGGCGCGATGACGTCATCGCGCCGCCTGTACCAACATCTGATAGGCTGCCGGCCTAGTGCCGGCAGCCTATCAGAGGAGCAGGGAAGGGAGACGCCTCTCCCTCTCCTGCACCGCAGCACAGCCATCTGTATCGCTGTCCTGAGGACGGCGATACAGATGGCTATGGAGATGAAGGCTTCCACAATGGAAGCGTTCATCTCCCTGTGCCCCGCCACCGCCGCACACATTGCCCTGCGAAAGCTGGGGGGGATTTTTGCATACCCGTCCCCCCCGCATTACTTCTTGGGGGGGATCCGACCCCCCCATCCCCACCGCTTCCTACGCCCGTGTGTAGCACAGAATACCTACCCAGAAGCTGACCTTCTGTGGTGGCCATCAATAGGTGCAATATTCTGTCCTCCTCCTACAGTAGTCTGTAATTAAGATATCTACTGGAGCAGAGGGCTTCGGAGGTGAGATGTGTGCGAAAGGCACCCAGCCAGCCCTACCTTCAGCAACCTGTCTGAACATCCCCTAGTAATGACCCCTTTAGCACCACAAGTAGTATGCTCCCCAAGTGGCCTTCTGTGGTGCAGGACACAGGCCTTTTCCAGCCTTTGGCCTAAACCAGGGGCGTAGCTTTAGGGGGTGCAGAGGTAGCAGTCGCTACCAGGCCCAGGAGCCTGAGGAGGCCCAAAGACCCTTGTGCCACATAAGACACCAGTATTATAGAAAGTGTGTGCAGGTCAAGGTACACCTCTGGTGGGAGGGAAGGTGTTAGGTCAAGAATTTGTAATGGGCGGGGGCCATTTTATTTTTTGCCTCAGGCAGCACGAACGCTATATGCTTCCCTGCCCCTGGCCACAAAGCACTGAGGGAAGGGGGGCCCAAGCTGAATTCTTGCACCAAGGCCCATGAACCTTTAGCTATGCCCCTGCCTAAGATGCCTGTGTCCCTGTGCCATTTGCACACTACCTCATATAGTGGTCTGTGGCCTATTAGGCTGAACAGCAGGACAATGAGCCATGGGCTCCCATGCCCCATGGCAGTGTTCAACTGTATTATTGTCCTAAAGAAAGTGACTTAAGGAGGGCATATGTGACTGAAGGAGGGCATATGTGACTGAAGGAGGGCATATGTGACTGATGGAGGGCATATGTGGCTGAAGGAGGGCATAGGTGGCTGTTGGCCAGGTACCTGATGCTCTCAGCATTAATTAACGCTGAGAGTATCAGATCATTATGTACCTGGCCAGCAGCACTGAGGAGTATCCTGTACCCCTCTGGACATGGGCTCTCCTGGAAATTTCCCTGCTGAGTCTATGACAATAAATATAAATTAGAGAACTTGCTCTAAAAGAGTTTTTTTTAAAGCTTAAACCGTGCAGCAAGAAACCTGTTGACCGACCTATTAGAAGGGGTATGTAACATTTTTTCTAGGTATCTATTTCTTAGACACATCTACCTTGCATTTAGGGCGAGCACCCCGTTCATCCATCCAAGCACATTGTTTGATGTCTCCATCTTGACTAGTTAAGCATGTTCAGTTGGTGCTGCTTTGTGTTGGATTTATTGCATACTAACCCGGCCTGTGACCCTGATCTCTGTTTTCTAAGACCTTTGCCATCTAAACTTGCAAATTGGCTCACTGTCCTTTACTGGACCTTGAACACCCCTTTACCCAGTAAAGGAGTGAATTGTCTGCAGTAAATTCCAGTACTCCTTGTCAAAGTCTCAGATAAAGAAGGGAAATTGCCTTGGCAGCCATGCTAAACCACTTCCTCAAAAGGTCTCCTTTCTGTACCAGTCAAGACAGCCCTATATCTTACATCTCAGCAAGGGTCTCTTGTAGAAGGTGAAGCATAAAATGTTATTGGTCAGATGTTGGACCTGTGAATTCAGAAGAGTTCTCCTTTCATTATAACTGATTCATTGTCAGTTTGATAATCAGAGAAATCTGATGATGTCCCCCATTTACAAATGGCTAAAGGTTGACTTAAAGGGGAAATCTTATTTTAGGCATTTATGTCATGTATACAGATGAGCAAACCGATTTTAATCAAATCTAATAAATTACGAATGTCCCCCCAAAAATTGGATCTAGTGAAAGCTAAAAGATTTGCAATTTCTTTTGGGCTAATCACTCGAAATAGTGTTCACCATTTAACAGGTCAGAATTTTGGACAGTTTAAAAAAAAAAAAAATGTAAATCCCACAGTGTGTTATTAACCACCTTAGCCCCCCTAGCTTAAACCCCCTTAATGACCAGGCCACTTTTTACAATTCTGCACTACACTACTTTTACTGTTTATTGCTCCGTCATACAACTTACCACCCAAATGAATTTTACCTCCTTTTCTTCTTACTAAAAGAGCTTTCATTTGGTGGCATTTCATTGCTGCTGACATTTTTACTTTTTTTTATATTAATCAAAAATGACCGAAATTTTTGAAAAAAATGACATTTTTCACTTTCTGTTGTATTTTTTTTTTTTAAACGAAATTTCTATATAAATTTTTCCCTAAATTTTTTGTTCTACATGTCTTTGATAAAAAAAAATTCCAATAAGTGTATATTTATTGGTTTGGGTAAAAGTTATAGTGTTTACAAACTATGGTGCAAAAAAGTGAATTTCCGCATTTTGAAGCAGCTCTGACATTCTGAGCACCTGTCATGTTTCTTCAGGTGCTAGAATGTCAGGATAGTATAAATACCCCCCAAATGACACCATTTTAGAAAGAAGACATCCCAAAGTATTCGCGGAGGGGCATGGTGAGTTCATGTATGATTTCAGTTTTTTCACAAGTTACCGGAAAATGACACTTTTTGAGGAAAAAAATAATAATAAAGTTTCCATTTCTGCTAACTTCTGGCAAAAAAAAAAAAAAAAATCTCCCACGGACTCAATATACCCCTCAGTGAATACCTTGGGGTGTCTACTTTCCGAAATGGGGTCATTTGTGGGGTGTGTTTACTGCTCTGGCATTTTGGGTGGGGCTAAATTGTGAGCAGCCCTGTAAAGCCTAAAGGTACTCATTGGACTTTACGCCCCTTTATGCACCTAGGCTGCAAAAAAGTGGCACACATGTGGTATCATCGTACTCAGAAGAAGTATGGCAATGTGTTTTGGGGTGTATTTTTACATATACCCATGCTGGGTGAGAGAAAAATCTCTGTAAACTGACAAATTTGTATAATTTTTTTTTAAAAGTTGTCATTTACAGAGATATTTATCTCACCCAGCATGGGTATATATAAAAATACACCACAAAACACATTTCCCTACTTCTCTTGAGTATGGCGATACCACATGTGTGCCACTTTTTTGCAGCCTAGGTGCGCAAAGGGGCCCTAATTCCAATGAGTACCTTTTAGGAGGGCCTTTTTACGCATTTGGATTCCAGACTTCTTCTCACGCTTTAGGGCCCCTAAAATGCCAGGGCAGTATAAATACCCCACATGTGACCCCATTTTGGAAAGAAGACACCCCAAGGTATTCCGTGAGGGGTATGGTGAGTTCATAGAAGATTTTTTTTGGCACAAGTTAGCGGAAATTTACTTTTTTTTTCGCACAAAGTCTCCCTTTCCGCTAACTTGTGACAAAAAGTTAAATCTTTCATGGACTCAATATGCCCCTCAGCGAATACCTCACAGGATATCTCGCCTCTCGCAAGATGTCGCGCTGACGCGTCAAGGAGGAACATCCCGGCCACCCGCAGAACGCATCCCTGCGTTAGGCGGTCGGGATGTGGTTAAACAGGCTGTTTGTTACGTAACATGGTGAGCACAGGTCCTGAAGAACGAAGAGGATACCGGCTGCGCGATCAAGTGGATGAGGTGAGGTTTTTTTTATTGTTAACCCCTCAATGGCCATTTTATTTAGCATTCTATCTTAAGAATGCTAATATTTTCCATTATAACATGGTTATAAAATAATAAAATCACCCGAACACCGAACCCGAACTTCAGTGAAAAAGTCCGGGTTCAGGTCCGGACACCTGAACTCACAAAGTTTGGTACGAACCTGAACTTTGCAGTTCGGGTTCGCTCAACCCTATTCATTACTTGTCATTTTACTTGTTTATCATTTCCCAGTTGCAAACTGCTAACAAATATCTTGGGGCAGTATAAATAAGGATTATTACTATTAACTGAATTAGTAAAGTTCACCCAAATGAGGACTGATTTCCAACTGTATATTTAAAACACACTTATCCTAGTTGTGCACTGCTGATACACAAATTAGCACTTTTCACATCTGCAAAAATATTAAAATTGTGAATTTGATGTGAGTAACCAAAGCATATATGTAAACCAGCCTGTACTTTTATGTCTGAGGGTGTCTTCAATTTATAATAATACTCAGGATCACTTTACAACACAGCCATGAAATAGTTAAGTCTTTTCAGCATTCCTTTCAGACTGAGGTCATTTAATGGAAACTGTATGTTAGGAATTTACTGCTAAAGAAGCAATTCTCAGATTTACATCTCCAGCTATGAATGTGCACTGATTTGTATCATGTATGTGCAGATGGACTTAGAGGGAGGCACTGATAGGTTTACCTTTACACATAGCACTGCTAGGCCCCTTTAAAACACCAGATCCCCTTTCTTAATTTCAACCATAAAGTAGAATAGTTCAGGTTTTATGTAGCCTAAAAGTATGCGCTCATGTAATTCAATATTATAATTCTTCACTAAAACCTTCACATGCCTTACATGCACTTAAAGTACAGTCTGGTAGAACTGTGGCATTGCTTATTGTTCACTGAACTACTACTAGTACTAAGATAAATAACTATCAATAAGTATCATTTTTCAATGAAATATTTATTAAAATATTATTTTTTTTATTGTCAGAGTACTTTGAAGAGAAAATGCATCTTTATTATATACTGTGCCTTAAAAAAGTATTCATACCCCTTGACCTTTTCCACATTATCCCATGTTACGCTCACAAACTTTGATGAAGTGAAAGGAAGATGATACATGGTTTTCAAAAATCTGAAAAGTGTGGTGTGCCTTTGTATTTGTCCCCAATGAGTCAATACTTTGTAGGACCACCTTTCAGGTGCAAGTCTTTGTATGTTTCTACCAACTTTGCACATCTAAAGGCTAAGATTGTTCTTTACAAAATAGCTTAAAGGGAACCTGTCACCAGGAAATTCACTGATAAACCAGGCATGCTGCCTTGTAGGGCTCACCCTGCTGAATATAATGATACCTTTCACTTGGTGATCTGTTGCTTTATTGTGGAGAAAAGGTATTTTTAATCCATATGCTAATGAGCTGATTTGAGTCCAGTAGTTGATTTAAGTCCAGCATTTTTCTATTCAGAGCTGTAGCCACTCCCATATTCACTTCTTCAGATGTGAAAGGGGCGTGGTTTAATACATCATTCATTCATTTTAATAATTGGCGGGAAAATGAATAACAGGGAATGCTAAGGTATTATATTACTAAGGTAAAAAAAGGGGGAGGAATATACTATTAAAGTTAGTAATTATAATAAGGGCTAGTTTGTTCATGGAGTGATAAACACATGTTTGATAAACAATTATTTAAATGGAGGAGGTAATAAACCACGCCCCCTTTTACATCTGAGGAAGTGAATAGGGGAGGGGCTACAGCTCTGAATAGAAAAAACGCTGGACTCATATCAACTACTGGACTCAAATCAGCTCATTAGCATATGGATTAAAAGTACTATTTCTCCACAATAAAGCAACAGATCACCAATTGAAAGGTATCATTATATTCAGCAGAGTGAGCCCTACAAGGCAGCATGCCTGGTTTATCAGTGAATTTCCTGGTGACAGGTTCCCTTTAAGCGCAGTCAGACTGGATGAAGAGCGTCAGTGAACAGCAATTTTCAAGTCTTGCCAGAGATTCCTAATGGGATTTTGGTCTGGACTTTGACTGGGCCATTCTAACACATAAATATGCTTTGATCCAAACCATTCCATTGTAGCTCTGGCTGTATGTTTAGGGTCATTGTCCTGCTGGAAGTTTAACCTCCGCCCCAGTCTCAAGTCATTTGCAGCCTCTACCAGCTTTTCCTCCAGGATTACCCTGTATTTAGCTCCATCCATCTTCCCATCAACTCTGACCAGCTTCCCTGTTCCTGCTTAAGAAAAACATCCCTACAGCATGATGCTGCCACCACCATGATTCACGGTGGGGATGGTGAGTTCAGGGTGATGTGCAGTGTTTTGCATTTATGCGTAAAAGTTCAACTTTGGTCTCATCTGACCAGAGTACCTTTTTCTACATGTTTGCTGTGTCTCTGATATGGCTTGTGGCAAACTGCAAAAGGAACGTCTTATAGCTTGCTTTAGAAAATAGCTTTCTTCTTTCCATTCTTCCATTGAGGACAGATTTGTAGAGTACAGAACAAATAGTTGTCCTGTGGACAGATTCTCCCACCTGTGCTGTGGATCTCTGCAGCTGCTCCAGAGTGACCCTGGGCCTCTTGGCTGCTTGTCAAATTAGTGCCCTCCTTGCCTACGCTGTCAGTTTAGGTGGACGGTCATGTCTTGGTTGGTTTGCCATTCTGCCATACTCCTTCCATTTTTGGATGATAGATTGAACAGTGCTCTGTGAGATGTTCAGAGCTTGGAATATATTTTTATAATCTTACCCTGCTTTACACTTCTCCACAACTTTATCCCTGACCTGTTTGGTGTGTTCCTTGGTTTTCATTATGCTGTTTGATCACTAATGTTCACTAACAAACTTCTGAGGCCTTCACAGAACAGCTGTAATTATACTGAGAATAAATTACACACAGGTAGACTATTTACTAATTAGGTGACTACTGAAGGCAATTGTTCACACTGGATTTTATTTAGGGGTATCAGAGTACAGGAGCTGAATATAAATGCACGCCACACTTTTTTGACTTTTATTTATTAAAAATTTGGAAAACCATATATCACTTTCTTGTCACTTCACATATACTTGCTACTTTGTGTTGGTCTACCACATAAAATCTCGTTAAAATGCATTTAAAGGGGTTGTCTCACTTCAGCAAGTGGTGTTTATCATGTAGAGAAAGTTAATACAAGGCACTTACTAATGTATTGTCATTATTCATATTGCTTGCTTTGCTGGCTAGATTCATTTTTCCATCACATTATACACTGCTTGTTCCCATGGTTATGCCACCTTGCAATTCAGCAGCGGTGGTCGTTCTTGCACACTATAGGTAAAAGCGTTGGCATCTCTGGTGGCTGGGACTGCAGGAGTGAGCATAGGCTGTTTTTTTCCCCTTTGTTTGTGGAAGCATGGCAACCACCGTTGGATTGCAGGGTGGACATAATCATGAAAATGAACAGTGTATAATGTGATGGAAAAATGAATTCAGACAGCAAAAGAGGCAATATGAATAATAACAATACATTAGTAAGTGCCTTGTATTAACTTTCTCTACATGATAAACACCACTTTCTGAAGTGAGACAACCTCTTTAAGTTCGTAAGTGTAACATGAAAAAAATGTGGAAGAGTTCAAGGGATATGAATACTTTTCAAGGCAATGTATGTAAAAGTGAGTAGTATTGTTACATGTAGCTTGAGAGTAAGTGGTTGGAATCCAAACAGGTCAACATTTGCATGAGGTTTATTATACTGTATGTTCTCCTTGTGTTCTTCTATGAGTTTCATCCAGCTTTTCTTCAGCTTCTAGGTTTAGTGTTGCTTTAAGAGGCAAACTTGTCGTGGTAGGTGGACCTATGCTCTTTGATTAAACTGTATACCAATGCCTCATTGTTGTATAGCATAGGGTATATTTATTATAAATTGGGCTGAACTATTACTCTAATGTGTATATTGTGTAAACAGTGAACAAACAGTGCATTCCAAAAATCTTCAGACCCTTTCACTTTTTTTTACATTTTGTTATGTTGCAGCCTCGTCATTAAAAAAAAAAATCAATCTGCACTCTTTACCCCATAATGAGAATGTAAAAACAGAATTTTTTAAATCTTTGCAAATGTATCAAGAAGGAAAAACTAAGATTTTGCATGGACATAAGTATCCAGACCTTTTGCTATGGCATTTGAAATTTAGCTCTAGTGGCTTCCAATTTTTCTTGATCATCTTTGATAATTTTCTACACCTTGATTAGAGTCCTTTTGTGATAAATTCAATTGATTGGACATTATTTGGAAAGACACACCCTGGTCTTACAGCTGCATATCAGAGCAAAAAGAAAGCCTTAAGGAGGAAAGAATTGCCCGTAGAGCTCAGAGACAAGATTGTGTGGAGACACAGATCTGAAGAAACATACCAAAAAATTCTGCTGCAATAAAAGTTTCAAATTGCACACTGGCCTCCATAATTCTTAAATGAAGATGTTTGGAACAACCAGGACTCTTCCGACAGCTAGTGCCTCCCCAAACTCATCGGGGAAGAAGAGTCTTGGTAATAGAGGTGACCAAGAACCCAAAAGTCAATCTGGCTGAGGTTCAAAGATACTGTATACAGATAAACATCTAGAAGAATCAACAATCACTGCAGAACTCCACCAATCTAGGCTTTATAGCAGTGTGGCCAAAAAGAAGACTCTCCTCAGTAAAAGACATGTAAATGTCTGCCTGCATCTAAAGGACTTTCAAACTGTGAGAAAAAAGATTCTCTGGTCTGATGAAACCAAAATTGAACTTTTTGGCCTCAGTTCTAAGCATCAGTTCTGGAGGAAACAAAGCACTGCTCATCACCTGCCCAATACCATCCCTAGAATGAAGCATCATACAGTTGAGGTGATTTTTAGCAGCTGGGAAAGGAAGACTGGTCAGGGTTGAAGGTAAAGCTGAATGGAGAAAAATACAGAGATATTCTTAATGAAAACCCGATCCAGTGTGCTCTAGACCTCAGACTGGTCTGAAGGTTTATTTTCCAACAAGAGAATGACCCTAAAGACACAGCCAATACAACACAATACTGTCATGGACATACCGAGAAATACGGATGTCCCCGCCACAGTGAGTGACAGAAGATCTGTGAGACTGGCAACACGTGCTTTGATCTGACAGGTTCCCTTGTGGATCAATAGATCTCTGTGTTGTTTCTGATACTGGCCACACCTCTAACCTCCAGGTGTTGCTATTGTGGTCATTTAACTTTCCCTATTTATAGTTGTTTCTCCCACAATGATGTGCGGTTTATAGCTTCAGTGATATCTGTGGTCTGCTGGTGTTTGGTTCTCGGCTAAGTTTGTGTTGCTGCCATAGTTACTGGAAAGTTAAGTGTTTCCTTTCCCTTTCACATTTTGTTTTGGTTTATCTATGTGTTGTTTTTCCTCTGACCTTTGTTGTAGGCCTGAGAGAGACTCCTGGTCGTCCTTCCTTTCTGGAGGAACAGGTAGTCTCAGTCCTGTCACTATCGCCAGGGTATTATAGGATGAGTGAGGACTCTAGGTACTCCTGCGTATGAACTCACCTACCTTTGGGGTCTATTCATACTGATAGCCAGTCAGGACTGTGACTAGGGATTTGACTAGGAGGTGTCCTTCTTTCTTTCCTTGCTTTCATGCCCTGTTCCTTGTTCCCTCTCCTTCTTCGTCCAGTGTGGTGTCTCCCTCCCACTCACGGGCATGACAAATAGTGGCTTAGCGACTACTCTGTAAATGTCCTTGAGTGGTCCAGCCAGAGCCCTGACTTGAATCCAAAAAGAATATCTGTAGAGTCCTGAAAATGGCTGTCCACTGATGGTTCCCATCCATCCTGACAGAGCTTGAGAGGATATGCAGAGAAAAATGGCAGTACATTCTAAATCTAGGTATCTAAACTTTGGCGTCAGACCCAATAAGAATGGAGGTTGTAGTCGCTGCCAAAGGGCTTCAACCAAATACTGAATAAAATATCTGAATACTTATGTCATTCTGTTTTCATTTTCTCATAGGGTATTGAGTGCAGATTGACACGGGGAAACTTGTTTTTTTTTGGCACAAGGCCGCAACATAACAAACTTTGAAAAATTGAAAGGGTCTGAAGACTTTTCAAATGCATTGTACACTGTAGATTCCTACATTTCCCTTCGACCGCATCCTCCTACTATACATTTTTCCACTCACTAGCCTGATCCTTGGCTGACCTCCTTTTTACCTGCTCCTAGTAAAGTGTCACATATAGGATCTGTCTTTCATCTTGCTTTACACATTCAAAACCCTCCTCAAGCATTAACACTGAGCTCTCTATGACCCATACATAGAGCTAAGGTCAGTGCTTTAGGTTTAGGCAATACAAGATCTATGTAGAAGTTTCAAGATACTATCATTTACCCCATCTTCTGTTCTCTCTCATATTAGTTTCCAGAAAAATATTTGTCAACGTGACCAACTATGCAGTTCTGGTCCCAGTTAAAAATCCACAGCCAATTTTGTGTTTGTTTCCTCCATCTCCAATAATTATTATTTTCAGAAAATTAAGTTACCAGCTGACCTCAAACATAGTTCCACATGTGATTAAGTTTTCCAGAGGTTTGAGGTATTCCCGGGTCACTACCTTTGCTTATTTGGGAGGATGTACATAAAGACTATATTTCCTTACTTGAGCTCACAGGTTCTAAGTAAAGCACATGTTACTGCATAGTATATTATAGAGTGACAAACTGACATAGACCAAAGACATTGATTCCTTGGATGAATCACAGATAAAACAGTAAAAGCACTTAATAAGAAAACAAAAGGGCCAAACATTGTAAAGTCCTTGGCTCGAAAAAGCAATCAGATTTATATTCTAGCTGTGCATATCATCATTCACAAAGCAGAGGCAGCTCAATAAACCAAAATAACTTGGGTTGACTACTTTGGCATGTTTACAAAAAAAAAACGTCATAAGGTTTCATTGGAAATTGCAAATGAAAAACGTAACATCATGATCAGTATAATGCTGATATTACTTTCCATGGGCTAGACATAATGGAAGATACCTGGGCTTGCTGTACTAAGTGGGCTTGTGAATAAGTGGAGTTTAAAGAAGCAGAGTTTAAGACAAGGAACAAGAAACTAAGGTTTGATAGGTTTTCCTTGTGAGTTGTTGGCTTAATTCTATCTAGTCCTCCAACTACAGCAGACAGGGTCTAATTCTAACTCATATTTACTGTTTTCCTTCTTTACTGTTCATTCCCATTTAAACATGTGCTCCATGGTTAATGCTACTAAGTTCGTTTCCTGTGCAATGTATGTGTGCCTTGAAGAGCCATTCGAGGGTGAATACATTTGCACTAGATGCAATCAAGTTGCATATTTGGAAGCCCAGATCTTGGATCTAAATAAGCAGCTTGAATTACTTAGGGGCATTGCAAAACTGGAGAGAGGCTTAGACCTCACTGACTGGGTCAGTGAAATAGAGGTGGGAGGAGGAGGGCAAGATCAGGACTATCAGGTTAGCAGTTGAGGTAATGTAGGAAAAAGGGGTAGAGGGAAAAGTGCCAGGGAGGCTAGTCCTGAGCTGCAAAGCCCTAGTAAATATGCCTGTTTGGCTGATATTAGGGATGAAAGCCTAGGGCCAGCAACACTGCAGCAGGGCATTTCTCCTAGCAACCAAGAGGATGCAGGAAGGATGGAAAAATGAGTGGTGCAGCAAAGGTTAGACAGATGCTGGTGGTAGGGTACTCTATTATTAGGAGGACAGACAGGGTCATCTGTAGCTGAGAACATGAATACCGAACAGTGTGTTGTCTTCCAGGTGCTCGGGTTCGGCATATTGCGGATAGGATTGACAGATTGCTGGGTGGGGCTGGGGAAGACCCGATGGTCATGGTACACATTGGCACCAATGACAAAGTCAGGGGGAGATGGAAGGTCCTTAAAAATAATTTTACGGAACTAGGAGAGAAGCTCAAGTCCAGGACCTCCAAGGTAGTGTTTTCAGGAATACTACCAGTGCCACAAGCGTCACCAGAGAGACAACAGGAGCTTAGGGAGTTAAATAAGTGGCTCAGAAGCTGGTGCAGAAAGGAAGGATTTGGGTTCATGGAGAACTGGGGCGACTTCTCTGTCGGTTATAGGCTCTACAGTAGGGATGGGCTGCACCTTAATGGGGAGGGTGCAACTGCCCTGGGGGAAAAATGGTTAGATGGCTGGAAGAGCATTTAAACTAGGATCTGGGGGGAGGGTGGGTGTAATACTAAAAAGGGGGTAAATAGTGTAGATAGAGAGTGGTATATAGGAGGGGACAGTGGGGATTTAGTGGGGGCTGGGGTTAGTGAGGAAAGTAGGGAGAACACTGGGCAGAACTGTACACCGATGAAAAAAATACTGTTGGCAACAAGAACCTGTTACATACAAACATCAACCAAGTGTGGTAAGGTGCAAGGTGTCATATGCGATGGCAGGTACGTGTCACCGAGGTTGCTGGCCTCGGTGAGGTGAGAGCCGGGTTTTTGTCTGCAGCAGCTAGTGCTGTTTTGACTCTTTTAAATAGCATGGCTGCAAAGCCGATCCGGGCCGGCTCTTACTGGGAGCAGCTAAAGAGTAGGGTGGGTGGCTGCTCCCCACGGTCCAGTCCGAGTTTTGGGCTGGGTATAAAACACAGCCATCAGCTGTGTCTGAGGTGATTATCCTGGAGCCTGCTAACAGGGCTGAGGAGTTCTCTGTGCTGGAGGACGGAGCTCAGCAAGGTGGTGTTTCCCTGCAACCTGAAGGAGGAATCGCCTGCGGCTGAACCGACTGCTAGGTGTGAACCCGCACTTAAACCACCCAAGGTGACTGGACCCTGTGTTGGCCTGTTTTTGGTTTTGCCACATGATTTCTGTTGTGTGTGAACTGTCACCAAGAGACTGTTTTCATTTCTGGTGTGCAAGTGTGAATAAAACACTGTTTGATGCACAATCTGGACTCCTTGTTTTGCCTCTAAACTGCACCCGCACCGCTGTCTACCAGAGCGACTCCCCACATTTGGTGTCGGATGCGGGCATGCGCAGTGAGGCTGGCGTGAACGCCGAACTTTGTTTTTGCTGAGCAAAAGTGAATGTCCTATATTAAGCCGGCAAAGTTGCAGCCTGTGATCCCCGACAAAATGGAGGCGGCTGTGAAAGCCCTCATAGAGGCTAACGTGCAGCAGCGGGAGACCAACCAGCTACTGCTACAGCACGTGATGGCGTTGCAAGCGGCAGGAGCGTCCCACCGCGGCCCACGATGCCCGGAAAGCTGTCCGTGCCGCGATCCCTAAGATGACCCCTCGGATGATGTTGAGACCTATCTGGCGGTGTTCGAGAAGGTGGCCGTGAGGGAGAAATTACCCCGAGAACAGTGGGCAGAGGTCGCCGCTCCGTTCCTGGCGTCTGGACCCCAGCAAGTTTTTTTGATTTGGCAGACGACCAGGCTGCTGACTATTCCACGGTGAAGGGGGAGATCCTGGCCAGACTGGGGTAAACGTGTTGGTCCGGGCTCAGCGTGTCCACCAGTGGGACTTTAACGTGGCTGAACCCGCCAGGCCGCAGTACTATGAGTTGCTGCACAGGTTGCAAAAATGGCTGCAGCCTGAGGTTCTGAGTCCGACTGCTATGCTGGACCGGCTGCTGGCTGACATGTTTTGGAGGGCCTTGCCTTACCCCCTTCAACACTGGATCGGCCAGGTATCCCCACCAATGCCCTTGAGATGGTCGACCTGGTGGAACGATATGAGGCCACCAGAAACCTGCAGGGGGTTCTTTGGGAGGGGGCCAGTCAAACCCCGCAAATCTCCACCCCAGTCCCGGCGGCCGGCCAAACCCGCCCGGGAGGTACCTCTTGAAGATCCGTCCCCAGTGGTCTGCTGGCAGTGTCGGGAGCCTGGACACATAAGGGCCAACTGTCCACAGTGGGGGAACCCATGGAGACTAATTATGGGTACCGGGCTTCCATGTATGCCCGGAGACTGTGTGCGACCGGCATCCCCGAGACAATGGACAGTCGTCATCTGTGCCAGGTGCAAGTCGGGGATAACCTGGCAGTGGCGCTGTTGGACTCAGGGAGCCTGGTAACCCTGGTAAGTGCTGCCCTGGTACAGCCCACCCAGTATACGGGCCGGAAAGTTGGGGTGGTGTGCATACATGGAGACTTAAAGGACTATCCCACTGCTGAAATGTCTCTGTCCACGGCGGCCGGCACCTGGACTCTGTGAAGTGGCGATCTCCGCCAAACTACCGTATGAACTAATAATTGGGAGAGACTTCCTGGTTTTCCGTCACTATGGCCTGAGGTGAAAGTGACTAATAGCCCTGAGACAGGGGTAACCCTAGCAGAGTGGCCTGGTTCCTGTGGGAGGCCAGAGCCCTGGGAGCCCGAGTCCGAAGGGCCTGCGGTAGGGGTGACCACCACTTCTGTGATAGAGTGGGAGACACCCCCACTGAGTGGAATGGTGGGAGACATGGAGGACTTGCCACCAGGTCCTGAGTTGGCAGACCTCCACGTCTCCGGAGATAATTTTGGGACCGCCCAACACCGGGACCAAACCCTCACCAGGGCCTGGGAGAATGTGCTGGAAATTGATGGTAAACCCCAGAAACCAGGGGCTGAATTAATGTTCCCACGATTTATTGTTCTGCAGGATATGTTGTATCGGGTGAACCAAATCCGAGGTGAACCTGTTGAACAGTTGGTGGTGCCCACAGCGTATCGCAAGCTTGTCATGGAGCTTGCCCACCAACATGTTCTTGGGGGACACCTGGGGTGGCAGAAAACCCAGGACCGCATACTGCAGCGGTTTTATTGGCCCGGTGTGTTCAAGGAGGTAGAAGATTATTGTAAGTCCTGTCCAACCTGTCAGATAACTAGCCCCCAGCCACATTTCCGTAGTCCTCTGGTACCTCTGCCAATTATTGAAGTACCGCTTGAGCGAGTCGCTATGGATTTAATTGGGCCTGTACCAAAGTTCTGCCAGGGGCCACCAACACATTCTGGTAGTTCTCGACTATGCCACTGGTATCCGGAGGCGGTGCCTCTGCGACATACCTCAGCTAGGCTCATTGCCAAAGAGTTAATGGAGATGTTTTCCCGTGTGGGCCTGCCTAAAGAGGTTCTGACAGACCAAGGGACCCCTTTTATGTCCAAAGTAATGAGGGAACTGTGTAAATTGTTGCGTATAAAGCAGTTACGGACGTCCGTTTACCATCCGCAAACAGACGGTCTTGTGGAGAGGTTTAACCAAACTCTAAAAAATATGTTAAAGAGGGTGGTGTCTAGAGATGGGAAGGACTGGGATCTGCTTCTGCCCTATCTCATGTTCGCAGTGCGAGAGGTGCCCCAGGCCTCTACTGGGTTCTCGCCTTCGAACTGCTTTATGGCAGACACCCTCGGGCCTGTTGGATATCGCTAAGGAAGCATGGGAACAACAGCCTGTCCCCCACAAAAGTGTCATTGAGTATGTCGCCCAGATGCAGGAACGGATGGAAAGGGTGTTGCCCTTGGTCCGGGAGCATATGGAGGCAGCGCAACAAGCCCAGAGTAGGGTGTACAATCGTCAGGCTCGGGTACGGGACTTCAATCCGGGAGATCGGGTTTTGGTTCTGGTACCCACCCTTGACAGCAAATTCCTAGCTAGGTGGCAGGGCCCCTATGAGGTGATCGAGAAAGTAGGGAAGTAATTACAAAGTACACCAGCCAGGCGGCGCAAGCCGGAGCAGGTGTACCACGTGAATTTACTTAAGCCGTGGAAAGATAGGGACGCGGCCGACGACCCCAGCCCCGGCCAGGGCTTCTAGGTGAAAAGGGTCCAGCCCCACAGTTCGAGGCCTGTGAAGCCGTAACCACGGTAAAATTGCAGACAGCCTGTCTTCCAAACAAGTTCAGGAAGTCAGGAGTTCTCAGTCGGAACACGGATGTGTTCTCGACCTCCCTGGCCGCACGCCTCTCATCCGACATGACATCGCCACTGAGCCTCAGGCCAAGGTCCGGTTAAAACCATACCGGGTACCCGAGGCTCGGGCGGCGGGCCATCGCGGAGGAAGTGCAGTTAATGTTGAAGCTCGATGTCATTGAGGAGTCGAAAAGTGAGTGGGCCAGTCCCATAGTCCTAATACCTAAGCCGGATGGGACGTTACGGTTCTGCAACGACTTTCGCAAGTTAAATGAAGTATCCAAGTTTGACGCGTATCCCATGCCCCGAGTAGACGAGCTTGTTGAAAGTTTAGGACAAGCCCGTTATTTTTCTGTGCTGGACCTCACTAAAGGGTACTGGCAGGTACCCTTAACGGAGTCGGCTAAGGAAAAACCGCATTTGTTACCCGCAGGGCCTGTATCACTACAAGGTGTTACCCTTTGGCCTGCATGGCGCCCCGCCACTTTCCAAAGGTTAATGGACATAGTGCTGCGACCACATCGCCGGTACGCCTCGGCCTACTTAGATGATGTAGTCATCCACAGCACCGACTGGGAAAGCCATTTACCCAAGGTGCAGGCGGTAGTGGATGCCCTGAGGAAAGCCGGACTGACCGCTAACCCAAAGAAGTGCTCCATAGGGTTAGAGGAGACAAAATATCTGGGATATGTAATTGGGCGGGAGTTATCAAACCTCAGGTAACTAAGGTAGAGGCCATTCGTAACTGGCCCCGACCGGTCACCACCAGGCAGGTAAAGTCGTTCCTGGGGATTGTAGGTTACTACATGAGGTTTGTGCCCCACTTTGCCACAATAGCAGCGCCATTGACAGACCTGTTGAAGGGGCGAAAGTCTGGGAGGCTTAGCTGGAGTGAGAAGGCGGAGGAGGCTTTCTCCGCGTTGAAGTCGGCCCTGTGTGGGTCCCCGGTTTTGGTGACACCCGACTTCAACAAGGAGTTTGTCGTACAGACCGACGCTCGGAGGTAGGCCTCGGTGCGGTACTGTCTCAGGAGGTCAACGGGGAAGAACATCCCGTTGTCTTCCTGAGCCGTAAGCTCAGTCCCGCCGAGTCCAGATATAGTATAGTGGAGAGGGAGTGCCTGGCTATCAAGTGGGCACTCGAATCTCTCCGCTACTACCTGTTAGGAGGAGGTTCTGTCTGGTGACCGACCATTCCCCTCAAATGGATGAGTCAGGCCAAGGAGAGGAATGCTCGGGTCACCAGGTGGTTCCTATCTCTTCAAAATTTCAAGTTTTCCGTGGAACACAGGGCAGGCCGCTTGCAGGGCAACGCAGATGCCCTGTCCCGCGTCCACTGCCTTACGTGTGTTCACCCCTCAGGGTTGAACAAAGGGGGTATGTGGTAAGGTGCAAGGTGTCATATGCGATGGCAGGTACGTGTCACCGAGGTTGCTGGCCTCGGTGAGGTGAGAGCCGGGTTTTTGTCTGCAGCAGCTAGTGCTGTTTTGACTCTTTTAAATAGCATGGCTGCAAAGCCGATCCGGGCCGGCTCTTACTGGGAGCAGCTAAAGAGTAGGGTGGGTGGCTGCTCCCCACGGTCCAGTCCGAGTTTTGGGCTGGTATAAAACACAGCCATCAGCTGTGTCTGAGGTGATTATCCTGGAGCCTGCTAACAGGGCTGAGGAGTTCTCTGTGCTGGAGGACGGAGCTCAGCAAGGTGGTGTTTCCCTGCAACCTGAAGGAGGAATCGCCTGCGGCTGAACCGACTGCTAGGTGTGAACCCGCACTTAAACCACCCAAGGTGACTGGACCCTGTGTTGGCCTGTTTTTGGTTTTGCCACATGATTTCTGTTGTGTGTGAACTGTCACCGAGAGACTGTTTTCATTTCTGGTGTGCAAGTGTGAATAAAACACTGTTTGATGCACAATCTGGACTCCTTGTTTTGCCTCTAAACTGCACCCGCACCGCTGTCTACCAGAGCGACTCCCCACACAAGGTAACCCAAAAATCCTAGATATTCACTTTACAGGTAATAGTATATTAAAATGTATTTTCACAAAATGCCAGAAGTCTAGCTAGAAAAATGGGGGAGTTGGAGGTCAGTCCATCTTGTGTCTTGCTGGGTGTACCACCTTGCTGCTCACCCATGAGTTCAGTCTGTCCTGTTCCTTACTGGTTGTAGCCCCTTGCTGCTGACCCAGGGGGTTTTGCCATCTGCCCTTGTTTGTGGTGTCACCGGGTAAAGCATTGATGTTATGTCCTTTTCTGACCTTCTGTACCTGTCCTGTGATGATGTTGATGTTGATGTTGTTATCCTTGTCCATGCCTTGCCTGTTCTTCTGTACCTGTTCTCTGTCTGGATTCACTCTGTTCCTTGTTTAGCCTATCAGTGCTCTAACTGCGTCAGATAGCCTGGCAGTGCTAAACTGCTTCTGATCCTGCCTGTTCCTTGTCTAGCCTGGCAGTGCCTACTGCTTCTGTTCTAGTCTGTTCCTTGTCTGTCCTGCACTGCTTTACTGCTTCTGTTCCTGTGTTTGTCCTGCCTTCGTGAGAGGGTCCCTGGGTTTTCTTGAGGAAGGATCTCTAGTCTGTGTGCAGCAATGCCTAAGACCGCTATGCATCCATTCCGCTTGGGGTCCAGTTACCTGCTTCTGTGCTGGTTCCCGTTTGCCCTGTTGTCTTATCCATGTCCTGTGTTTGCTTGGGTTCCAGTTCTGTTGTCTGTTCCGCTGGTGGTTTCACCAGCCTGGTTATCTGCAGGTAGGGGCCAAATGTACCGGGACCTTCCTGGAGGTGCAACCAGTGAGCCCTCGGCCCAGTTCATCCCCATCACCAGGGCTCTGTGAAGAACAAGGCTCACTGGCTCTCCGCTCTCTGGGTTTTGCCTCTGGTCTGCCGGTGCACTTGGTTCTGTGGTAGGTCTACCACTGTTGCCTACCTGTATGTCTCTACTGTCATGTTGTTTTGTTACATGTGTAATAAAGTACTTTGTTTGTCCCTGGTCTTTTCTTGCCTGTGTCCTGTTTGCAAGAAGTCCCGGAGGTCTGCCTTGGGCCTCCGACATGTGACACTGAGTGCTCATTCAATTCACTCAGTGATGGTGCGGGCACTTTCTAAAAACAAGTAGAAAATTATAGGAGCAATAGTGCGCCAAACACTTAAAAGATAGGATCAACAAAAGACAGTAAGAATTGGTAGTAATGAACTGTATGTTTGAGATAGCAACATAATTGCATATTAAATAATAAAGTAAAAATATTAGGGAATTTAGGGTACTTAGTAAGGGATATTTGTAACTGTTGTTGACTAAATAGAAAGTAAATAGTGCAATTCCAGACTAACCAACTGTTTGTTTTGCTCAGAAAACAGCGCATGCGCTCTTTAACCACTTCAGCCCCCCTACCTTAAACACCCTTAAAGACCAGGCCACTTTTTACAATTCCGCGCTACGCTACTTTCAACGTTTATTGCTCCGACATGCAACTTACCACCCAAATGAATTTTACCTCCTTTTCTTCTCACTAATAGAGCTTTCATTTGGTGCTATTTCTTTCTTGCTGACATTTTTACTTTTTTTGATATTTTACTTTTTTTGATGAAATTTTTGCAAAAAAATGATATTTTTCACTTTATGTTGGAAAATTTGTCAAATAAAACTACATTTCTCTAAAAATTTTCTCTAAATTTATTGTTCTACATGTCTTTGATAAAAAAATGCAATAAGTGTATATTTATTGGTTTGGGTAAAAGTTATAGCGTTTACAAACTATGGTGCAAAAAGTGAATTTCCGCACTTTGACTTTCTGAGCACCTGTCCTGTTTCCTGACGTACTACAATGCCCAGACAGTAGAAATACCCCATAAATGACCCCATTCCCGAAAGTAGACACCCTAAGGTATTCACTGAGGGGCATAGTGAGTTCATGGAAGTTTTTATTTTTGGTCACAAGTTAGCGGAAATTGATTTTTTTTTTTTTTTTTACAAAGTCTCATATTCTACTAACTTTTGCCAAAAAATACAATTTTACATGAACTCACCATACCCCTCACAGAATACCTTGGGGTGTCTTCTTTCCGAAATGGGGTCACTTGTGGGGTATTTATACTGCCCTGGCATTTTAGGGGCCCCTAAAGCGTGAGAATCCAAATGCGTAAAAATGCCCTGTAAAATCCTAAAGGTACTCATTGGATTTAGGGCTCATTTGCGCATCTTGGATGCAAAAAGTGGCACACATGGGGTATCGCCGCACTCTGGAGAAGTAGGGCAATGTGTTTTGGGGTGCATTTCACATATACTCATGCAGGGTGTGAGAAATATCTCTGTAAATGACAACTTTTAAAAAATTTATACAAAGTTGTCATTTACAGAGATATTTTTCACACCCAGTAGGGGTATATGTAAAAATACACCCCAAAACACATTGCCCTACTTCTCCTGAGTACGGCGATACCCCATATGTGCCACTTTTTTGCATCCAAGATGCGCAAATGGGCCCTAAATCCAATGAGTACCTTTAGGATTTTACAGGACATTTTTACGCATTTGGATTCCAAACTGCTTTTGACGTTTAGGGGCCCCTAAAATGCCAGGGCAGTAAAAATACCACACAAGTGACCCCATTTCGGAAAGTAGACACCCCAAGGTATTCGCTGATGGGCATAGTGAGTTCATGGAAGTTTTTATTTTTTGGCACAAGTTTGCGGAAATTGATTTTTTTTTTTTTTTTTTTTTACAAAGTCTCATATTCCACTAACTTGTGCCAAAAAATACAATTTTACATGAACTCACCATACCCCTCACGGAATACCTTGGGGTGTCTTCTTCCGAAATGGGGTCACTTGTGGGTATTATACTGCCCTGGCATTTGAGGGGCCCCTAAACGTCAGAGCAGTTTGGAATCCAAATGCGTAAAAATGTCCTGTGAAATCCTAAAGGTACTCATTGGATTTAGGGCTCTTTGCGCATCTTGGCTGCAAAAGTGGCACACATGGGGTATCGCCGTACTGGGAGAAGTAGGGCAATGAGTTTTGGGGTGTCTTTACATATACCCCTACTGGGTGTGAAAAATATCTCTGTAAATGACAACTTTGTATAAAAATTTTTAAAAAGTTGTCATTTACAGAGATATTTCTCTCATCCAGCATGGGTATATGTAAAAATACACCCCAAAACACATTGCCCTACTTCTCCTGAGTACGGCGATACCCCATGTGTGCCACTTTTTTGCAGCCAAGATGCGCAAATGGGCCCTAAATCCAATGAGTACCTTTAGGATTTTACAGGACATTTTTACGCATTTGGATTCCAAATTGCTTTTGACGTTTAGGGGCCCCTAAATGCCAGGGCAGTAAAATACCACACAAGTGACCCCATTTCGGAAAGTAGACACCCTAAGTTATTCGCTGATGGGCATAGTGAGTTCATGGAAGTTTTTATTTTTTGGCACAAGTTTATGGAAATTGATTTTTTTTTTTTTTTTTTTTACAAAGTCTCATATTCCACTAACTTGTGCCAAAAAATACAATTTTACATGAACTCACCATACCCTCACGGAATACCTTGGGGTGTCTTCTTTCCGAAATGGGGTCACTTGTGGGGTATTTATACTGCCCTGGCATTTGAGGGGCCCCTAAACGTCAGAAGCAGTTTGAATCCAAATGCGTAAAAATGTCCTGTGAAATCTTATAAGGTACTCATTGGATTTAGGGTTCCTTTGCATTTGGCTGCAAAGTGGCACACATGGGTATCGACGTACTGGGAGAAGTGAGGCAATGTGTTTTGGGGCGTATTTTACCTATACCTTACTGGGTGTGAAAATATCTCTGTAAATGACAACTTTGTATAATTTTTTTTAAAAAGTTGTCATTTACAGAGATATTTTTCACACCCAGTATGGGTATATGTAAAAGTACACCCCAAAACACATTGCCCTACTTCTCCTGAGTACAGAGATACCACATGTGTGCCACTTTTTGCAGCCAAGTTGCGCAATTCGGCCCTAAATCCAATGAGTACCTTTTAGGACGGTATTTTTACGCATTTTTCTTCTCACGCTTCAGGGCCCCTAAATGCCAGGGCAGTATAAATACCCCACATGTGACCCCATTTTGGAAAGAAGACACCCCAAGGTATTCTGTGAGGGGTATGGTGAGTTCATAGAAGATTTTTTTTTTTGCCCAAGTTAGCGGAATTTGATTTTTTTGTTTTTTTTCACAAAGTCTCCCTTTCCGCTAACTTGTGACAAAAAGTTCAATCTTTCATGGACTCAATATGCCCTCAGCGAATACCTTGGGGCGTCTTCTTTCCGAAATGGGGTCACATGTGAGGTTTTTGTACTGCCCTGGCATTTGAGGGTCACCGCAATCATTACACGTATGGCCAGCATTAGGAGTTTCTGCTATTCTCCTTATATGGAGCATACGGGTAATGAGATTTTTTCCGTTCAGCCTCTGGGCTGAAAGAAAAATGAACGGCACAGATTTCCTCATTCGCATCGATCGATGTGGATGAAAAAATCTCTGCCAAAAATATGCAAGAAAAAGAGGGGCCTGGCGATTGCCAGGACATAGGGGCTCCGCCCAAACATCCATACCCACTCAGCTCCTATGTCCTGGCAAACGTGATTTCTCCATTCACATCGATCAATCCATCGGTGTGGAGGAAGACATCTTTGCCAGATTTTTTGATACAAAGTGTTTGCCAAAGCATATGAACTCCAACACCTCTCCTCAGCTCACATGCCAGGGCAAACGTATCTGTCCTGCAGAGGAGAAATCTCGCCTTGCAGCGCCGCATACACTGACTTCACGTGTCTTCTGATAGCAGCAATGCTTCTCTCAGAATTCACATCAGTGCTGCGGCGTTGGCCGGTTGGTCCGTTGGTCTGTTGGTATACCTGGAAAATAAAGGGTGGTTATGGGGAAAAAAAAAAAAAGAAGAAAAACAGGCAGCAGGCACATGACTTGAACGTTGCAAACTTTATAAAACCAGAACATTTTAAAACTTTTATAAAACATGAACATAAAAACCTGAACTAACTCAAGATTTTTTTTTCTTGCTACCTGTTTAATTTTTTAATTTTTTTACCATTTCACTCTTTATTTTCCTAGCAGAAACCTCTCCTTTCCCATGGGACAATGTGTAAAGTGTAAATCACACAGAGATGGTGCGAAGTACATTATACGCAGTTATCCCAAGTGAAAGGAGAGGTTTCTACCGTTTCACACTTCTGCTGTAGCACACCAGCACCGTCCCTATGTGTTAGGGTCTCTCAAAACCTAGTGTCCTGAGAGACCCTAGAGCCTCAGTGGAAAAAAACTACCTGTGTAGTGCTGTCCCTAGGTCCCTAAGTGTACCTGAGTGTGGTACTTCCGGAAACACTCTCCAAGGCATAGGGCAGGGTGGTCAGGACAGTCAGGACAGAAATAACGGGTGTCACGCCTTATTCCACTCCTGCTACAGACACGACATTTTTTCGGGGTGGCGGTTGGTTTGAGGTACCCGGCACAACGCTAGGGAAGTGCCGCTCGTGTAGACGGCTAACTACACTGGTGGATGGGGCCACGGAACCTCCTGGGTACAGGAGGTTCTCGACGATCTCTTCCTGGAATTTTAGGAAAGATCCAGTTCTCCCAGCCTTACTGTAGAGAACGTAACTATTATATAGAGCCAATTGAATCAGATAAACAGACACTTTTTTATACCAGCGCCTGGTCTTTCGGGAAACCAAATAAGGGGCCAACATCTGGTCGTTGAAGTCCACCCTCCCATGTGGAGGTTATAGTCGTGGACTGAGAGGGGCTTTTCAACGACACTGGTTGCCCGTTGAATTTGTACTGTCGTGTCTGCGTGAATGGAGGAGAGCATGTAAACGCCACGCTTGTCTCTCCATTTCACCGCGAGCAGTTCGTCGTTACACAGTGCAGCCCTCTGCCCCCTTGCAAGTCGGGTGGTAAGAAGCCGTTGGGGTAGCCCCGGCGACTAGGTCGCGCGGTGCCGCAGCAGCCAATCTGTTCTAGGAACAAATGCTTGAAGAGGGCCACACTTGTGTAAAAGTTGTCCACGTAAAGATGGTACCCTTGCCGAATAAGGGTGACACCAAGTCCCAGACTATCTTCCCACTGCTCCCCAGGTAGTCAGGGCAACCGACCGGCTCCAGGGTCTGATCTTTTCCCTCATAGATCCGAAATTTGTGCGTATAGCCTGTGGCCCTTTCACAGAGCTTATACAATTTGACCCCATACCGGGCGCGCTTGCTTGGGATGTACTGCTTGAAGCCAAGGCGCCCGGTGAAATGTACAAGGGACTCGTCTACGCAGATGTTTTGAGCAGGGGTGTACAAATCTGCAAATTTCTGGTTGAAATGGTCTATGAGGGGCCGAATTTTATGGAGCCGGTCAAAAGCTGGGTGGCCTCTGGGACGGGAGGTGGTGTTGTCACTAAAGTGCAGGAAACGCAGGATGGTCTCAAAACGTGTCCTGGACATGGCAGCAGAGTACATGGGCATGTGATGAATTGGGTTCGTGGACCAATATGACCGCAATTCATGTTTTTTGGTTATGCCCATGCTGAGGAGAAGGCCCAGAAAAGTTCTAAGTTCGGAAACTTGGACTGGTTTCCACCGGAAAGGCTGGGCATAAGAGCTTCCCGGGTTGTCGGCGATAAATTGAGTGGCATATCTGTTTGTTTCTGCCACGACTAAGTCAAAGAGCTCCGCAGTGAAAAACAGCTCAAAAACCCCAGCGCCGATCCTATCTGAGCTGTTTCCACCCGAACTCCTGACTGGGCGGTGAAAGGGGGAACTACTGGTGCGGCTGAAGATGGGGGCTGCCAATCAGGATTTGCCAGCACCTCAGGGACTCTAGGGGCTCTACGGGCCTGTCTGCGCGGTGGCTGCGACGGGGAAACTACTGCACGTGCCACCGTACCAGCTTCTACTGCCCTTCTGGTGCTCGCCACTTCACCATGTTCTACGGCAGTGCTGGTAGAAGGTCCAGGACGGGCTGCGCTGCTGGTGTATGCCTCACCACGTAATCCGGCAGCGCCAGCCCCACTCTGCTGCCCTTGAAGCGGATCCTGCGCAACCTGCGGTCTAGCAACACGGGGCCGGGTACGCCTGCTTCTATCAGGGACCTCCACCTCCTCGTCAGAACTTTGGGTCAGAGAGCCACTGCTTTCTACAGGTTGGTATTCTGACCCGCTGGATTCGTCAGATGAGGGTTCCCACTCCTCATCCGACTGGGTCAGAATCCTGTAGGCCTCTTCAGAGGAATACCCCTTGTTTGACATTTGGGCGTCTAAATTTAGGGGTATTCCCTGAGACTACCCAAGAAAAAAAGCAAGCCTGTCTTACAATTGAGAGGGTAGCGAAGTACAGAAGTCGCTGCGATTGATAAAAAGATCAAAACTGATTTTTTTATTAGCCGCAGCGCTGTGAAGGGATTGTGCAGTGATTACAAAAAAAAAATTTTTTGTCACTGCGGCGGGGTGGCGTGGGTGAACGCACGTGTGGGCGACCGATCAGGCCTGATCGGGCAAACACTGCGCTTGGGGTGGAGGGCGAACTAAAGTGACACTAGTACTATTATATATCTGACCGTGATCAGTTCTGATCACTTACAGATACTATAAAGTACAAACGCTGATTAGCTCTACGCTAATCAGCGAACCAGTGACTGTGGTGCGGTGGGCTTGGCGCTAACGCTAACTACCTACCAAAGGGGACTAAACTAAGCTAAACCTAACAGTCAATCTTAGTGAAAAAAAAAGTGACAGTTTACACTGATCACTTTTTTCCCTTTCACTGGATGATTGACAGGTGCTGAAAGGGGTGATCAAGGGGTTAATTTGGGTGATGGGGGCTGATCAGGGGCTATGTGTGGTGCTTGGTGTACTCACTGTAGAGGTGTGCTCTCTCCTGGGTCCAACCGACGAAAAGGACCCAGGAGAGAGCACAGAAGCCATTTAATCCATCATATTTACTAATATGATGGGTTAAATGGCTCCTGATTCGTTTTTTTAAATGTCATCAGCCCGCCAGCGCTGCCGATTGGCTGGCAGGCTGATGACCAAGTTCTTCTGAATTCACCCCTATGCGCGATCTGCGCATGCGCGGGCGCTTGTGCCCGAAATCTCGCGCATCGCGAGAGGACGCCCCGATGCGTCCAAACAGAAGATCCCGGCCGCCCGCAGGACGCAATCCTGCGTACGGCGGTCGGGGACTGGTTAAAGGGTTTTCTGAGATTTTTTGATATGATAAATAACTCTGAGGTTCTTAGCATATATATTTTGATCAAAACACCTCTGAGTCCACCTTCCCCAGCTCAAAATGAGGTATAAGTCTAAATATAGTCTTTGTATTTAGTGTTATGTGAGTGCTATTATGTTCTGTTTTTTCTTTAAATGTGGCAATGCACATTCACGTATTTATTTATCATATCATGAAGAATGTTGTTATATTTTTGTTTCTGTAATTTTTAATTTTTAATACACACTTGGAGGTGTGGCCGCATACAAATCTAAATGCACTCCTACTATTCCACCTATTCCACAGGCTGCTTTTGATTAGGTGATACATATAGCTGAGTTGGCTCTTCTTCTCAATGGTTGCTTAAATGTACACAAAGGTAACAAGTAGCAACACAGTATATGTGCAGATTTTGCTGTCTTGAGTATAAATGCTGAACGGCATAGAGATAGGTATTAAGTAAAGTAAGTTCCTGCCTGGACTGAGGTCTCCTTGCCAGGGTAGGAGTGCTCAGATGTGTTTTAATCAAAATATGTCTGCTAAGAATCTCAGAGTTATTTATCATATCAAACTGAGGTACTATTCTACCTTTGTATTTAGTGTTATGTGAGTGCTATTACGTAAACAGCTGTCTGTGGATGGAAAACTGGCTTAGGTTTTCCCCGTCACATCCTTAAAGCTTGTAAAAAAGCGGGATCTTGACATAGGGGCCACTTAATATGGTGAATTTAGTGATCTCTGTAATGGAGATACCCCTTTGCACCGGTTTTCCTTCCTTTGAGGGATATCTGGCTTTCATTGTGTTGTAGACCCAATACTGGGGCTCCACATTTATTTTGCATATTACTGTTTCCCAGGGATCTTTGCACTTTGGATTGCTGTGTTGAGTCTCTTAACTGAGGCTCTGTGGTGTTTTTGTGGCTGGTCTCCCTGAGATAAGCTATTGTTTTGTTTGAGTAGTCTCCAAGGCATTGCTCCCTGTTAGCCAGAATCCTACGCCACACTGATGAGGGGCAACACCCTGAAATAGCTGTCTGTGGATGGATAACTGGCTTAGGTTTTCCCCGTCACATCCTTAAAGCTTGTAAAAAAGCGGATCTTGACATCGGGGCCACTTAATATGGTGGATTTGGTGATCTCTGTAATGGAGACACCCCTTTGCACCCTGAGATCAGCCTATGTTTTGTTTGAGTAGTCTCCAAGGTATTGCTCCCGGTTATTGTTTTGTTTGAGTAGTCTCCAAGGCATTGCTCCCGGTTAGCCAGAATCCTACTCCACACTGACGAACGGGCAACACCCTGAAACAGCTGTCTGTGGATGGATAACTGGCTTAGGTTTTCCCCATCACATTCTTAAAGCTTGTAAAAAAGCGGGATCTTGACATAGGGGCCACTTAATATGGTGGATTTAGTGATCTCTGTAATGGAGACACCCCTTTGCACCGGTTTTCCTTCCTTTGAGGGATATCTGGCTTTCATTGTGTTGTAGACCCAATACTGGGGCTCCACATTTATTTTGCATATTGCTGTTTCCCAGGGAGCTTTGCACTTTGGATTGCTGTGTTGAGTCTCTTAACTGAGGCTCTGTGGTGTTTTTGTGGCTGGTCTCCCTGAGATAAGCTATTGTTTTGTTTGAGTAGTCTCCAAAGCATTGCTCCCTGTTAGCCAGAATCCTACTCCACACTGATGAGGGGCAACACCCTGAAACAGCTGTCTGTGGATGGATAACTGGCTTAGGTTTTCCCCGTCACATCCTTAAAGCTTGTAAAAAAGTGGATCTTGACATTGGGGCCACTTAATATGGTGGATTTGGTGATCTCTGTAATGGAGACACCCCTTTGCACCCTTAGATCAGCCTATGTTTTGTTTGAGTAGTCTCCAAGGCATTGCTCCTGGTTATTGTTTTGTTTGAGTAGTCTCCAAGGCATTGCTCCCGGTCAGCCAGAATCCTACTCCACACTGATGAGGGGCAACACCCCGAAACAGCTGTCTGTGGATGGATAACTGGCTTAGGTTTTCCCCGTCACATCCTTAAAGCTTGTAAAAAAGCGGGATCTTGACATAGGGGCCACTTAATATGGTGGATTTGGTGATCTCTGTAATGGAGACACCCCTTTGCACTGGTTTTCCTTCCTTTGAGGGATATCTGGCTTTCATTGTGTTGTAGACCCAATACTGGGGCTCCACATTTATTTTGCATATTACTGTTTCCCAGGGAGCTTTGCCCTTTGGATTGCTGTTGAATCTCTTAACTGAGGTTCCGCTGTGTTTTTGTGGCTGGTCTCCCTGAGATCAGCTATTGTTTTGTTCGCTATTACGTAAAGTCAAGTTTTGGTTGACTGCAACGACTGAAGAGCTAATTTTGAACCAACAGAAGTTATTTCCTAAATTGTAGCTCCTTCTAATATGTAACTACCAAATAAAGGATCTAAATCCATTCCAAAATTTACTATCAGCAAACTCATACTTACAGCTTAAAGTCCAAAAATCATGATCGTCTTCCATTTTCTTCCTCAAGTGCTTATTCAAAATCTAATCAATCATATCAGCCACAACTCTCATTTCAACCAGCCAAACATCCTCCTGTCTCACTTGATGATACATCTGAGTACCAGTTACCTCAGTCACAAATTTACCATCATGTTTTGGAGAAGACGGGAGCAAAAAAAACTAACTTTATTTTTGCTGTGCACAACATTCCAGCATACCACCACTGCCAAACCCATTTTTTACCATTAATATACTGTCCTAACTTCTGTTTCCCCACACACCATGCCAGCTTATTCAGATCATTCCCCCCCTCTTTGGAAATCAGGAATATCTCTTCACCAGATACCGGAGTCTCCACATCTCTAGATAAATGAGCTTTCACAGTTTATAATACTGTATACCGAGTAGTCTCCTCACAGCACATTTTAGGGATAGTTAGAATCCTACCTGATATAACAAATATTCTCCAGTGTCTATACCCAACAGTCTATTCACCAAATATCGACAACTGTATCTTTTTTTTTAGATCTACCATATATTCTGACTCCCACTCCGACGTACCATATAAGGCAAAGCTCCAAATCGATGAACTTTATGCAGTTTTTCATCCCAATAAGTTTAGAAGATGAGCAAGATGATGTAGAGGAGGCAAAAAAAAAATCCACAGATCAAACTTTTTAATTTATTGCAACACATTCTAAATGAAGCTGAGAGAAGTTTACTTAGTAAAGGCCTATCCTTTTGTACGGCTAATAAATTTAATTAATTTGATTTATATGTTGATCTAAATGATTATATTAAAAAAGTAGCTCTAGCCAGACATTTTGAAAAAGGAGGTAGCAAACATATACTCCCTCTTGAAGAGGCAATGTCTAAAGCACTTACATTTTAAACCTAGGTTTAGTTTTTTGGCTGATCCACCATAAAAGAAAAATCTAATATCAGAATTTAAGGCTATAAAAAGTCTTAAGATAAATGACAATATCATCATGAGACAAAGGCTGGGGAATGGCACTTCAGGATAAAGAAATGCATTTTGCGGAAGCTTACCGTATCCTGTCTGATATATAATATTAGAGACTTATTGAGGAAGACCCATCGCAAACTTTCAGATAAGGCTTTTCAACAGGGAGGTCATCAGAAAAAAGAAACTTATGTATATGAGTCAAACATCCACATATGTCCATATGCCACCTTCCCAAAGTACATAAAAACCAGTTAAACCTCCAGGGAGGCCTATACTATCAGGAGTTAATTCTCTCACCAGCCCACTATCTCAATATATAGATTTTATTTCTGCAAAATCAAGTACAATTCTACACTCACATCTGAAAGATACAACTAGTCTACTCTTACGAGATCTAGAATGGCACACTGAATATAGGTGGGCGTCTTTGGATGTTTCTGCTTGTATTAAAATATACCGCACAAAAAGGCATAGAATCAATTAACAAATTATTAGAAAAAGATGGTATACTACTGTCACTCCAAAAACAGGTAATCCTTGAGGGTATCAATTTTATTGTTTTTGAATTTGATGGCCAGCTATACAAATACAGCTATGCAAATACGAGGAACAGCAATGGGGACAAAATTTGCATCTAGTTTTGAAAATGTATATATGGGGGATTTTGAAACTATGACATCACTGCTCGTACCCAGCGTGAACGCGTGGTGATGTCATCAATGCTTGCTGCAGGTCCTTTGGCGGGTTTTCTTCAATCAAGACAGGAGCGGATGGCCTCTCATCGATTAAGTGGATGAGGTGATTATAATTTTTTTAACCCCTGATTAACCCATGAGCAACTGAATGTCAGTCAAAGATGCTGCTATCATGGTTTAATGTGGCATCTGAGTATAGTAATACAACCGTCTACATCTGTTGAACGGATCCGGTTGTATTATCTTTTTTTTTTTAATTTATCTTTATTTATTCTTATTAATAAAAATTACACAAATACAATATGTTAATTCATTAAATTGATCATATGAAGAACATATATCACTAGACATCATAATGAAATTAAGCCCCCCCTTACCACCCCACCTCCCCCCCAATTGGCCGACAACACGGGGAAAAAAATAAATAAAAATTTGATAAATGAATAATAAATAAATAAATATATAAATTAATAAATAAATATACATATTCGCAATATAAATTGTCCCTCTCATCTCTCTAAAGTTCAGGGCCACCCATCCCAAATCTTTTCCCACTTTTCACGTTGATTCACCCCTCTGCATTTTATATATTCAAAATCCTTAATTTTGGTCACATAATTAAGCCATTCTCCCATTGTAGGGGATTTTCTGTCCCCCCATTTTTTAAAAATCTAAATTTTGGCTATCATAAGTCCTATAGACCATAACTTTTGAGATGCAGAAGAAACTTTTGTCCCTATAGAGAAAGTAGTTTTCATTGTTTCCTGAAGTACCCCAATCACCTCCTCCCAATATTTTTTGATAGGCGGGCAATTCCATAAAAGATGCAATAACCCAGCCTCTAGTGACTCACATTTGTGGCAGCAAATTTCAGGATCATTATAAATTTTGGACAGCATAAGAGGAGTATAATAGAGTCTGTGTACAATTTTAAATTGAATTAAACAATGTCTGGGGGAAAACGAGAGTCTTTTAATATTGCAGTAAATTTCACGCCAAGGAAGGCAGGCTTTAACCCCTAACTCCCTTTCCCATTTTAAAGAGCTATTAAATTTCATAACCTTTCCTAGTGAACACAAAAATTTTGAATATAGTTGTGAAATTTTAACCTTAGTTCCAACTAAAGTGTAAAAATAATCCAGAAGAATTTGTTCCTGAAACATTTTTCCCGTGATGAATCAAGTGCATGTTTAATTTGTGAGTATCTAAAAAATTCTATCATTACCATCGATGGACCAGACAGACTCCCCGATAGAGTGCAAGATTCAATATATTCAAATAAGTGAGATACCAAGGTAATACCTCTAAGTTTCCAATATTTATTATCCTCTAACTTACAAAATTCTTTTAAATTATGGTTATCCCACAGAGGGGTGAAATGAAGAGACTGTGTCACTAAAAAAATATTCCTAAGCTTGTTCCAAACCTTGTGCACCATAATAGTGAGCGGACAATCAACTCTTCCTAGTCCAAAAATACCCGTCTTAAGAGTCGAAAAAATATTCGAAATCTGGAGATGGTGAACTCTAGACAAGTACTGAACCAATCCAGTGTTACCCCCAATCAAACACCACTGTACCTGAGAACATAAATAGTAGCCCTGAAAGCATGGCAGAGACAACCCTCCATCCCTGGCCGAGAGCCATAGCAGTTTTTGCTTAATGCGCACCCTTTTTCGTCCCCAGATCAAATCATTTATCAATTTTTCTATCAAATGGAAAAAGGCGTCATCTATCCATACAGGGCAAGCGGAGATAACATACAGCATAGAAGGGAGTAAGATCATCTTAACCAACGCTAAGTTATCAGCCTGAGAAAGAGGGAGCCTCTGCCATGTTCTTATCTTCTCTTTAATCTTATTAATTGCAGGGACAACGTTTAATTCTGTATAATCAGACAACTTCGGGACAATTTTAAGACCCAGATAGTCAAGGTGTTTAGTAAGGGAAAGAACTTGGACTTTAATATTTTGACAATCAACCCGATTATCTAAGGGAAGCAACTTAGATTTAAACCAGTTGATTGAGAAACCTGAGAAAGAACCAAATTCATCAATAATTTGAATGACATGGTCAATCTCTTGATACCCTTCATTTAGATAAATTAAGATATCATCCGCATAAAGGCTAATTTTATCGTTAACCCCTTCAACTCCGAATCCTATTATTTCTTCATCGGTCCTTAATCCGACTAGCAAGGGGTTTCATAAAAATGGCAAATAAAAGAGGAGAAAGGGGGCAGCCCTGTCTTGTACTGCAAAATAAATTAATGCTGGGTGAATAATGACCATTGATGTTGATCTTGGCAGTGGATTGAGTGTATAATAGCCTAGTTAAGGCAATAAACGTGTCCCCCAGTTGCAGACTCTTCATCGCTTGCCATAAGAAGGGCCACTCCACCCTGTCAAAAGCCTTTGTAGCATCAAGTGACAGGATGGAGCGGTTCCGTCCCCCACCAATCTGAAAATGCAAAAATGCTTTACGGATATTTGATTGAATCTGACGACCTGAAATGAAGCCTGTTTGATCAGGGTGAATAAGGGTCTGAATGACTGTCTTTAAGCGCCGGGTTAGAACCGGTTGTATTATCTTTAAAATAGCCAAGACGAATCAGTCATGAACACAATTTAAAAAAGTCAATGGAGGATGGATCCATTTTCTATTGTGTCCGAGAAAACGGATCCGTCCCCATTGACTTACATTGGATCCCTCTTGCTTCGCACCACATCGTGGACAGAAAAACGCTGCTTGCAGTTTAGAGTTTTTACTCTAATGTTTTTACTTTTATATGCAATTATGTTGCTTTCGCAAACATAAAGAAGAAGTTCACTACTACCAATTCTTACTATCTTTTGTTGATCCCATCTTTGTAGTGTTTGGCGCACATAATTGCCTACTTATTTTTAAGAAGTTCTAGCACCGTTGCTGAGTGAAGCGAAAGATCAAGCGGTAACAGTATTTTATTTGAATATATAAATAAATCACATTTTAGTTTCTTATCCTTGTACCATATGAATAAGCACTTGCTTTGGATCGCACTGCATCCCCATTGAATTAATTAACAAAGAGAGTGTGTTGTTATGAAAACAAATATGGTTTTTGTAAAAGAAATGTGTGCTTTGGATATTATGACATAATAATAGAGTGCCTTAACTTATGTTTGTATGAAATCCAAGTGAATTAATGGTAGCAGTTTGACCCTCTTTACCCTCTGGCCTAATTTTGAATGACATTCCCTCTTTTCAGGGGTGGGATCGGCGCCTCTTTAATTATATATGTTTATCTGGTAACCCCAAAATTCATTCATTTTCCAACAGAAATACATTTTTCTTGTTTTTTTTATCAACTTGAAGATAGTCACATTTACTCTTTGGGTGACAGCCAGAATTTTTTATTTTAAACTTGAAGTTGTCCACTGGGATACAATTCTCCAGCTGGATCCTAGAGTGCAGCACACCTTTATTCTTCCATGCTAACATAAAGACTGTATTCGACTGGCAGATTGTCCGCCAGATGATAGTTAGCGAACGTTCGTAGTAACGCTTGTTAGCGATGATCTGGCAGTGTAATATTGCCGCTAATAACACTATGAATGCACAAACGCTTGTACATTGGGCAATCCAAATCTTTCAACAGGTTTAAAAATTATTGTTTGCAGGCATCAGATCATACTCTGTAATCACGATCTGCTGCCGGAAAATTGTGATTCAGTATATTGAGCAGATGATTGCCGGGAAGGAACGCTTCCCTCCTGAAAATCGCCTGCCTGGTCTGATTGTCTAATACAGCCCTAAGTGTTGTGCCTTATCTAGCACAACAAATAAAGATGAGCATGTAAGCTTTGTCAGCCATACATATAAGCACAGACGTACTCCTTTTAGTTGCATTTGGTTCTTTAAAAAGTCCTTGTAAGATTTCATTCTGAACACAATTACAAAAGTACACTAAATTCCCTAAAACCCTTTACAGCATTGGGGGTTGAATAATTTTTAACACAATTGTATATAAATGCTAAATGGTAAATACTGTATCTAGTAATATTATGGTGAAGAACCTGGTTCCTCTAGTACTTTAAAGAGGTTTCATCTAATGCCAATTCAATGGGTTGTCTATTTCGGACCATCCCTACTTGCTTCAAGGGTCTCTTAACAATAAGCCGATCTCAAAGTGTTTACCGCTACTTCCTGCAATTAATCGTATTTTATGGGGGAATCTGGCAGTAAGACTTCATTTTCTCTGGAGTGAAAACACAGGAGAAATTAAGCATTACACAGCTCCTAACATTGAAATCAATGTTTTACCTGTGCAATATAGGACATGACAAGTTCTACAGATTGAGAGGCATTTTTTGCAATCAAAACAGTCCTGAACAGGACTACCCTCCATGATATAGGACTAGGAAAGGTTTCGAGAATGTATAAAAATCTAACAAAAAAACTTTGTTTTCATTAGTCTACAATGAGCTACACATATTTCTATCAATAGTTTGAGATGCGGGCAAATTTCTCGAAATAGCATCAGCCATTTTTAAGATCAGAAGACAGGAAAGAATAGAAAGGAGGATCCCATGACCCTAGGCAGTGTTTGTATTCAAACCTGCATGCATTTTCAGAAAAAAGCGCAAAAGTTTGTTTGAGGGTTTTTTACTTTTTGAGTTTTCGTTTTGTGCTCCCTGCCTTCCCAGAGCCATAAATTTTTTATTTTTTGGTTCACATAGCCACATGAGGGCTTGTTTTTTGTGGGACGAATTGTACTTTCCAACGCCACCATTTAATATTGCATATGATGTAGTGGGAAGTGGTAAAAAAATTCCAAATGGGGTGAAATTGCCAAAAAAAAAGCAATGCCACCACAGTTTTGCGGCTTTTTAAATTCCGACATTCGATGCGCGATAAAACTGACCAGTTAATTTTACTCTACAGGCCAGTATGAATCCGGCGACACCCTATATGTATAGGTTTTCCTGCGTTTTAATAGTGAAAAAAAAATTCTAAAGTGGGAAAAAAATCTGTTTTACTTTTTTGTCACCATGTTTTGACCCCTATAAATTTTTTGTAATTATATGTACAGAGCTGTATGGGGCTCATTTTATACAGGCAAATCAAATTTAAGAAATTTGTTCATCACTCTCAATTGTCTAAATCAGGGATGCTTCCCTCCAGCTGTTGCAAAACTACAACTCCCAGCATGCCTAGACAGCCTACAGCCATTAG
Source organism: Bufotes viridis (assembly GCA_033119425.1). Lineage (NCBI taxonomy): Eukaryota > Metazoa > Chordata > Amphibia > Anura > Bufonidae > Bufotes > Bufotes viridis. The sequence goes on along the minus strand of CM065591.1, from coordinate 311,483,052 downwards.
AGAATGCTGGGAGTTGTAGTTTTCCAACAGCTGGAGGGCAGCAGGCTTTGTTGCCCCTTAGTGCATCCATATTATAGTCAAACTGGTTATAAAGTTAATAGGAAATTGAGTCTTGAAATGGAAGCCACTTATTATCAAAGTAAATACCGTATCAGATCTCTTTCTCACTCTCCAGACTGTTTTTACAACACTTATAGCACTATTAAACTAAACAAGGTTGTCCCAAACATAGCTGGAGGGATTTATTGAGATAATGATCACTACTTTTCTGGCAAGTGTCACTGGAAAACAACTGACTTTGATACACAAATATGCTTTGAAGCAACTAAGAATCATTGCATAGGACTATTTATTAAAATAATAGCACCTGAAACTTTGTATATACTGAACTACTTCAGCTGTGGTTTTGTGCTTGAATAACTGCCATCTTGTTACTATTGGTGCGCCGATACAACACTATTCATCAAATATAAAAAAAAATCATTGATGACCAAGGCCTTGTTGCCAGTTTCCTGGTGTAGAAAAATCCCAAATATTGGTGCAATCTCCATTTTGAGCAAATATATTATTACTTGCGCAAGAAAATTGGTGTAATGTCCACCAGGTCATAGCATAGAAACCTGCAAGAAAAGCCAGACTTCATAAAATCCCACCTTAATCTTATATGGGAACTCTTTACATACATCGGTGTTGTTTGTTATTACTTAAGACCACCATGCACAGTAGAGTATTGTTTATAAGGGGAGCCCCCGACTCTCCTGAGAGAAGGATTAGGTGAAGTAAATATTTTCTCCTGATCCTTTTATTCTCCCAGGGGATAAGCCACTGGCACAGGTGTCTGGCAGCGACTTTCTCCCCTCTCCCTATTGAATACACATACAAGTTAGGCCAAACCAAATGTGTATAGAGGAATCTAGAGACTTAGCTGTTGGCCAAACAATCAATTGTTTGACAGATATTAAATGTGTATGGGCATCTTTAAGGTATAACGCATTAAGCTTTCTTTCCTGTTTTTTTTTTCTGCAACCAGAAAGACAGCATGAAGAATGACTGATAGTCTTCAGCACCTTCTCCGTAGAGCTATTACCAGGAGATCCAGCAAGGGCAGAAAGACATGTTCTAAATAACTCTGCTCCAATACCTATAGGTAGCTGCCTTCACTTCCAAGCCCTTAAAAAGCCTTGACTTGGGTATCAGTAAAACCAAAGAAACCCATCTGCAGACAGAACCATTGTTTCTCCTTTTCAGTACCGAATGGGATTCTAGTTGGCCATGTAAGATGTCTACAGATAGGTGTCCCTTGTTTGAATGGTACCTGAGTAATGTTTTTAGGCTCTTTAAAGGACAGGCAATGACAAACAGGGTAGCACAGGTTTCTTCCTTCTGCAGCAGAGCTGTTTTATTACTACTACTGTTTATATTGCATGATGATATTCTAAGACATTTTTCAAAACAGTTACAAGTAGAAAATTATAACAAAACATTCATTAAAACCCATAAATACTTAACACTACAGTGTGCAATTAGTGGGTAGCAAGACAAAAACAAGGGAGAGAACCAATCCCATACAAGCCCAGGGATGTGTGTGTAGATAGAAGAAGTGAGCAGGCAGCTGTAGGAGGTGGTTCTGGAACAGTGGGACACCTAAGACAGATTATACTCCTGTTGGAAAAGTTTACATTCCTCCTGTCCGCCCTATTCGTAACTTTCTAAGCCTATCACTCACTTTGAATTCATTGCTAAATCTATTACATTAGGACAATTTTATAGAGAGGAGGCGAAGGAGGCGCTGCCGAGAGATTCACACAGACATGCTGGCTATATAAAACTGTGGAGAGAGGAAGAGGAAAGAGGAGGATGAGCAAAAGCTGCTGCAGCTAATAGTGAGTTTTCTATCTAACCCCAAGTGCTATAGCCACATCAATACTACTTTCCTATCATGTCCTAAATGGTGCAGTTGCTGCTTCTAAATAAGTGAATGAAAGAGTGGGAGCAGAATGTTTTGTTTTATCCAGTGAAGTCTATAGGAGACATCATGGCATAGCAGAGATAATCATAGCTAGTCTTGATCCACTAGCTCAGGTGAAAATGACACAGATAGAGCCTGCAGAGGAGAAAACTAGTCCTCATATGCACATACTTTGCAGCATATTCTGAAGTCACCTGAAAGTGCAATTACGTTTTAAGGTTTGGAGGGTTGACGAGTGATGTTGATGGCATGAGGCTGGTAATTTTAGTGAAGAGAGGCGGCAATAGCCAAGTCCTGAATATGAGAGCATGAGGAGGTGATTCAAGTAGAGTGTTAGTATGGTATAGAATCCAATAAGCAGTACTTTGCGCACAATACTAAGTAAAAATGGAATGTACTTTAAAGTGAAGCTCTGGCTTGAAAACACTTTAATGGTTGCATTTAGAAGTTATATAACTAGTATATAATTATACTATACAAATCTCTTCCTTTATGAAACAACAGTTCTAAAATAACCCTGCAGGGCTGTGGAAATGATGAATGGTCTGCATTCTTTCAATATGGTGCTGACAGATGCACTTGTGGTGAGCCGAAGATAATAAATTGATAACTATGACATAAAAATAAATGTTATCACACAATTCTAAAATTGCTAATTATTTCAGCCAACGAAAATTGCAAAGATTTTTATATAAAAGCAGGAGTTTAGAGTAACTTGTAACATCTAGGTGTTTGTACATTCACAGATTTTTTTTTAATTTTCTTTTCTAGTAATATCGAGAGTTAATATACTTTACTTGTGCTTTAGATTATTGATAGCCTGGAACACTGACGAACATAAACTCAGAGTAGGAATAAGTGAACATGTCAGATGGTCATAAATGGTTTAGGTGCTGCCTCATAAGTTTTTGTTCTCTTTTAAAGTTACCTCCCACATCATGCCCCCGGCATAGAATTTACTGTCTGCGGTAATAAAGTGTTCTCTTTTTTTGACATGTGTCAAGACGATGCAGACTAATCCAGTTGTGTCAGAGAAGATGAAAGAAAACCAGACTTTTTAAAAGGCTACAGTAAGATACGGGAACCACAAATATGTCACAAGTGTTTTTGTTCACCCTTTACTGCTGATCTAAACATAGTCTTTGAATATCTATCTATCTATCTATCTATCTATCTATCTATCTATCTAATATCTATCTATCTATCTATCTATCTATCTATCTATCTCATATCTATATATTATCTATCTATCTATCTATCTATCTATCTATCTATCTATCTATCTATCTATCTATCTATCTCTATCTCATATCTATATATTATCTATCTATCTATCTATCTATCTATCTATCTATCTATCTATCTATCTATCTCATATCTATATATTATCTATCTATCTCATATCTATATATTATCTATCTATCTATCTATCTATCTATCTATCTATCTATCTATCTATTGTAGGAAGGCACAAGGGACCATAGTTGATGATAGATATGTGTCACCGAGGTTCCTGGCCTCGAAGTAGGAGCCAGTAGTTAAGGTGTCAGTGGCAGTAGCTGGTTGACATTTCGTTTATTTAGTTCAGCTGTTAATAGCTGATCCTGGATGGCTCTTACTGGGAGTAGTCATAGTGCTGGGTGGGTGACTACTCCCCATGTTCCAGGCTGGGTCTTGACTGGCCTACAAAAAAACAGCCAGCAGTGTCAGACAGGGGAGATTACCTCTCTGACTGGGAAACTCTGTGGAGTGCTGTGTGGGATCAGAGTCTAAGCTGGAGTGGTAGTGCCTGAAAGACTGAGGACAAAGCGAGGTCCACATACACCCTGTGGGGTTACGGTACTGTGCAAAACCATACCTGTGTTGTGCTATAGATACGGGACTTTATTGTTTCTTTGAGGCCGGCTGGAGCAAGCCAGTCACTGAGGTTTACTGCCTTATTGTTTTGTCCAGAATAAAAGACAATCGTTGCTTTGCTTCCACGCTAAAAGGCTGCCGCTGTGTTCTTGTCTGAAAGCTCCTGTATCTATCTATCTATCTATCTATCTATCTATCTATCTATCTAATCTTTACATATTAGCCTTAGATTCTAGAGTCAGTCCATGCAGGTGTTATGGGGCCCCTAGAGATTGGAGGCCCCAGTCCTTGTTATCTGTATCACATGTTTGTTATGCAAGCAGGTGTGGACCTACTTCGCCACTGACCCTGGAGGGGCATGGCTATTTAACTACCTGGTCTTCTAGAGCCTCTGATGGTGAGAATAGGCTTGGGCCCTTAGGGTTGTTACCAGGTACCGCTCCAGAGCAGTCCTCGGGTCAGTGGCAGCTGAACAGGGGGTTAGAGATAGTGGTGCAAGCACCGAGAGGAAGGATGTAGTCAGGAAGTCCAGATTCAGGGCAGGCAGTTATCAAGCAAAGTCCGTAACTGGAGTCCAAGGTCAGAAGCAGTCGGCTATCAAGTAAAATCCGTTTAATCGAGAAGCAGGGTCCGGTACACAGAAAACAAGAAACTTCCAAACACCTTCACACAAGGGACCAGACTGGCTAGTGACCAAGAGTGCTCAGGCGCCTTCCTCAGGCAGAAAGCATTTTTAAATACTTACATAGACTGGGGAGATAGAGGGCGTGTACGTGCTGTCTCCCACAGGAGGAGAGACATGGCCTAACAAACAGTACAGGACTCAAGCAGGAAGTAAGCTCTGGCACAGAGGACAGATAAAACAGTTTAAGCGACCTGTGTAGGACCAGCAGCGCAGGCATGGAGAGCTGTGCTAACAATGTTGCATTGTTGTGGTGAGAATCTGTGCAGAGATCCCTTTTCAGTGGGTGAGGAATCAGAAGTACCAATTTATCCTGTCAAAGGTGGTTGAGTATGTGGTACCAGCCAAAACCAGATTTAAAATTTTTAAAAATGAACCTGTAGAATTTATAGGTTAATGTCTCTTTAAATGAATACAAAATCACAATAGTTTCTGGAGGTCTTGGTCCAGAAATCAATCCATCCCCTTCACTTGGTAATGCTCTACAGTTGTAACTACTATAAACACTTTAAGGTATTCAGCAGCATTTCTGGCATAGGCTACATACTCGCAGACTGCTGTAAGAGTGTTATTGTATGGGAGCCTCCACTCACAGAGTCAGCAAATTTTGGACAATATTACCATTTTTTCAGTTTAGGAGTATATCGCAAGTGACCTTTAAGGTCAACTAAATATTATCTTACTTAACTTAAAATAAGCCCTCCAGTCTTAAGACAGTAAGAACAAATACCCTCAGATATTATCACTAATAAAGAACATCCATGAGGGTTTACATATAGATCCGCTCTGTTTATTATGGCGCAGCACAGATCTGTTAGCTCAGGGCTTTTCTGTGAGTTTAAAGGCAAAGATAAAACTGTTGAACCACAGTGAGGTCTAGTCTAACGTGTCTACTGAACTCTTTATCCTACCAAATTGTGCTCTTAGGCCTCATGCACCCGACCGTATGTGTTTTGAGGTCTGCAAACCGTGGATCCGCAAAACACAGATGCTGCTCCGCGTTCCGTTCTGCAATTTACGGAAGGCGGCCCATTGTAGAAATGCCTATTCTTGTCCGCAAAACGGACAAGAATAGGAAATGCTCCATTTTTTTTGCTGTCCGCATCTTTTGCGGGCCCCATTGAAGTGAATGGGACCAAAACAACAGTTGTGTGCATGAGGCCTAAGACAGGGCATTCCTCCCTTTAAGACCCTGCTATTGCACATGGCATTTCCCGGGCACGTACCTGGCAGTGGCAGATAGAGCATGTGCTGTAAGTGCTGAGATTCAGGTGAGGGAAGGTAACTGAATTATTTCCCCATCAAGAGTCCACAATTACCAAGCATTTCCCTTGATCCCAAAGTCACCATTACTTCATGTGCAACTACATGGCCAGAAGGAATACTGTGAGATGAAAGGAATCGAGGTCGGCTATAGGACAGTAATATGTAATATTTTACACATGGACGAATTATGCAATTAACCTCTTGCCGCCACGCTAACGCCGATGGGCGTCAGCGCGGCGACTCTCTCAGGTCTCAGTCACGGCTATCGGCGTCATCTCGTGAGACCTGAGATTTCACATGAACACGCGCGCGTCGTGCGCGCGCGTTCATGTGATCGGAGCCGGGACAACTGAAACTACAGCCTGCCAGCGCTGATCATGCGCTGGCAGGCTGTAGATGCGGAAAAAAACGCATTTAAATCGCATATCAGACGCTGTTTTTTAAACAGCGTCTGATATGCCTGCTGTCTGCTCGTCTGGTGGTCCATTTGTTTGGGACCACCAGAGGAAACATAGGAAAAGTGCACCAATCACTACACACACACCCCCACCCCCATCACTGATTAACCCCTGATCACCCATGTCACCCCCTGATCACCCCCTGTCACCCCCTGTCACTAATCACCCCCTACAGGCTCATTCAGACGTCCGTATGTGTTTTGCGGATCCATGGATCTGCGGATCCGCAAAATACGGACACCGGCAATGCGCTTTCCGCATTTTGCAGTTCAACACAGAACTATATAGAAAATGCTTTTTCTTGTCCGCAATTGCGGACAAGAATAGGACGTGTTCTATATTTTTGCGGAACGGAAGTGCAGACCCGGAAGCTCGGATCCGTAATTCCGGATCCGAGCGGGACAAAGTCTGTCCCCATAGAAATGAATGGGTCCGCAATTCCGTTCCGCAAACAAAATTTCGGACGTGTGAATGGGGCATAAGGGTCCCGTTATCACCGTCAGTTAGTTAGCTACTTGTTAGGTAGCTAGCGCCCAGCCCTCCGCACTGCAGTCACTGATTTTGGCAGAGATTTTTTCATCCACATTGATCGATGCGAATAAAGAAATCTGTGCCGTTCATTTTTTTTTTTTTTTTCAGCGCAGAGGCTGAACGGAAAAAAAAAAATCTTATTACCCGTGTGCTCAATATACGGAGAATCGCAGAAACTCCTAATGCTGGCCATACGTGTAATGATTGCGGAGACCCCTAAAATGCCAGGGCAGTATAAATACCCCACATGTGACCCCATTTTAGAAAGAAGACACCCCAAGGTATTCCGTGAGGGGTATGGGGAGTTCATGTAAAATTTTATTTTTTGTCACAAGTTAGTGGAATATGAGACTTTGTAAAAAAAAAATATATATATATCAATTTCCGCTAACTTGTGTCAAAATTTTTTTAATGTGAACTCGCCATGCCCCTCACAGAATACCTTGGGGTGTCTTCTTTCCAAAATGGGGTCACATGTGGGGTATTTATACTGCCCTGGCATTTTAGGGTCCTAAAGCGTGAGAATCCAAATACGTAAAAATGCCCTGTGAAATCCTAAAGGTACTCATTGGTTTTAGGGCCCCTTTGCGCATCTTGGCTGCAAAAAGTGTCACACATGTGGTATCGCCGAACTCAGGAGAAGTAGGGCAATGAGATTTGGGGAGTATTTTTATATATACCCATGCTGCGTGTGAGAAATATCTCTGTAAATGACAACTTTTTAAATTTTTTTATTCAAAGTTGGCAATTTACAGAGATATTTCTCTCACCCAGCATGGGTATATGTAAAATACACCCAAAACACATTGCCCTACTTCTCCTGAGTACAGGCGATACCACATGTGTGATACTTGCAGCCAAGATGCAAGGCCCAAATCAATGAGTAACTTTAGGAGGGCATTTTTACACATTTTCTTCTCACGCTTTAGGGCCCCTAAAATGCCAGGGCAGTATAAATACCCCACATGTGACCCCATTTTGGAAAGAAGACACCCCAAGGTATTCGCTGAGGGGCATAGTGAGTCCATGAAAAATTAAACTTTTTGTTAAAAGTTAGCGGAAAGGGAGACTTTGTGAGAAAAACAATAAAAATCAATTTCCACTAACTTGTGCCCAAAATTTTTTTCTATGAACTCGCCATGCCCCTCATGGAATACCTTGGGGTGTCTTCTTCCAAAATGAGGTCACATGTGGGGTATTTATACTGCCCTGGCATTTTAGGGGCCCTAAAGCATGAGAAGAAAAATGCGTAAAAATGCCCTCCTAAAAGGTACTCATGGGAATTTGGGCCCCTTTGTGCATCTTGGCTGCAAAAAAGTGTCACTCATGTGGTATCGCCGTACTCAGGAGAAGTAGGGCAATGTGTTTTGGGGTGTATTTTTACATATACCCATGTTGGGTGAGAGAAATATCTCTGTAAACTGACAACTTTGTATAAAAAAATTTTAAAAAGTTGCCGTTTACAGCGATATTTCTCACACACAGTATGGGTATATATAAAAATACCCCACATGTGACCCCATTTTGGAAAGAAGACACCCCAAGGTATTCCGTGAGGGGCATGGCGAGTTCACAGAATCTTTTTTTTTTGGCACAAGTAAGCGGAAAATGAGATATATATATTTTTTTTATTTAGTTTTTTACAAAGTCTCATATTCCACTAACTTGTGACAAAAAATAAAATTTTACATGAACTCACCATACCCCTCACGGAATACCTTGGGGTGTCTTCTTTCTAAAATGGGGTCACATGTGGGGTATTTATACTGTCCTGGCATTTTAGGGGCCCCTAAAGTCTGGAATCCAAATGCGTAAAAATGCCCTGTGAAATCCTAAAGGTACTCATTGGTTTTAGGGCCCCTTTGCGCACCCAGGCTGCAAAAAAGTGTCACACATGTGGTATCGCCGTACTCAGGAGAAGTGGGGCAATGTGTTTTGGGGTGTATTTTTATATATACCCTGCTGGGTGTGAGAAATATCTCTGTAGACGACAATTTTTAATTTTTTTTATACAAAGTTGTCAGTTTACAGAGATATTTCTCTCACCCAACATGGGTATATGTAAAAATACACCCCAAAACACATTGCCCACATGAGTGCCACTTTTTTGCAGACTGGGTGCAAAGGGCCCAAATTCCAACGAGTACCTTTAGCTTTTACATGGCTGCTCACAATTTAGCCCCGCCCAAAATGCCAGAACAGTAAACATACCGCACAAATGACCCCATTTCGGAAAGTAGATACCCCAAGGTATTCACTGAGGGGCATAATGAGCCCGTATGAGATTTTTTTTTTTTTTGCCAGAAGTTAGCAGAAATGGAAACTTTATTATTATTTTTTTCCTCAGAAAGTGTCATTTTCCGCTAACTTGTGAAAAAAATGAAATGATACATGAACTCACCATGCCCCTCCGCGAATACTTTGGGGTGTCTTCTTTCTAAAATGGTGTGATTTGGGGGGTATTTATACTTTCCTGACATTCTAGCACCTGAAGAAACATGACAGGCGCTCAGAAAGTCAGAGCTTCTTCAAAATGCCGAAATTCACTTTTTTGCACCATAGTTTGTAAACGCTATAACTTTTACCCAAACCAATAAATATACACTTATTGGACTTTTTTTTATCAAAGACATGTAGAACAATACATTTAGAGAAAAATTTATATAGAAATGTAGTTTTTTTTAAAAAAAATTACAACAGAGAGTGAAAAATGTCATTTTTTTGCAAAAATGTCGTTAAATTTTTATTAATAGTAAAAATGTCAGCAACAATGAAATACCACCAAATAAAAGCTCTATTAGTGAGAAGAAAAGGAGGTAAAATTCATTTGGGTGGTAAGTTGTATGACCGAGCAATAAACGGTGAAAGTAGTGTAGTGCGGATTTGTAAAAAAGGGCCTGGTCACTAGGGGGGTATAAACCTGTGGTCTTCAAGTGGTTAATGGGGTTGTCTTATGTCAGGAAATGGCATTTATCATGTAGAGAAAGTTAATACAGGGCACTTACTAATGTATTGTGATTGTCCATATTGCTTCATTTGCTGGCTGGATTCATTTTTCCATCACACTTCTAGTTTCCATGGTTATGACCACCTGAAGTCCAGCAGCGGTGGCCGTGTCTGCGCACTATAGGAAAAGGTGCTGGCCTCTGTGGTGGCCGGGAACGTGGGAGTGCGCATAGGATGGCGCTTTTTCCTGTGGTGTACAAGCACGGCCACCATTGCTGGACTGCAGGGTGGTCGTAACCATGGAAACAAGCAGGTTATCGTGTGATGGAAAAATGAATCAAGCCAGCAAAGGAAGCAATATGGACAATCACAATACATTAGTAAGTGCCTTGTATTAACTATATCTACATGATAAATGCCATTTGCCTCCAGCTTCACTATCATCCACCGAGCCGGCTCCTGCGCTCTTCCTGTTTAACTGAGTGCATGCCCAGTGAAACACTTGAGGCTGATGCGCTCAGTTAAACAGGAAGAGCGCAGGAGCCGGCTCGGTGGATGTTAGTGAAGCTGGAGGGAAGGAGTGGGCGGGGTTATCGGCTACCAGTGACGTAGCCAGTGGGGGCGGAGCTTGACGGAGCAGTCGCAATGCCAGGGACATATGGTATGAGCAGAGAGAGGGGCGGGCCTGGGCTCTGTCGCGGGGAGGCAGGCCTGGGCACTGGATGGAGGGCGTTCCTGGGCACTTTTTGATTGAAAATAACGCCCCTCTGGGCACCTTCAGGTGTCATTAGCATAAAGATAAAAGTGGATTTTCATGAAGGTAGAAAGCCAGGTCCAAGTGTAAAGAACACCTATGGAAAGAAGGTATGAAGAGCTACAAGAACCTATGTTTGGCTTAATATTGATTTTCCAGGTGACAGAATCCATTTAATCACCAAAATATACAGCTGTCTGCAATTTCTCAGTTATTGGGACTGTAATACACACGCTGTTCAATTAAAGTGAATAGGAAATTTCCATGACAGACTCCTTGGGCCAATCAGAGGATATGATTCTGAGGACCCAACGTCCATATATACAGGGCAGATAAATATCTTCTTTATATTGCTTCATAATCCTTTCTATGATTTATCATTGCACATACAGGGCATATCGTATTTGTTATTCTACTGGAGGGATCAGCAACCTACAGCACTCCAGATGCTGTGAAACTACAACTCCCAGCATGCACACTTACTTGGCTGTTCTTGTAACTCCCACAGAAGTGAAAGGAGAATTCTGGGAGTTGTAATTTCAGAACAGCTGGAGTGACGGGGGTTGCTGATCCCTGTTCTACCGATTTGGTTTAAAATCTGTCAACACACTATATTCTAGATTACCTAGCATTATCAATCCCCTAGACCCCTATGGATAATGGATACGAATATTAACTCTTCTTCAGCCTAGACCACCAGAGGCGCTAGGTATTAAATTAAAGGTAAGGAATGGATGTGTAATGTGCTGCATTTAGAAAGCTGGCAAAGTTATCATAATCAAAGATAAAGAGGGTAGAATTTTGCCAACTCTCTTGTGGGAACCAACACCCAAACCCCATGGGTGTTTCATGAATGCTATCACTTTTCCCAGGTAAAAGTATGTGTAAGGCTAGGTTCACATCTATGTTTTGTAACTCCAGTAGTCTGTTACGGCAGAGAAACAGACTACAGGAATTACCGTATCCGGCATAGCTGGACACCGCCAGGCACCACTGGATTCCCATTCACTATAATGGGATCCTGCGGGTTTCCAGTCTAGATGCTGGCTTTCTGCCAGAGATATACTGTTATATTATAGAGGATGCGAACCCAGCAGTGCCCAGACAAGTCCAGCTATGCCAGATGTGGTAAATCTGGTAGTCTGTTTCTCTACCGGAACAAAACATAGATTTGAAGGAACCGTAATGTGGTAAATTTACAAAGTTGGCTATACGGTACATGCTTCTGGGCTTCTAAAAATGCTTGCGTATTTACCTTGTGCACAGAATTGCCAAATCTATCCAGATTCTTGTTCTGGCTAAATAAAGTGCAGAGCCTTTTATTAGGAAACTAATACAAGTTACCACATGCAACAATTGCTGAAAAGAACATTTCCATGCTATGGGATCATAATCCTTGTTCCGTTGCCATTGTTTCAAATAGCAATATCCGCCCAAAAAAAAATAATTTTTGCAGCAACTAGAATGAATAAATTTGTTACAAGCTTTGAAACCATTCATCTTATCATCCTAGAGTGAACAAAATGTTAGGTCACAATGGGGGCAAGCTGTTTTGTAATTGTTTTTGGAAAGCCTCTTAATAGTTTAGTGTTGCAGATCCAGTGAACAGCCAAAAAAGGGCTGGGTGGAATGAGCAAAGGTTTAGTGGTAAACCTCTTTTTAATCTTCCCAAGAACTTTGTAAAAAATATTGTAATGACATGACACCGGGCAGATACACAGTGAACCCTCAGTTTCTTAAGTGCTTCCTTAGAACATTAACAAGTACCTGGGCGTGATTGGTGCTGTTCACTGAAGATAATCCTGTGTTTATGTTTAGGGTTGAACATTAAAAAAAACTAGAGGAGCAATGATTCTAGCTCTGCAGTTAGGTTAGTATTGGTTTATTCTACATGATATTTTTGGACAAATACAGGAGGGATTATGCCTGTGAGATTTTGCCAGGAGTAAACTCTTTGTTAAGCGATGGGCCAGGATCAGCTATGTTTTACTGTTCAAACAGACATGTAAATATAACTTTTCAGCATTCATTTCTATCTCATAGAATTTCTTTATTTTATAAATCCCTGGGATAATATCTTGGCCATGGTCTCAAAGGCAGGGCAGTGTAGTTTTGTATCAAACCAGAGATTGCCTTACCTTTAGGAACGGAATATATTTCCAGGTAAGGAAGCAGTGGGCGGTGGCTCAAATTCTTGACTTTGCTTGAAGTTCAGATCTTGCACATTAGGAGTCAGATCAGACCTCACATAGATTTGAAGTCCTATATAGAATAAATAGCTAATAAAATCGGAATAATGTATAGTACTACAGTTTTCTTCAAAATCAATTCAGCAAACCATATGGAAGCTATGGGCCAGAAAATCTATTTTGTTGAGGGTTTTGTACCACCCAAATTGCATTAGTATTCCCCTAATTTCCCTGTTTAGCTAAGAAACCTATTCTTTGTAATGAGTGTAAGCTCAAAATGCAGTAATTGCAATAATAATTTATTTAAAAAAATAAAATAAAAATATAGTAAAGTTTTAGATGTGCAACAGCAGATGGAAATTGCCAAAGTAATTTATATTGCATTAACAGATGATAAATTCTGAAGACTATTAGGATTTGCCAAAGCTCCTATTGATGATATTACCTTGTTTTATGTCAGCAGTCCGTGCCCACTACAACCTCTCTTCCCATTGGGCATGGCCGGTGGATCACTTATTTTGTTATTCCTAGCAGATAATCCCCACTGGCATCTTCCTATTCTTCCCTGGTGGGTAGAGCCTCCTCTCCTGCTCACCTTTTCTGCCGCTCTACACCCAAAGGGTTTACATGTATCTCCTCTGGCTCATAAGGTACTTGCACAATGTTGCAGATTATGTGTCTTTTTTCTGGCCGATTTTCATGCAGGAAAACTACAGCTTAAAGTGGTTGTTCAGAGCTGAACCTGGACATATCCCCGTTTTCCATTTCATGCTCCGATGTTCTCCCTGTCCATGCGCTGTATCGTGCCGCGCAAGGGCTGTTTGTTTATACTTTTTACAATGCTAGGTGGAGGCTTTCATCTAGCATTGTTCCTGGTGACGTCACTGGCACTGATGGGCAGGTTTTAGAGCTGTCCTAGTCATTTTACAGGTTAGGGCAGCGCTAAAGCTCGACCATTAGTGCATCACCGGATCCCCAGAAATGCTCCAATGCTCATGTCAGAGGGCATGCCTGGGAGAAAACTGGAATATGTCTGGGTTCACCTCTATAAATCCACATATAAATTCTGTTTCTAAATAAGCACCTGTGTGCAGGTAACCTTAAAGAGTCCAGTGTTCATCCATATAATTCTTCCCCAGCCAATCGCTGGCCACCATATGGTATTCAAAGCACCTTTACCGTGGGAAGGTGTCTGTATAACTGGTTCTAGTTGTCTAGTTTCCTGCAAATGTACACTATTTGTTTTGTTTTCTATCCGGGGTACTAACTTCTGCCTCTCTCTGGAACTGACCCGATTTCAGCCTGATCTACTTACTGACCGTGAACTGCCTGCCCTGACCCTTGGACTGACTTTGGATTGCACAAACTCTGCCTGGTCGGACCTCAGCTTGACAGAAGTTTTGCCTGAACTCTTGATGTTTCACACTGGTGTCTTTTGACCCCCAAAGGTCAGCAGTCTACTGAAAAGAGACTTCTCCAAGAGGTGGCAGCCTGGAGGTTCTTCTGCAGCGGAGTCCAGATTGCTATATAGGGATTAGGGTGATGGTGAAGACCAGTGGGGCAACTCATGTAATGCCCCTAGGCGTAGCCCCAAGACAAATCTGTTCAGTAGACACAGTAGACCCACATATGCTCCAGAAAGATGGGCATAAGGGTGTGAGGGTTGCAGAGATAGCAGAGCCTCTAGAAGTAATGGCAACACCCCTATTGCTCCTAGAGGCACCATTTGCATAGAATAAAACATAATTTTTCTCAGCAGGCACATATGGCCATGGGACCAACACAGATGCCTTTAGCTGCCAAGCCCACATGCAACAGGTCAACCAGTTTCATCGGTTCAAATCTATTGACAGATGCCCTTTAACAGTTTTCTCTTAGTACAGTTTGCATCCATAACATTTTTGGGCAAAAGTTTTGGCTGCGTATACGGTATGTGAATAAATGCAATATCAATTGTTCTTGACTAACAGAAAGTCATTTTTGGTCACCTCTAATTATTACCACAGATTGCACTGTACAAAGAGGTATCTGCCAAGAAAGAGAACCATCTCATCAGTGCAACCTCTTCGAAGTGGCTCCCTATAAGTCAAGAACCCACTTTCGAACAAGCCTTTGGTTCGGACAAGGGAATATAGTCAAGCCAGATATCCATCTGCAGACAGCTGTTTCGGAGTATTTGCCCCTCACCATTATGATTACAATTCTGGCTTGCTTGGTGCATTGCCTTGGAACCGGCTTAGGCAGGTTGCTGAATCTACTTAAACAGACCAGTCCTGTATGGAGACTTACTATGGAATACTTCCTGTGAGTCTCCATACAGGACTGGTGTGTTAAAGCAGATTCAGCACCTTGCTTAAATTGATTACACTGAAAATTAGTAAAGAACACTTACTACATGGACCATGGTAATGTAGAAAATAGGGTGAGACAATGGGAAAGTTTTTTTTTTTCATGTAGAGACCAGACAAATGTCGTGATATAGTATTAGATTTGTCTAACTGGGATAATGTTATATGGCAAACGACCTTAATCTTAGATAAGTATATATCAGAGCACAGAGCATAGGATTGCACTCTAAACAATATGTACATTGTGAATGAGCGCCAATATCTACAGAGACATTCTTTCTATATAATGTCAATTCAACTAGTGGCTCAAAGAACATAATCACCCTCCATAAATAAAGAAACCTGCAAACCTATGCTCACTAAATTACACATGGAGGCTTTTCTTGATATACTGGCCTACACTGTGGTATAATCTAGGCTAATATTTTACTATAAGATGGAAAATGAAGTCATGTTTATCAAAGGTAAAGCTTGATAAATTGCAGGTGTAGTGTACCCAATGTGCCTAAATCTCCTAAAGACGTTAAGCTAAGGAAAAGCCTAAGGTATTCGTAAAACCAAGATATCATGTTGCAAGGAAGAGCTTGAGGTTCCATATAAGCATGGTAACAAGATATCGCATCCCAAATGTTGCCTTAAAATATTTAGCCAGTAAAAAGTTCATATTGTAACCATATCCAAATGCATATAAATAATTCTCATTTTTTTCTGTTGAATTTGCTGACATTTTCTCAGCCACTGTAAAAAAGAAAAAGCTTAAGTAAATGGGTCAGCAAAAAACAAAAAACAAAAAAAAAAAAAAAAGATTTCCAGGTGCAGTAGTACAATAGACTAGAACAGTGAAGACACTGAATGAGTTGATTTATGAGTCTTTATATTAAATAGCAAGACTGTTCAGGTTTTAAATAAAACCTAAGCTATGCATATTCAGATTTACTATCTTCCTTTGATAGTGACATTTTAGGTGAGTGATGTGTATTTAAACAGCTATGTAATCAGGTCCAGAACTCCAGTGAAAGAGCAACATCAGAGTGGCAGAGATAGCAGTTACATCTGGGCCCTGGTGCCTGAGGGGGCCCAGTGACCCACATTCCGTAAGAAGACAGGTTACAATTTTTAGGGGGGTCAGGAAGCTACAAGGTTCTCAATTGACTGGGACTACTAGTGGTGTAAGTAATGCTGGTCATAGGAGTAACATGGCCTTTCTGGGGCCAAAACATTTTTTATTTTTCTGTTCACAAAGCCGTATGAGGGCTTGTTTTTTGCAAGACAAGTTTCACTTTCTAATTTTACTGTTTATTAT
Organism: Bufotes viridis; assembly: GCA_033119425.1. Lineage (NCBI taxonomy): Eukaryota > Metazoa > Chordata > Amphibia > Anura > Bufonidae > Bufotes > Bufotes viridis. The sequence continues at coordinate 311,466,749 of CM065591.1, read as the reverse complement.
TTAATATGTAGTGGGGAGCTGAGAAAAGAATCCAAATGGTGTAAAATTGGAAAAAAATGAAATTCTTCAACAGTTTTATGGGTTTTGTTTTTATAGTAGTACCTATACTGTAAAACTGACCTGTTACTTTCATTCTTCAGGTCAGTACGATTCATGGTGCTTCAACATATGCATAGTTTTTCTTGCGTTTTAATATTGAAAAATAAATAAAAACCTTGAAAAATTTTTTTCTTCTTTTCATCGCCATATTCTGACCCCTATAACTGTTTTGTAGTTATGTGTACAGAGCTGTGTGAGGGCTCATTTTTTTGCGGGGCAATCTGTACGTTTCATTCTTGCCATTTTGGGGTGTCTATGACTTTTTGATCACTTTTTACTTAATTTTTTGTGGGAGGTGAAGTAACCAAAAATGATAATTGGCCTTTTTTTACTTTTTTTTCCCATTTCGCCATTTGCCTATGTGATAAACAGGATGCGTTTTCACACATGGAGATGCCCATGATGTGTATTTTTTTTTTATTGTTTATGTATTTTTATTTTCATTTTGGGGAAAGGGGGTGTGATAAAAAATTTTATGTATTTTTTTATATATATATATTTTTTAATTTAAAATACTTTATTAGGGAACTAAAAAAATGACTAATCAGTTTGCTTCTCTGAGAGACTCCAATGCATTAGCATTGGAGTCTATGAGAAATACACTTTATTCCTATGGAGCCCTGCCTCGTATCATTGGAGAATACAGAGGCTGTTGTACACACACGCTAACTCCCCTGATCCTCGCTGTGGGGAGCTGAAATACACCCAGAAGCACGCACTTCTGGGTTTTTGTGCTCCCATATGCCGCGGTCACATTTGACCATGGCATCTGATGGGTTAAAAGTCACCAATCTGCATTACCACCAGTCACGGACATTAGGCCTGGGTCTCTGTTGTGTGAAACAGCAGGTTCCCGGTTGCTATGAGCGAAGCAAGCACCATCTTTAAAGACCTGATATGTGACATACTATTGCGTCACATGTTGGGAAAGGGTAAAAGGGACCAATTTTTTTATTATTATTGAATTTTACTCATTTTGGGATAAAACAAATTTTTTCAATTGATCATTATTAAAAAAAATTCTGCCATTCTATCACAAAGAATTAGCTTTTTTTCTAACTGTGTGAATCCTACTTTCATCTTCAATTTGTTCTGGTCACCTAATAAACCTAATCTCTAAATTACTGAAAGGTCATAAACACTTATTTTAGCCTTATTCTTATTAGTAAGATAAGAATTAAGCTATAATGAGTGTTTATAAGGTCAGAGATAAGGATCCGTCAGATGAGCTGCCTGACGGGACAAAAGAAAAATACAGATCCCACTACAAGAGAATCTCAAGGCTGTACAGAGAAAGGGGTTAAACATTTTTAATAAAGATGAATTTAAAAAATGATTTTAGATTTCTGAGATTAACCACTAAAAAGTTGCATTGTTTGCATAATCACCTCTGTTCCTGCGACATCCCTATTTTCACTGCACTGTATATGAGTGGAGCAGGTGGCTGCATTTTATATGAGAGAAAGTGGGCAAGGGCCTCCACATTTTTTAAAATCAAGATAATAGTTGGTCATATTCCTCAAATGGGTAGAAGGACTTCATATTATATGGTTGTGGTTATCTATAATTCCATATAAGAGTGAATTAAAGGGGATGGTCCCACCAAAAATATTCTACAGTTTTTAAACCAGCACAGAAAATCTATTACTAAACGAGATAAACAAGGCGGCAAACCATAATCAGGTGGTTATTATGGGGGACTTCAACTACCCAGATATAGACTGGGAAACTGAAACCTGTACATCCCATAAAGGAAACAGGTTCTTGGCAATAGCCAAAGACAATTACCTTTCCCAAATGGTTCAGGACCCAACTAGAGGGACGGCCATACTGGACTTAGTATTAACCAATAGACCTGATAGAACAACAGACGTGCAGGTCGGGGGACACCTGGGAAATAGTGACCATAAAGTAATAACCTTCCAATTATCCTTCAAACGAGAGTTTCTACAGGGAGGAACAAGAATACCGGACTTCAAAAAAGCAAAATTTAGCCAACTAAGAGAGGCCATAGGCCCAATTAACTGGGACATAGTCCTCAAAAATAAAAATACAACCACAAAATGGGAGATTTTTAAAAGCATTATAACATCAAATTGTGATCGATGCATACCTTATAGAAATAAAAGGCTAAGAAATAAGAAGAAACCAATGTGGATAAATAGAACCGTAAAAAAGCAATAAATGACAAAAAGAAAGCATATAAATCACTAAAACAGGAGGGAGCCAGGAAGCACTGATAAACTATAAGGAAAAAAATAGAATATGTAAAAACTAATAAAAACTGCCAAACTAGAGACTGAGAGATTAATTGCCAAAGAGAGCAAAACTAACCCTAAAATGTTTTTCAATTATATAAATGGTAAAAAATATAAACCTGAAGGAGTCGGCCCTCTACATAGCAATGAGGGGGAGTTGCAGAAAGCGATGAGGATAAAGCCAAGCTATTAAATATTTTCTTCACCACTGTTTTCACTGAGGAAAATAAACTGTCAGATGAAATGCAAAATGTAAAAGTAAATTCCCCTTTAAAAGTGCCCTGTCTGACCCAGGAAGAAGTACAGCAGCGACTTAAAAGATTAAAATAGACAAATCGCCAGGACCGGATGGCATACACCCCGTATCCTAAGGGAATTAAGTGATGTCCTAGCCAGACCCTTATTTTTGATATTCACGGACTCCATACTGACAGGGAATGTTCCACCAGACTGGCGTATAGCAAATGTGGTGCCAATATTCAAAAAGGGTCCAAAAACAGAGCCTGGAAATTATAGGCCGGTAAGTTTAACATCTGTTGTGGGTAAACTGTTTGAAGGTTTTGTAAGAGATGCTATCTTGGAGTATCTCAATGAAAATAAGCAAATTACACCATATCAGCATGGCTTCATGAGGGATCGGTCATGTCAAACTAATTTAATCAGTTTCTATGAGGAGGTAAGTTCTAGACTTGACAGCGGCGAATCAATGGATGTCGTATATCTGGACTTCTCCAAAGCATTTGACGCTGTACCACATAAAAGGTTAGTATATAAAATGAGAACACTTGGACTAGGAGAAAATATCTGTATGTGGGTAAGTAACTGGCTCAGTAATAGAAAACAGAGGGTGGTTATTAACGGTACACACTCAGATTGGGTCACGGTCACTAGTGGGGTACCTCAGGGTTCAGTATTGGGCCCTATTCTCTTCAATATATTTATTAATGATCTTGTAGAAGGCTTGCACAGTAATATATCAATTTTTGCAGATGACACTAAACTGTGTAAAGTAATTAACACTAAAGAGGACTGTTTTCTGCTACAGAGGGATCTGGATAGATTGGGGGCTTGGGCAGAGAAATGGCAGATGAGGTTTAACACTGACAAATGTAAAGTTATGCACATGGGAAGGAATAATGCAAGTCACCCGTACATACTAAATGGTAAAACACTCAGTAACACTGACATTGAAAAGGATCTAGGAATTTTAATAAATAACAAACTAAGCTGTAAAAACCAGTGTCAGGCAGCTGCTGCTAAGGCCAATAAGATAATGGGTTGCATCAAAGGGGCATAGATGCCCGTGATGAAAATATAGTCTTACCACTTTATAAATCACTAGTCAGACCACACATGGAGTACTGTGTACAGTTCTGGGCTCCCGTGAACAAGGCAGACATAGCAGAGCTAGAGAGGGTTCAGAGGAGGGCAACTAAAGTAATAACTGGAATGGGGCAACTACAGTACCCGAAAGGGTATCAAAATTAGGGTTATTCACTCTAGAAAAAGACGACTGAGGGAGATCTAATAACTATGTATAAATATATCAGGGGTCAGTACAAAGATCTCTCCCATCATCTATTTATCCCCAGGACTGTGACTGTGACGAGGGGACATCCTCTGCGTCTGGAGGAAAGAAGGTTCGTACACAAACATAGAAAAGGGTTCTTCACGGTAAGAGCAGTAAGACTATGGAACTCTCTGCCTGAGGAGGTGGTGATGGTGAGTACAATAAAGGAATTCAAGAGGGGCCTGGATGTATTTCTGGAGCGTAATAATATTTCAGGCTATAACTACTAAAGATGGGTCGTTGATCCAGGGAGTTATTCTGACTGCCTGATTGGAGTCGGGAAGGAATTTTTTCCCCTTAAGTGGGGAAAATTGGCTTCTGCCTCACAGGGTTTTTTTTGCCTTCCTCTGGATCAACTTGCAGGAAACAGGTCGAACTGGATGGACAAATGTCTTTTTTCGGCCTTATATACTATGTTACTATGTTACTATGTTACTTGGATCTGAATACTTTGGTGATCGCATGTAATTAAAAATGTAGTATAGCCACTGAGCTATTCAATAAAATGTATCTGTATAGCGCCACCTGCTGATTGTTTTTTTCTTATTTCTTTGTCCAGTTCACTGAGAAGGCTGCCCATGCTCAGCTTCATCCTTCAATTGACTCCTGAGCTGTGATAGGGAGAGCATGGATACACCCCCTTATCTTTAGAACAAAAGCCACTCCCCCTGAGCTGTCAGCTTGATATAAATCTAGCAGAGCAATGAATGGGGAGATCTCTGGATCCATGTGAGGTATACAGCTGCTTCTAGCTTTGTTAGAAATACATTGTCAAGTACTATATGATGTATGATTTTAATTTTTCACATTATTCATGGGATAACCCCTTTAACAGAGGGATGTACTTTTATTGAAGATGTTGCATTTTGTTATGGCAAACTGTTCCTTGTTAGGGTCCAAGTGGCTTAGAGGTTCCCAGTAGCAGTCTTCTACTGGGATGTAGTAGTCAAAAAGGAGCTGTGGTAGTGTGCCATGAAAGTTACCTTTTCTGTGGTTTTGAACACTACGTAGCTTTCTAAATGCAGATCAACCTCAAAAAAAAAAATTTGTGGCATTCCTTAAAATGAAAAGTACCATAGATACTTAGGCAGTAGGTGGAAGAGAAGTCATCTATTTACTATCTTACAACGCTAAAGAATAAGACACCTTTTCTCTTAATTATGCGTGCACTGATTTCACTCCAATATTATTAATATAAATAGAGCAATGAATGGGTCTCTTGTATCTACTTAAAGGCACTTCTGTAGGATATATTAAACGCAACAAAACAAATATTTTGGTTGGTTTGTCATCAGCAGGACACATTGATGGCTATTCATCAGACTATGATAATACCTACTGGATAAGTATCATACTGAAACTAAAGAATTTCACTCCACACTATCCCAGCACATAATTACAAGGTATTTATATTTGCTCCAGTAATGACCTTATTATTTCTTATTCTGGCCTTTTATAGCAAGTTCTATAAAATATTTAGGATTTCTATAAATTATCACATTATAATGAATCTATAGTATTTATACCAATCACATATTGAAAATTAAGAAGATAATCTTAAGGTCCTTTTACATGAGCCGATTATTGTGTAAATTATAATTAAATCATGCAAAACTGAATGATTATTGAGCAGTGTAAAAGCAATAAATGATAAAGAGAAAATTGACAATCGGTAGATTTCTTATTGGTGCAATCATTTGTGCGGGCACAAAAATCATCGTTGGACATTAATGATTTTATATGTGAACATTCTGCTTTACAAACGATGGAATATGTGATCGAAATTTCGATTTTGTGAACGATAATCTGAGCGTCTAAAGGGTCATTGTTGAAACGTTCACTGTAACGACTCGTTTATTGCTCAATAGTACCGATCATTGCCTTGTGTAAAGGTACAGTATCTTAAGTGCAGTGTAGAATTTAATTTGTTAAACATTTCATGGAAAAATTTTACGGGATCACGGGAAGTGCACAGAAAATATAATGCTAAACAGAGATGAACTCGATATAATGAAATAATTTCATTTTTTGAGCCTTATTGAGGGCCATGCTTTAGAGACGCTAATGTTGACTATAGACTAGAGATAAACGAACCACCCAGGTTTGGTTCAGGTTCTTCAAATTTTTGAAAACATTCGGTTTAGACCCGAATCGAGCCACAGTTGCTCTAGTTGCCCTAACAAATTGGTATATAACACACTCTAGTCTCCTAGGACTCAGAATTTTTCATTTTCACTTATTTTTTATTATTTTTTTAATTTTCCCCTTCCTAAGCTCTCAAACACAGCTTAGGAAGTAATGATGTCTGAGTGACACTGACATATACAGCCGTGGGTAAACGCATGTTTGACGGTGTTAACATAAAAGCGTGTTTAAAAACACACAGCGCTGTCAAGTGCTATGCTTTTTCATATTCCAAAACTTCCAAAAATTATCCCCTATCTGGGGCAGATGATATTGGTAAAATGATAAAATGCTTGAACGATGATAGAACACGAGTTGAATAGTTTTGCTTTTATTCCATCCTCCACAAAAAGGATTTCTGTTAAAATGGAGAAAAAGTGAAACAAATGTCCTTGCAGGTAGGTGCTTTTAAAGTCAACGTAACACGATTAAATAAGGCACACACGGTCACAATGGATATAAAGTACTTGCATTGCTGCTGGTTGTTGTAGTGTCGTGGGTAAAACACTTTCAAATGCACAATATCAGAAGAAGAACCGTGCTGCTTTCCTCATAAGTCCTCAAATCCACATGGAGAACAATCCTTTAATGCAGGTTATAGCACTCGACCAACGGGCACAATCACTGGTCCCCCCTGGAAATGCTAAAAAGACCACACGATAGTGCAACACCTTTAGGGTCCATTCACACGTCCGTTGTGTTTTGCGGATCCGCGGATCCGCAAAACACGGACATCGGCGATGTGCGTTCCGCAATTTGCGGACCGCACATCGCCGGCACTCTCATAGAAAATGCCTTTTCTTGTCCGCAATTGCGGACAAGAATAGGACATGTTCTATATTTTTCGGGAACGCAATTGCGGACCCGGAAGTGCGGATCCGCAATTGCGGACCCGGCCGGGACATCGTCTGTCCCCATTGAAACTAATGGGTCCGCAATTCCGTTCCGCAAAATGCGGAATGGAATTGCGGACGTGTGAATGGACCCTTACGAAAAGAAAACTTAAAAACATTTATTGCACTTACAGACGATCATAAGATCAAGCGTTTCATAAAGAATAAGAACCGCATTCACGGTATCGTCATAGCCCAACCCAGATTTTGCTCTCAAAAGCCTTTTCAGGGGCGAAATCTCGTCATTTATGGGGGTAGGGCCCTTTTTATATCGTGCAACATACATAAGAATTTAAAACATACAATAAACAAATTGTTTTAAAACACTAGCCTCCACAGACCAATTAGCAAGTTTTTTTTCACATCAGGGAATAAAGTTAACGGTCAACCAAGAATATTTACTCCCACCTCATTTCCTTCTCCCTATTAGGGTTACAACCGGGAATCTAAAGTATATATAATGTTTATATAATGTCATGGGCTGACATTCACACTACATTCAAACGGACCTTCCTTTCATTCATAAAGCGGTCACGTGATCTCCTCAACCAATCCAAAACTACTCACTATGATCTAACAGGGCACGTACACCAGTGGCACCTCCTCCCATTCACAAAAAGGGAGGTCACATGTAATGCTAAGCCTATCAGCAGCCAGTAAGGATTAAACTATACAAAAGCCATATTCCATCAATACCTCGCTGGACATCCTGCTGATGTCAAAAGATCTTAACAAAAGGCCAACACAGATATCGGAATCAAACAAGGCAAGGTTTTAAATTCAATTCAATATTGAAGCCTTCAGGTTGTAACGTACCTAAGCGGTAAATCCATTCAACTTCTCTACAGTTGATTTGAGCAACCGCATCATCGCCAGTGCTGTTTTACTACTTCCACCCCCATGAATTTTAACCCTTTTGGGATATTTCTGGTGCTTCTGTTTAAAATGGGCCGACACACTGTGGGTCATTAACCCTTTCCTTATGTTGCGTATGTGCTCCTGAATTGGAACTTTCAATTTCCGAAGGGTCCTACCAACATACTGTGAGCCGCAGGGGCACTCTAAAACATAAATGACCCCCTCATTCTCACATGTACATTTCCCTTTAACCTTAAATGTTCATCCATTACTATTAGACATAACAGCTTCCATGGACTGTAGTCGACCCTTCTGACCTCTATTCTTACAGGGTCCACAGAACCCACATCACATAAACTTTCCATGCCAAAAAACTAAATGGCATGTGGCATTATGTGGCATGGCCAGATTCATACGGACCTGGAGAATGAAGAGCACAAGTCAGTTTTACAGCATAGTTAACAACATTAAAAGAAATCTGTAAAACTGTGGTATAATTGTGTTTTTTTCAAAATTTCACCCCATTTAGAATTTTTTTCTTGCTTGCCACTACATCTTAATATTAAAAAATAAGCCCTTCTACAGCTATGTGAACGGAAAAATAAAAAAGTTATTGCTCTTTGAAGGCAGGGAGTGAAAAATGAAAAAGCAAAAATAGAAATTCGCTACGTCAGGAAAGGGTTAAGGGAATTTTCACCTTTGAACATCATTTTATATCTATATTAAAAGTTTAGCAACTTTGTAAATACATTGAATTATCTAAGGGTACTTTCACACTAGCATTAGAAGAATCCGGCAGGTAGTTCCGTTGCCGAAACTACCTGCTGGATCCAAAAATCCGTATGCAAACGGATATCATTTGTTTCCAGATGCGGATCCGTCTGACAAATGCATTGAAATACCGGATCCGTCTTTTCCGTGTCATTCAGAAAAACGGAGACTGTATTTATTTTTTTCACATTTTTAAAACCAGATCCGTCAATGTGGCAATTTCCGGAACACTTGGTACTGGATCCGGCATTAATATATTTCAATGGAAATGAATGCCGGATCCAGTTATCCGGCAAGTATTCCGGAAATTTTGGCCGGAGAAAAAACGCAGCATGCTGCATTTTTTTCTCCGGCCAAATACCGTACAAGGGATGGAATGGAAGACATCCTGATGCATACTGAACAGATTGCTTTCCATTCAGAATGTATAAGGACAAAGTGAAGTGTTTTTTTCCGGTATTGAGCATCTATGACTGAACTCAATACTGGAAAACTTTAACGCTAGTGTGAAAGTACCCTTACATTGATCCTTTTACATCTTTATTAGCAAAAGCACAAGTTAAAAAACAAAAATTTTAGATAGAGTTTAGGTTACGCCACTTTGGCTTAATAGATGTGGTTTATGGAATATATCCAACTGCCCACGCTGCGATGCACCAGGAGCTGACTTTATTCATCTGCTCTGGCTTTGTAGAGAACTAAAAGAATATTGGTCAGCGACTGACGATTTTATTACTCAAAAATTAAAAGTTGTGATTCCTTTTATGGTGGAGTGTTGGATATTGTGTGATCTGTCCAGGGTGAACTGTCACAAATATAAAAAGTTTCTTTTGATAAAAGTAATATTTTTGGCAAGACTTTTGGTTACACGGGTCTGGTTTTCATGGGATACTCCAAAGGTTACTAAATGGCTCAACTTTGTTAATAAGATTAAAATATATGAAGAAGTTCTTTATAAACAAAGGAAAATAGAAGAAAAATGGATTAAGTTATGAGGGGATTGGAAATTCTAAATCTCTTCCTTTGACTTCCCCCTTTCTTGGAGAGACGAACCGCAATGGTAGGGTGGGCAGGGAGGGTATCATGAGGTTGGGATAAAAAGTAATAAAGTAATAATGTTATCGATATGTATTTGTATAAAATATTGTTCGTTTCATAGTAAAAATATTAATTATAACTGAAACAACAAAACATATCATTACTAAAAATGAAAGATTAAAATCCCACCACCACCTTTTACCAACAAAAAAATAAAAAATTGAAAAAACAACAATCAATTTCTCCAATTTTTCAAAACGTGCAATATGCCATTTCTATGTCGGCCATACACCTCCCCTAATATCCAAAACCGTATCTTTGAGAACTGCCACCACATAAATGCAGCATTTGTCATGGAGCACAGTCCTAATCTTAGTTTTGCACATCTACCTAGGAGTGTAATATAATCTGTGTACAATGAAAAATTGTGTCACCTTGTGAGGAAAATTGGGAAAATATTCAACAAACGTGTTAGGGGTATATTACACCAACAGGTTATCTGACAGATTTTTTGACCAATCCTTTGTCAGATGGCCGTTTATACACACAGATCAGAATAAATCTGTCGTCCTTCATCTTTATGGCAGCCAACCCACATCCCCAAGCAGTAGAAAATATTTGTCATCGTCATCATCATCGACTTCTTCTCCTGTTAAGACTTCTCCTTGTCCTCGGCTCCATCGGGAGACATCTATAACGGAATGTTTGGCCATGAAAAATCTTTTCTCCACCAGAAATTAGCTTGTCTAATATCTCGTTGTCTGTCACCCTGCCGACTACAACTGATCAAGGTGGTCAGCGACAATGGGTGCAACATCCTGGCCGCCCTGCACCTGGGGGAAATAATACATGGTCCCTGCATAGCCTCTTAAAAAGTACTGGCTTCCGCAAGGTACTGGCAATGTCCAGGAGACAAACTTTTCAGCCATTCTCACATGGTGAGGAACGTTCTCCTGGACATGCAGAGTCAGAAATGTCTGCAGCTACATTGTTTAATCCATGACACTCCAACTTGCTGGAATTCAACATTGCACATGCTTGAGCATCTGTAAGAGCAGCAGAAATCTGTGAACGATTTGGTCATGCACCAGACCACCTTAGCAGGGAGCATTTGTTGTTTCGAGGTTGGGCAGTGACAGCTCATGCCATTCATGCTACAGTTGTCCCTCATCCCCATAATACGTATATTTGAAGAGGCATTTACATGCATGTGACAGGTTGAGATGAAGAGGAGGAAGAGCAGCTAACACATCTTGCGGTCCGCCCTGTATCTGTTGGGGATCCACAGTGAGAAACTCCCATGGGGGATGAGGTGCTGCCACTTGAGAAGGAGGAAGAGGAGTAAGGTTTGGAGGAGAAATTGATGATGATAATGATGGTGACATCAGCCATGACACCCAATTGTCTCAGTGCAGGGTGAAAGTGGAAAGAACTGGCTCCTCGGGCATGCTCGCCAGAATGGCCAGCTGTAGACTCTCTTGCTTACGCAGTGACAGGAGTATCATTGACATCAAACATTCTGATCATTACTGGATAGCCATGCTTTTAGTCCCTTACTACCAAGGCAAAATATGGGAATGTTTTCTTCTTGCAGAAAGGGAGGACAAATTACGTTATTACCAGGAAACACTGCGTACACAGCTCGCCATGGCTCACGGCAAGTAAATGCCTGTCACCAGCATGTCTGAAAGAAAGGCCCCTCTCCACACCCTTGCAGAGTTACCCCCCTCCCATTGCCATCAGTAGCAGAAGCCACAGTATCAATAGCAGCAGCCATTTCAGTCTCCTCAACATCATGAAGCAGTTTTCCATGTGCCAGGCTTAGCCCACTCAGCAAGATGGCAGCTCCCGTCTCAACACCCAACTGCAGCCCTACCTAAACTCTAGCCAGTCTCTAACACATACCCTATTCCCTGACCCCATGGATTTCTGGGCAGGCAGACCCGAACAGTGGCCCGAACTAGCAGAGCATGCTCTCTATCTTATTTCTTGCCCAGTGTCATCTTGGAGAGAGTTTTCAGCCCCACGGGGGATGTGGCGACACCCCAACAGAAACAAGTTGTCCTCCACCAGTGTCCAAAACATCACTTTTTAAAAAAAGGAACCAAGCCTAGATGCAGGAAGATTTTTACACGATTCCGGCTGATACTGATAAATAGATCTAGCCTTGCTGGTGGTGCCTCTTCTTCCACTATTGCTGTCTGCCTACCTGCCCACCACCATCATGCCACTGCTGCGACCTGCCTACCATCACGTTCTGTACAACTGCTGCTATCATGCCACTGCTGTGACCTGCCTACCATCACGTTCTGTACGGCTGCTGCTGCCACCTCCATCATGCCACTGCTGCAAGCTGCCTACCATCATGTTCTGTACGTCTGCAGTTGTCGCCTTCTTGATGCCACTGCTGTGACCTGCCTACCATCACGTTCTGTATGGCTGCTGCTGCTCCCACCAACATCATGCCACTGCTGTGATCTGCCAACCATCATATTTTGTAAGGATGCTACTGCCTCCTCCATCGTGCCACCACTGCTATTATGCTACTGCCACGGCATGCCGACATCTACTGCCACCACTATTAATGCAAAGCATCTGCCACTACTGCCACTATTACAACTACCACAACCACTACTACTACTACTATCTATAGACAGCCAACTTAATGCCTTGTATGTTCAATGCTATGCTGCATGTCACTATAGCCGCCCTCAAAATAACTGAACACATAGCCATTAACTGGCAACCAAAGAGAGTACACCCCTAAATGAAAATGGCCACCATTATTTTCCACCATTGCCTTAACTCTCTTGGGCATGGAATTCACTAGAGCTCTACAGGTTCCCACTGGAATCCTCTTCCACTCCTCCATGATGACATGGTGTGCTTAAGGGTTGTTATGATGTTGGAATACTGCCCTGGGCCCAGTTTCCGAAGGGAGGGGATCATGCTTTGCTTCAGTCTGTTACATTACATGTTGTCATTCATGGTTCCCTCAATGAACTGTAGCTCCCCACAGCCGCCAGCATTCATGCAGCCTCAAACTATGACACTCCCACTACCATGCTTGACTGTAGGCAAGACACTTGACACCATCTGAACCAACTAAGTTTATTTTGGTTTCATCAGACCACAGGACATGGTTCCAGTAATCCATGTCCTTAGTCTTAACTTGTCTTAAGCAAATTGTTTGTGAGCTTTCTTGTGCATCATCATTAGAAGGTATATTAGAATCCTTCTGGGATACCTGTGCGGCGTATGGTATGAGCACTTACAGGATGACCCCTCCTCTTTAATCTTTGCAGCAATGCTGGCAGCACTCATACATCAATTTTGAAAAGACAACCTCTGGATATGATGCTGAGCACGTGCACTAAACTTCTTTGGTCTTCAGTGGAACCTGTCTTGTAAAACCTCAGCTCCAGCTCAGTTTCAGGGTGTTGGCAATCTTCTTATGGCCTAGGCCATCTTTATGTAGAGCAACAATTCTTTTATTGAGATCCTCAGAGAACTCTTTGCCATAAGGTGCCATGTTGAACTTCCAGTGACCAGTATGGGAGATTGTGAGAGCGATAACACCAAGTTTAACACACCTCCTCCCCATTCACACTTGTAACACTAACAAGTTACATGACATCGGGGAGGGAATATGGCTAATTGGACATAATTTGTCCATTTTCACTTAGGTATGTACTCACTTTTGTTGCCAGCGGTTTAGACAATAATGGCTGTGTATTGAGTTATTTTGAGGGCACACCAAATTTACACTGTTATACAAGCTGTACACTGACTACTTTACATTGTATAAAAGTGTCATATGTTGTCCCATGAAAATATATAGTAAAATATTTACACAAATGTAAGGGGTGAACTTACTTTTGGGAGATACTGTATGCTGCCATTTGAACTTTCTTTATTGTTTTCTACTGCTAAGTTGCTTTTTATAGGATATATCCTAATCATTTGCATTGTTATTGCACTGTATTTACACTGGATTCTAAAAGGGGTTAATGTATGGCCAGTTCACACTAAGATACTTTGGGAATTTCCATACTGTGCACTGAGACACCAGTAATTTTCCACTGCTGTCATAATGGACTATGCAAAGCTGAGTTTTGCACTAATAACCCAAACACAGTGAATGTTTGACCCTCTTTTAGCTCTGTCAGACTGTTGTTTATGACTGAAAACTGCTTGTTCATTCCCATTGACTTGTGTTGAGGCCCAATATAAGTCAATGGCAGCCTTAAAGTTCAACATTGTTTCTGTAAGGTTGTTCTTCCCCAGCTTCACCCCTTACACTAGAAGATTCTAGATCAGTTGGAAAATGTATAAAAGTAGAGAAGTCAGAGGCTAGAGCCCCTAGTCTCCTATAGATAGGGGTTAGTGTTTCATAGGAGATATTCTGCCAGACTGCATGAGTGACCAGAAGAAGTTTATGAGACTGGGATATGTTGAGAGCTAGGGCCACCAGCTTTGGCCAGGGTACCAGCTTTCTAAGACAGAGAGGGACAGCTAGCTCATTACTTTCCTCAGCAGAGAGCCTTCTGCTACCAGTGGTGAGACTGGAGAAGCCATTAGCTTCATTGTTTTGCACTTGAGTTCCTCCAGTAAAGAATCAACCCTGACTCTCTGGTTTTATTTTCTATTGGGGAACACCACAACCTCCCATCCCCATTGGAGAACAGCAACAAGTGGTGACACTTAGCTGGTGTCAGGATCCAGTGTAACGTTGGCGGCCACCTCAAACCCAAAAACTCTGGTAGCTTATCTCCCAGAAGAGTAAAATCATTAGGTATTAAAATTCATGGCTCCTGATACTTCTCTCCCCCCTCATCTGTCAGAAGAGAGTTGGGAACTCCCTATACATATTATATTTTCGGCTCATCCCACTGAAAAAAACAGTGCTCAGCAGACAATACACTAGTACGTATATGTATAGGGGTATTTAGGTGTAAAGTCTACAGTTCCCAAAATGCTTTGGAACAGACACTGAGCCTGCAAGAATTTAGATGGTATCTATGTAAAAACTGCAATATAATGCCTAAAAGTGAAGAGGCACTTTACCTACATTTGTAGAGCTTGTTCATGATGAAGAAGTTTTTTTTAATAAAAAAAAAACTGCTTTGTGTCCATGAATGGCTCTGTTTATTACTATAGGGTTGTCTCTTTGTTGTCTGCTGTATACAATTCAATGATGTTTTAATAAGTAGTATATGGTAGTTACATTATTTTAGTCATCTGCTGATAATAAATATTATGTATTAAATTTAGTTTATGCCTTCACTGTTTTCTATTAGATTTCTCATGTTGATGATTCTGTATGTACTATGTGACTTCGAGCATCAACAATTTTGTGCCTTCTTAGGATTCTCCATGGATTAAGAAACTGTATTGGAGAGGTAGAAAAAATACGTAAATGTTCTTAGCAAAACATGTTCTATACAACACAGAAAGTATTTCACAAAGCAAAAAAGTGCTGAAATGTAATAACTGAATAGAATAAATAATAATGGTAGATTATAAGCCCTCCGTACCAGTTTGTAACTCGTCCTGCTCATGCTTAGTGCAATTGTCTGTATTATGTACGCATACCCCTTTTTATATATACAGCGCTATGGAATGAATAGCGCTTTAATAATAAATAATATTAATAATGTTGACTAGTATAAAGCTACTTTCACACTTGCGTTGTTGTCTTCCGATATTGAGAACCGGCAGAGGATCTCAATACCAGAAAAAAAAAAAAACGTTTCTGTTTAGTCCTCACGCATTCTGAATGGAAGGAGATCCATTCAGGATGCATCAGGATGTCTTCCGTTCCGTCAGCATTCCGTTTTGTGACTGGACACAATACCGCTCCAAGCTGCGGTTTTGTGTCTAGTCATAAAAAACGAAAAAAAAAAAACAATATAAGTCAATGGTGACGGATCATTTTTTTTAGGAACCTAAAAAAAAAGGTTAAGTCACCCATTGACTTTCAATGTAGTTAGTGACTGATCCGTTTTTTTTTGCTTTGATTTCACACAAATGTATCCTAACGGAGCGGATCAGTTTAATTCCAGTATAGAGATCCTCTGCCGGATCTTAATACCGGAATTAACAACGCAAGTGTGAAAATAGCCTAACAATTGTTGATTATTTATTAGTTTTCTCTCTTACACCGAAGAAAATACTGTACTGTAACCAGACACTTTTAGCGATTAGACCATGGCTAAGCTATTAAGTCATCTCATTTAGGCCTCTTTCACACTTGCGTTCTGAGGATCCGGCAGGATCCTGATCAGTCTTCGAAATGCTTTGAGGCTACCATGGCAGCCAGGACGTTATTAAAGTCCTTGTTGCCATAGTAGTAGTGGGGAGCGGGGGAGCAGTATACTTACAGTCCGTGCGGCTCCCGGGGCGCTCCAGAATGACGTCAGAGCGCCCCATGTGCATGGATCACGTGATCCATGCGATCACATGATCCATGCGCGTGGGGCGCCCTGACGTCACTCTGGAGCGCCCCGGGAGCCACATGGCGGTAATTATACTGCTCCCCCGCTCCCCACTACACTTTACCATGGCAACCAGGACTTTAGCGTCCTGGTTGCCATGGTAACCATTCAGAAAAAGCTAAACGTCGGATCCGGCAATGCGCCGAAACGACGTTTAGCTTAAGGCCAGGACCGGATTAATGCCTTTCAATGGGCATTAATTCCAGATCCGGCCTTGCGGCAAGTGTTCAGGATTTTTGGCCGGAGCAAAAAGCGCAGCATGCTGCGGTATTTTCTCCGGCCAAAAAACGTTCCGGTCCTGAACTGAAGACATCCTGATGCATCCTAAACGGATTTCTCTCCATTCAGAATGCATTTGGATAATCCTGATCAGGATTTTTCCGGCATAGAGCCCCGACGACGGAACTCTATGCCGGAAAACAAATACGCAAGTGTGAAAGAGCCCTTACACTGTGACTTGGAGAATAAATGCACATATAATAGAAGAACTATTAATAGAATAAGATGCAGTTACAAATGCTAAAAATCACATTGACACACACATACAAATGGATGCTTGTGGAAGGTGCAGACATGGATATAGGTTCTTTTTCATGAAGTCCATAAAAGACCTATACCTCCCTCCAGTGGCCTTTAGAACAAATTACAGGCTTCTAAATGCTTCTGATATATTCTTAGATGCTACACATAACACATTTGGCATACATATCTGTAATATGCCCTGGACATGCACCAAATATCAGGTGTGTATGCATCAAGTGGCATGTATCTGCATACATGTTTTCAATTGTATTGTAGTCAACCACAATTTTTTATGCCCAAGCATTTAAAAACATTTTTTATGCATTATATATATATATATTGTACAGATCGCTCTCTCTGATTGGGGTAGTGATAACACACTTCTCATTAAACAGGGGGTTTTCAAGCTCAAATGGTGCTTTATTTGTCACACAGCACATCACACTTCCAAGTTTGGCATCACTTGGCACGATGAATACAGTTCCAGTGTCACACCACAAAATAAACCTTGCCCATCCTAATACACAGCACTTGCCTATCTCACCTATAGGTCACTGTTCACATTGGGAAATCCGGTTTCACACAGCCATATTGTCCTGCAGCCTCCTGGCTGTGAGCAACAAGACACATTGGGGTCTCGGTCCAGTTGTCCTAGCTGTGACCATGCTATACCTTAGGAGGATACAGCCCAACAGTCCTCCCCACTCTGACTATGTGAAACCCCTCTTTTCCAGGCGTCACTGGGCCCCCCAAACTCAGCCTTTACTCAGCCTTCTGGCCCCCAGCCCTCCTGGCTGGGACCACACAAAGCCTCTGCAGGCTTCCTTCTTAATTCCCCAATTCCCTTTCACATACAATGAGGATTGCTTTATCCCTCAGTGATAATTCGCAGCGGGCATCACCTCGGACCAGGGGAATACCTGTAGTGGCCTAGGGGTGTGGACTGAGAGACTCTCAATACCGACCTGTTGCCCAGTCCAAAGAAATCCAGCCCTATAACTTAGAGAAAATATCTCAAGCAAGCTATGCCTTGCTTAAGCAAAATACATCTCTCGATTTCTGCTGCCTCACCCAACCAAACTGGAAACCGGATGAGATATACACCCCCTTCCACACCTCTACCATACTCTTAACCACAATATATAAAATATACTATGTATTGCCCTACATGACATATCCAAATGTATCCTATGTGCTGAACTATGTAGAGAACACATTTCTTAAAATTCTGATTCAATTTGGGACTGATAAATTCAACTTGAATCCAAAGTGTCCCAATTGTCCTGAAACTTTGTATATGGCACTCCATGGTCTCCTAGGATTGCCTATGAACTCTTTTAAGCTTTTTATAACCAAGACAGCATTAGTAATGCCACAGTGACACATATGGCTGTGGGTAAACGCATGATAGCTGGTGATCATGAACAACCTGTTTTAAAACACACTGCACTATAGGATTTTATTTTTTATTAAAAACTGGTCCAATAATTATACCTTTTTGGTGGCAGATTCCTTCTTCTCTGACTTCTGATCTATAATGACACACTACACTGTGTGTAAATGATCCAAAAATGATCCCCTTGTAAAATGGTTTTGAGTGATTTTTCCAAATAAATAGTTGGTTTTCTAATGAACCTACATGTTTTTTGTTAGTGGATCAAACATAACATCTTTGTATTGAGCACAACCTACTGTCTCCATGTTTTTTTTATACACTCACCTTAAGAATTATTAGGAACACCTGTTCTATTTCTCATTAATGCAATTATCTAGTCAACCAATCACATGGCAGTTGCTTCAATGCATTTAGGGGTGTGGTCCTGGTCAAGACAATCTCCTGAACTCCAAACTAAATGTCAGAATGGGAAAGAAAGGCGATTTAAGCAATTTTGAGCGTGGCATGGTTGTTGGTGCCAGACGGGCCGGTCTGAGTATTTCACAATCTGCTCAGTTACTGGGATTTTCATGCACAACCATTTCTAGGGTTTACAAAGAATGGTGTGAAAAGGGAAAAACATCCAGTATGCAGCAGTCCTGTGGGCGAAAATGCCTTGTGGATACTAGAGGTCAGAGGAGAATGGGCCGACTGATTCAAGCTGATAGAAGAGCAACGTTGACTGAAATAACCACTCGTTACAACTGAGGTATGCAGCAAAGCATTTGTGAAGCCACAACACGCACAACCTTGAGGCGGATGGGCTACAACAGCAGAAGACCCCACCGGGTACCACTCATCTCCACTACAAATAGGAAAAAGAGCTCACCAAAATTGGACTGTTGAAGACTGGAAAAATGTTGCCTGGTCTGATGAGTTTTGATTTCTGTTGAGACATTCAAATGGTAGAGTCCGAATTTGGCGTAAACAGAATGAGAACATGTATCCATCATGCCTTGTTACCACTGTGCAGGCTGGTGGTGGTGTAATGGTGTGGGGGATGTTTTCTGGGCACACTTTAGGCCCCTTAGTGCCAATTGGGCATCGTTTAAATGCCACGGGCTACCTGAGCATTGTTTCTGACCATGTCCATCTCTTCATGACCACCATGTACCCATCTTCTGATGGCTACTTCCAGCAGGATAATGCACCATGTCACAAAGCTCGAATCATTTCAAATTGGTTTCTTGAACATGACAATGAGTTCACTGTACTAAAATGGCCCCCACAGTCACCAGATCTCAACCCAATAGAGCATCTTTAGGATGTGGTGGAACGAAAGCCTCGTGCCCTGGATGTGCATCCCCCAAATCTCCATCAACTGCAAGATGCTATCCTATCAATATGGGCCAACATTTCTAAAGAATGCTATCAGCACCTTGTGGAATCAATGCCACGTAGAATTAAGGCAGTTCTGAAGGCAAAAGGGGGCCCAACACCGTATTAGTATGGTGTTCCTAATAATTCTTTAGGTGAGTGTATGTATCAGGTGTGGTAAGGTGCAGGGTGCCGTCGTGGATGGCAGGTATGTGTCACCGAGGTTCATAGCCTCGGTGAGGTAAGAGCCCGTTTTTGTTGATGCTGCAGCCCGATCTACTAAGTCCCACTGCCATGCTGGATCGACTGTTGGCGGACATCTTTTGGAGGGCCCTGCCTTATCCCCTCCAGCACTGGATCGGCCAGGTATCGCCCACCAATGCCCTGGAGATGGTCGACCTGGTAGAGCGTTACGAGGCCACCAGAAACCTGCAGGGGAGTCTTGCTGGGAAGGGGTCAGTCAAACCCCGGAGGCCTCTGCCCCAGTTCCGACGTCCGGCGACAGAGATGCCTGCACGGAATATACCCCCTGCGAGTCCGCCTCCTGTGGTATGCTGGAGGTGTCAGGAGCCAGGCCACATCAGGGCCGACTGTCCGCATCAGGATGAGCCGATGGAGGTGAACTACGGGGGTCGCCACTCCTTGTACGCCCAGAGACTGTGTGCGACCGGCACCCCCGAGACAATAGACAATCGTCATCTGTGCCAGGTGCAAGTCGGGGATAACCTGGCAGTGGTGCTGTTGGACTCAGGGAGCCTGGTAACCCTGATAAGTGCTGCCCTGGTACAGCCCACCCAGTATACGGGCCGGAAAGTGGGTGTGGTGTGCATTCACGGAGACTTAAAGGACTATCCCACTGCTGTAATGTCTCTGTCCACGGCGGCCGGCACCTGGACTTGTGAAGTGGCAATCTCCACAAAGCTACCCTATGAACTGATAATTGGGAGAGACTTCCCTGGTTTTCCGTCACTGTGGCCTGAGGTGAAAGTGTCTAATAGCCCTGAGACAGGGGTAACCCTAGCAGAGTGGCCTGATACCACTGGAAGGCCAGAACCCTGGGAGCCCGAGTCTGAAGGGCCAGCGGTAGGGAGTGACCACTGCTGCAGCGGTAGTGGGGAGACAACCCCACTGAGTGTAATGGTGGGAGACACGGAGGACTTGCCACCGGGACCTGAGTTGGCAGACCTCAATGTCTCCGGGAAAATTTTGGGACCGCACAACACCGGGACCAAACCCTAACCAGGGCCTGGGAGAATGTGCTGGAAATTGATGGTAAACCCCAGAAACCAGGGGCTGAATTAATGTTCCCACGATTTATTGTTCTGCAGGATATGTTGTATCGGGTGAACCAAATCCGAGGTGAACCTGTTGAACAGTTGGTGGTGCCCACAGCGTATCGCAAGCTTGTCATGGAGCTTGCCCACCAACATGTTCTTGGGGGACACCTGGGGTGGCAGAAAACCCAGGACCGCATTCTGCAGCGGTTTTATTGGCCCAGTGTGTTCAAGGAGGTAGAAAATTATTGTAAGTCCTGTCCAACCTGTCAGATAACTAGCCCCCAGCCACATTTCTGTAGTCCTCTGGTACCTCTGCCAATTATTGAAGTACCGTTTGAGCGAATCGCTATGGATTTAATTGGGCCTGTACCAAAGTCTGCTAGGGGCCACCAACACATTCTGGTAGTTCTCGACTATGCCACTCGGTATCCGGAGGCGGTGCCTCTGCGACATACCTCAGCTAAGCTCATTGCCAAAGAGTTAATGGAGATGTTTTCCCGTGTGGGCCTGCCAAAAGAGGTTCTGACAGACCAAGGGACCCCTTTATGTCCAAAGTAATGAAGGAACTGTGTAAATTGTTGCGTATAAAGCAGTTACGGACGTCCGTTTACCATCCGCAAACAGACGGTCTTGTTGAGAGGTTTAACCAAACTCTAAAAAATATGTTAAAAAGGGTGGTGTCTAGAGATGGGAAGGACTGGGACCTGCTTCTGCCCTATCTCATGTTCGCAGTGCGAGAGGTACACCAGGCCTCTACTGGGTTCTCGCCCTTCGAACTGCTTTATGGCAGACACCCTCGGGGCCTGTTGGATATCGCCAAGGAAGCATGGGAACAACAGCCTGTCCCCACAAAAGTGTCATTGAGTATGTCACCCAGATGCAGGAACGGATAGAAAGGGTGTTGCCGTTGGTCCGGGAGCATATGGAGGCAGCGCAACAAGCCCAGAGTAGGGTGTATAATCGTCAGGCTCGGGTACGGGGCTTCAATCTGGGAGATCGAGTGTTGGTTCTGGTACCCACCCTTGACAGCAAATTCCTAGCTAGGTGGCAGGGCCCCTATGAGGTGGTCGAGAAGGTAGGGGAAGTAAATTACAAAGTACACCAGCCAGGGCAGCGCAAGCCGGAGCAGGTGTACCATGTGAATTTGCTAAAGCCGTGGAAAGATAGGGACACGGCCGACGACCACAGCCCCCGGCCAGGGCTTCTAGGTGAAAAGGGTCCAGCCCCACAGTTCGAGGCCTGTGAAGCCGTAACCACGGTAAAAATTGCAGACAGCCTGTCTTCCACACAAGTTCAGGAAGTCAGGGAGTTCCTCAGTCGGAACACGGATGTGTTCTCGGACCTCCCTGGCTGCACGTCTCTCATCCGACATGACATCGTCACTGAGCCTCAGGCCAAGGTCCGGTTAAAACCATACCGGGTACCCGAGGCTCGGCGGCGGGCCATCGCGGAGGAAGTGCAGTTAATGTTGAAGCTCGATGTCATTGAGGAGTCGAAAAGTGAGTGGGCCAGTCCCATAGTTCTAATACCCAAGCCGGATGGGACGTTGCGGTTCTGCAACGACTTTCGCAAGTTAAATGAAGTATCCAAGTTTGACGCGTATCCCATGCCCCGAGTAGACGAGCTTGTTGAAAATTTAGGACAAGCCCGTTATTTTTCTGTGCTGGACCTCACTAAAGGGTACTGGCAGGTACCCTTAACGGAGGCGGCTAAGGAAAAACCGCGTTTGTTACCCCGCAGGGCCTGTATCACTACAAGGTGTTACCCTTTGGCCTGCATGGCGCCCCGCCACTTTCCAAAGGTTAATGGACATAGTGCTGCGACCACATCGTTGGTACGCCTCGGCCTACTTAGATGATGTAGTCATCCACAGCACCGACTGGGAAAGCCATTTACCCAAGGTGCAGGCGGTAGTGGATGCCCTGAGGAAAGCTGGACTAACCGCCAATCCAAAAAAGTGTGCGATTGGGTTTGGAAGAGACCAAATATCTGGGATATGTAATTGGGCGGGGAGTCATCAAACCTCAGGTAACTAAGGTAGAGGCCATTCGTAGCTGGCCCCGACCGGTCACCACCAGGCAGGTAAAGTCGTTCCTGGGGATTGTAGGATACTACATGAGGTTTGTGCCCCACTTTGCCACAATAGCAGCGCCATTGACAGACCTGTTGAAGGGGCGAAAGTCTGGGAGGGTTAGCTGGAGTGAGAAGGCGGAGGAGGCTTTCTCCGCGTTGAAGTCGGCCCTGTGTGGGTCCCCGGTTTTGGTGACACCCGACTTCAACAAGGAGTTTGTCGTACCGACCGACGCCTCGGAGGTAGGCCTCGGTGCGGTACTGTCGCAGGAGGTCAACGGGGAAGAACATCCCGTTGTCTTCCTGAGCCGTAAGCTCAGTCCCGCCGAGTCCAGATATAGTATAGTGGAGAGGGAGTGCCTGGCTATCAAGTGGGCACTCGAATCTCTCCGCTACTACCTGTTAGGGAGGAGGTTCCGTCTGGTGACCGACCATTCCCCCCTCAAATGGATGAGTCAGGCCAAGGAGAGGAATGCTCAGGTCACCAGGTGGTTCCTATCCCTTCAAAATTTCAAGTTCTCCGTGGAACATAGGGCAGGTCGCTTGCAGGGAAATGCAGATGCCCTTTCCCGCGTCCACTGCCTCACATGTGTCCACCCCTCAGGGTTGAACAAAGGGGGTGTGTGGTAAGGTGCAGGGTGCCGTCGTGGATGGCAGGTATGTGTCACCGAGGTTCATAGCCTCGGTGAGGTAAGAGCCCGTTTTTGTTGATGTCAGCAGCAGCTAGTGCTACTGACAGAGTTTAAATAGCATGGCTGCAAAGCCGATCCGGGCCGGCTCTTACCGGGAGCAGCTAAAGTGTAGGGTGGGTGGCTGCTCCCCACGACCCAGTCCTGGTTTTGGGCTGGGTTTAAAAGCTCAGCCAGCTCAGCAGCTGGAGGGGGTGATTGTCCTGGAGCTGCTAACAGGGCTGTGGAGTTCTCTGACTTAGAGGAAAGAGCTCAGCAAGGAGGTGTTGTTGTTCCTGGCACCCTGAAGGTGGATTCTCCTGCGGCTGGGCCGACAGCCTGGTGCGAACCTGCACCTAAACCTCCCAGGTGACTGAACCTGTGCTCCTGTTTTGTTTTGCCTTCTTGTTTCTGATGTGCATGAATTACCACCAAGAGACTGTTTGTCGTTTATTTTTGTGTCAGTGTGAATAAAACACTGTTTATTGCACATTCTGGACTCCTTGTTTTGCCTCGGTACTGCACCCGCACCGCTATCTACCAGAGCGACTCCCCACACAGGCTAGAATTTTAAAGGAAACCTATTACCTCAAGTTATCCTCCGCAGCCAAAGACAACTTCATAAAGTTATTAATCTGCTTTGAACCTTTAAAATACCTTCAAACTTCTAGTCCGTGAGCCTCTGCAACTGTACAATCTTTACATGAAAATTTCCTGTGCTGAATGCCAATGTTCAGAGAGGAGTCGGATGTTCCTCCTGAAACAGAGAAGAGTCCAACATTCTGTTGTACCTCCTGCCTGCTTTTGATTGACAGCTTCCCTTGTGCTCTAAAGCCCAAAATCCCATGACTGTGTATTGTTTTCTATTATGGCACAGGCGCAGTCGTGCATGCACTGTGATAAAACCAGAACGCTCATGAGCTGGATTTGCAGCATGACTTGGAGGACAGATGGGACAGTGGATATCAATCTTTGATCTGGAGGCACGGTTACAGCTGAAAGACAACATCGCAGGTGACATTGGCACTTAATTTGCGTTACAGGCGGAACGGAAAATTATTGGGGTAAAACTGCAATTATAGAAAAAGAAAATGTTGAGCTAATTGCTGGGGCGCAATGTGGCCGCTTACAGGTGACAGGTTCCCTTTAAGTTGTCATTGTGACTTACTACTTAGTATCTTTGTTAATCTAAAATAATAATAGACATTTCCTTTTTATCAGAAGTTAACAAAAGCATGCTTTGTGGCCTTAAGAAAACTGAGCATTTGAAAACTTTCTTGGGTGAGTTCCAATGCATCAGAACCACAGGCTAAGGAAACATTTGCTGTGTCAATCTTCCTTATTTTGACTGTTGCAACCTGAACTTTTAAGCCTGTAGGCAATTCACATAAATATACAGGCAAGAAGACACCAATGTTCTAATACAGAGACTTTGCCATGAATCATTTCTTTATGTTACATACACATGACTACGCATATATTAAGCTGATGCCACTGACGGCCAATGACATCCTCACCCATGGGGTTCCATTGTAAAAAACATAGAGTCTTCTCACTGTATAACATTGTATGGAACAGCGCAGTCTACTACACTATGCCATACTGTTTGTATGCTGTATAGTGATGTATACTGGCAAGAAAGAGGCCACTCTTTCATGATGTAAACCCTATGGTCATGTTTAGCAGGTATATCAGGAGCTTTTACACTGTACAGGACCTAGTGAACAGAAATATATTTAACATAGTAACATAGTATATAAGACCGAAAAAAGACATTTGTCCATCCAGTTCGGCCTGTTTCCTACAAGTTGATCCAGAGAAAGGCAAAAAACCCCTGTGAGGCAGAAGCCAATTTTTCCCACTTAAGGTGAAAAAAAATTCCTTCCCGACTCCAATCAGGCAATCAGAATAACTCCCTGGATCAACGACCCCTCTCTAGTAGCTATAGCTGTAATATTATTACACTCCAGAAATAAATCCAGTCCCCTCTTGAATTCCTTTATTGTACTCACCATCACCACCTCCTCAGGCAGAGGGTTCCATAGTCTCACTGCTCTTACAGTAAAGAATCCTTTTCTATGTTTGTGTACAAACCTTCTTTCCTCCAGACGCAGAGGATGTCCCATCGTCACAGTCAGAGTCCTGGGGATAAATAGATGATGGGAGAGGTCTCTGTATTGACCCCTGATATATTTATACATAGTTATTAGATCTCCCCTCAGTCGTCTTTTCTCTAAAGTGAATAACCCTAATTTTGATAACCTTTCAGGGTACTGTAGATCCCTCATTCCAGTTATTACTTTAGTTGCCCTCCTCTGAACCCTTTCCAGCTCTGCTATGTCTGTCTTGTTCACAGGAGCCCAGAACTGTACACAGTACTCCATGTGTGGTCTGACTAGTGATTTGTAAAGTGGTAGGACTATGTTCTCATCACGGGCATCTATGCCCCTTTTGATGCAACCCATTATCTTATTGGCCTTAGCAGCAGCTGCCTGACACTGGTTTCTACAGCTTAGTTTGTTATTTATTAAAATTCCTAGATCCTTTTCCATGTCAGTGTTACCGAGTGTTTTTCCATTTAATATGTACGAGTGACTTGCATTATTCCTTCCCATGTGCATAACTTTACATTTGTCAGTGTTAAACCTCATCTGCCATTTCTCTGCCCAAGCCTCCAATCTATCCAGATCCCTCTGTAGCAGAAAACTGTCCTGTTCAGTGTTAATTACTTTACATAGTTTAGTGTCATCTGTAAAAATAGATATTTTACTGTGCAAGCCTTCTACAAGATCATTAATAAATATATTGAAGATAATAGGGCCCAATACTGACCCCAGAGGTACCCCACTAGTTACAGTGATCCAATCTGAGTGTGTACCATTAATAACCACCTTTTTTTTTTCTGTCACTCAGCCAGTTACTTACCCACATACAGACATTTTCTCCCAGTCCGAGCGTCCTCATTTTATATACTAACCTTTTATGAGGTACGGTGTCAAATGCTTTGGAGAAGTCCAGATATATGACATCCATTGATTTAATTACTTGATATCATTTTTTTCAGGACATGTTAGACATTTGTCTTACTCAATTTAATGATACATATAATGTTATTTAAGGCAGAAACTGTGGAAACATTATTTTCCATTCTTATAGATTTTAGCTATTTAGCTAGATTCTAGCTGTAACATAATGAATTAGGACAACCCAGTTTTTCAGTTATTTTAATTTTTTTTTTATAAAATAAAAAACGTATATGGCTCCATTCAGACGTCCGTTGTGTTTTGCAGATCCACGGACACCGGCAATGTGCTTTCCGCATTTTGCGGATCTGCACATTGCCAGACCTATATAGAAAATGCCTTTTCTTGTCCACAATTGCGGACAAGAATAGGACATGTTCTATATTTTTGCGGAACGGAAGTGCGGACCCGGAAGTGCGGATCCGCAATTCCGTATCCTAGCGGGACAAAGTCTGTCCCGCTAGAAATAAATGGGTCTGCAATTCTGTTCTGCAAAATGCGGAACAGAATTGCGGACGTGTGAATGGGGCCTTAGGGTGTATTTTACAGTAATACACACACACGTCATCACTGTGACAGGCTAACCCAGTTATCACCTGTCCAGAGACCACTGTTAGTGGCCTCAAGGGATCTTCCTTGCTCCTTTATGATGATTGCTCAATCATAAGGATCACAAAAATCATTGCACGCCACCGGGCTGTTATGGAGCCAGCAAATGAAAATTGTGCTTAATATTCAAATGCCTACAGTTGCAACAGACTTTCAGCAGTTGGCAAGTGATTGTAGTCCCAGTGTATAGGCACATGACCGACTGACAAGCATGATGATAGCATTCTGTTGTCAAGTTATTCATACATTTCTAGGAAGAATAACAAAGGAATATCAAACATAGAGTAAGAATTGATTCAAAATGAACTGTTATGTTATAGGAATACATGTATTTACTGCAGCAGCCAAACAGAAGACAGATCCTCTGAAAGTGAACTTGTCAGGTGATTGATGCTGCCCTATCTGAGAGCAGGATGTGATCGAAGCTGAGCTCTGTGATATACTGTATAATCATGACAGGACTCTTAGGAGAGCAGTAAAAGTCCTGATGACCATGCCCACCTACAGTGATTAACAGCTTTCTGTCTACACACTGACCCAGGGAGAGCTGTCAATCATACTGTTTGGGTGGAGTAATTAGGACTCTCACAGTCGTTCCAATGAGTCCTGTCAGGATTTTCTCTGCTTTTAGTCAGAAGTTCTGTTCCATGTCATATAAAGATATATATCATAGAGCTCAGCCTCTCTCCCTCTGTCATATACTTCTCTCAGGTAGGGCAGCAGAACTCACTTGACAAGTCCTATTTAGAACAGTCCTTACAGAGTTGGGATACAATACTGCTTGAAGAATTAGACATTCTGTATTGGACTTGGCTAGCCTCAGAGGGTATCATTCTGAATCAGTTTATGCAAAAGGAAAGAGAGGAAAAACAAAATCTCTATGCTGATGGTAAGAAAATGGAAATAAAAGCTAACAGCTTCCCACCATATCATCATTTGTTCAGATGTTTAAAAGCTTCATAGGTCTGCATGTGGCTTCTAGTTATAAATATCTGTTGTAATATTATTGCTGGCGACAATAGACTGTTTCATTACATAATCACACAGTGTCAGTTTATTCACACTACAGGAGTTCTAATGAGGCAACTCTCTATAGACTTCTCTGTAGAAGTCTGTGGGTGGAAGCAGATGCAAGAATTTCATTAGAAATACTAACATTAAAATGAATGTGTAATATGTCTGCCGATATAAAATCATCTATAGCAATACGATGTAGGGAAAAAAAGAAGTGTATCCACGTAGTGTGGTTGTCATTTGCTCCTCGATAAAATAAATAGTATATCAGAAGGAAAGCACATGTGTATTTTTCCTAGTGTGAAGCGAATCCATAATAATATAAACCCATCTGCTAAAAATCATCTCTACTTAATGAGGCCTAAACTGTGCTAATGAATTGATGCAGAATATGTAGAACATAAACATGGAGCTACAATGTATTGGGAAAGTTTTCAGACCCTTTCATTTTTTTCACATTTTGTTATGTTTTAGCCTTTGTGATCAAATAAAATAAAAAATTCAAGTTTTTCCCCATCAATCTGCGCAGAGTACCACATAATGACAAAGTGAAAACAGGATGTTACATAACTTACAGAATGTTACTTGCATAGGTATTCAGAGTATTATACTCAGGACATAGATGAAGCAACTTTGGCAGTAATTACATACTCCAGTTTTCTTAAGTATGATGCCATAAGAATCACAAAACTGGATATGGCACTTTAGCCATTCTTCTCTGAAGATAATAGGGACCATCGGTGGATAGCAATTTTAAGGTCTCTCCCGATATTTTCAATTGATTAGGTTCAAGTCAGAGATCTGACTTGGCCACTCAAGGACATTCACAGAGTCTTCCTTAATCCACTCCTGTGTTATCTTGGCTGTGTGCTTAGGGTCGTTGTCATGTTGGAAATTGAAGCTTCGGCCCACACTGGGGTCCAGAGCACTCTGGGTGAGGTTTTCTTTAATAATATCTCTGTACTTCGCTTTCCCTCAGCCCTGACCAGGATCTCTGTCCCAGACAATGAAATGCCCCCGGAGCATGGTGCTTCACTGTCAGGGTGGTATTGGGCAGGTGATGAGAGTGTTTGGTTCCCTCCAGACATGATTCTTAGGCCTCTTTCACACTTGTGTTCTGAGGTTCCGGCAGGCACTTCCGTCCCGCCGGATCCGTCAGAATGCAAGTCGTCTGAAAGCATTAGAATCAGCATCCTGATCAGTCTTCGAAATGCTTTGAGGTTACTATGGCAGCCAGGACGCTATTAAAGTCCTGGTTGCCATAGTAGTAGTGGGGAGCGGGGGAGCGGTATACTTACAGTCCGTGCGGCTCCCAGGGCGCTCCAGAATGATGTCAGAGTGCCCCATGCGCATGGATCACGTGATCTATGCGATCACATGATCCATGCGTGTGGGGCGCCCTGACGTCATTCTGGAGCGCCCCGGGAGCCGCACGGACAGTGAGTATACTGCTCCCCCGCTCCCCACTACACTTTACCATGGCAACCAGGACTTTAGCGTCCTGGCTGCCATGGTAACCATTGAGAAAAAGCTAAACGTCGGATCCGGCGATGCGCCGAAACGACGTTTAGCTTAAGGCCGGATCCGGATTAATACCTTTCAATGGGCATTAATTCCGGATCTGGCCTTGCGGCAAGTGTTCAGGATTTTTGGCCGGAGCAAAAAGCGCAGCATGCTGCGGTATTTTCTCCGGCCAAAAAACGTTCCGGTCCTGAACTGAAGACATCCTGATGCATCCTGAACGGATTTCTCTCCATTCAGAATGCATTGGGATAATCCTGATCAGTAGTTTTCCGGCATAGAGACCCGACGATGGATCTCTATGCCGGAAAACAAAAACGCTAGTGTGAAAGAGCCCTTAGAACTGAGGCCAAAAAGTTCAATCTTGGTTTTATCAGACCAGGGAATGTTGTTTCTCACAGTCTGAGAGCCCCTTCAGGTGTTCTTTTGCAAACTCTAGGTGGGCTTTCATGTGTATTTTACTGAGGAAAGGCTTCTTTTTGGCCACTCTACCATAAATCCTAGATTGGTAGAGTGTAGCAGTGATGGTTGACTTTCTTGACGTTTCTCCTGTCTGCACGCACAATCTTTGGAGCTCAGCCAGTGACCATTGATTTTTTGGTCACCTCTCTTACCAATGCATTTTTCCCATATTAATTAGCTTGTTGGGGTTGCTAGCTCTAGGAAAAGTCTTTGTTGTTGCAAACTTCTTACTGTACATTTAAGAATTATGGTGGCCACTGTGCTCTTGGGAACTTTCAGTGCAGCAGACATTTTTGTACCCTTCACTAGATCTATGCCTCCATATAGTTCTGACAGGCAGCTCTTTCCTCCTAGTGGCTTGGTTTTTGCTCTGATACGCATCGTCAGCTATGAGACCTTATAAGGACAGGGCATGTCTTTCTAAATAATGTCAAATAAACTGAATTTACCACAGATGCACTCAAATCAAGGTCTAGAAACATCTTAAAGGTGATCAAGAGAAATATGAGGCCCCCAGGGTTCAATTGTGTGTCCCACTGAAGGGTCGGAATACTTGTACCCATGCACAATATTAGTTTTTCCTTTTTAATAAATTTGAAATTATTTCTAAAATTCTGTTTTTACTCTCTCATTAGAGGAAATTTGTTATTTTTTTTATTTCAGCAAAAGGACGCAACATTACAAAATGTGAAAAAGGTGAAAGGGTCTTGGTCTTTTCAAATGCAATATATAATAACAAAAACATAAAGAACATAGATAAGCAACAGTCAAAAGAGTTTATAGAAATGGCAAAATTGTGGATTGATTTACATGAATA
Organism: Bufotes viridis; assembly: GCA_033119425.1. Classification (NCBI taxonomy): domain Eukaryota; kingdom Metazoa; phylum Chordata; class Amphibia; order Anura; family Bufonidae; genus Bufotes; species Bufotes viridis. The sequence goes on along the minus strand of CM065591.1, from coordinate 311,435,846 downwards.
CAAATATAGTTTCCCTGCAGTGTTTAGAGTTAACAAAACAGGAAATTCCCTCTGTAATTATATATGGGATTCATGGCAATTAGCCTTTCAGATTCCTTTGTAAATTATCTATACTGCTTAGGCTACTTTCACACTCGCGTTGGATGCAAATCCATTATGGATCTGCACAAACGCATCTGTTCATATAATACAACTGCATGCATCTGTTCAGAACGGATCCGTTTGTATTATCTTTAACATAGCCAAAACAAATCCGCCTTGAACACTATTGAAAGTCAATGGGGGACGGATCAGTTTTCTATTGTGTCATAGAAAGCAGATCCGTCCCCATTGACTTACATTGTGTGTCAGGACACACAAGCAGCGTTTTGGTGTCAGCCTCCAAAGCCGAATGGAGGCAGAACGGAGCCAACCTGAGCCAAACTGATGCATTCTGAGCGAATCCTTATCCATTCAGAATGCATTAAGGGCAAAACTGATCCGTTTTGGACCGCTTGTGAGCGCCCTGACCGGATCTCACAAGCGGAAACCAAAACGCCAGTGTGAAATTAGCATTAGCCTGAGGCTGGATCTCCTGGGCACCCGTAGAAGGCAGGTCCCAATGCCGTGCAAGGCATTGGGCAGCCTGTGCTTGGCATAGGGCTGTCTTCTCACACATCGAGTCCCCGCCACAGCAGCCCTTCTATGTCACGGTCAGCACCGGCATCGGCTTTTACAGCCTGCAGTGATCGGGCGCGCACCGCTCCGGTGTCCGCCCGATCACCATGACATACTATTACATCAAATTGCAGGAACACAGTGACTTCCATGACGTAACAGTACGTCATGTGTCGGGAAGGGGTTAACTTATTAGATGCAGTGTGAACAATGACAACATCATGGACTGTTAGTAGGTTATCATGTTAGCCAGGGATCTGAAAAAGGCCCCAGTCTGACAAAGGTACAAGGTATATGTAAGGAGCTACTATGACTAGATTTGCTACTTTATCCAAGTGAGCATTTGTGTTTTACATAGTAACACATAGTAACATAGTATATAAGACCGAAAAAAGACATTTGTCCATCCAGTTCAGCCCGTTTCCTACAAGTTGATCCAGAGGAAGGCAAAAAAAACCTGTGAGGCAGGTAATGTAGATTATTTCAAAGCAAAAAGACTCTTTGGAAAGTACTTGCCTATTAGGGCATGGACGAGGCATAGTTCAATGGATTATCTATCTGTGTACCCATGAATACTTTTCAAAGCATGATAAATGCAATAAAAATATTCCCTGCTGTGAAGAAAATGTAAGACAAAGTTGAAATTTGAAGAAAAATAAACTGTTCCCCCACCATCATATGCACTTTTTCATGAGCAAATTGCATAAAAACATTTGTTGAAGTAAAGGATTGCGGATTTAGTGCATTTTTCCTAGCTCCCTCAAGTAATAAAACATGTTGTATGTACTCCAAAATAGAGCCAATGAAAACTTCAACTCCTGCTAAAAAAAACAAGCCCACACACAGTTACATCAACAGATCAACACTTATAAACATGATAAAATAGCAAGAAAAAATAATGGACACTGTGATGTATCTAAAAAAAGCTATGACTCTTGATCTACAAAAAAAGCTTAAAATTATTTGCAAAATGCATTTACAAAATCTCCAAATAAAATATATCAATTTTTTTTTAAATTTACAATGAAAACAGTGCATTTTATACCCTTAGTGGAGGATTCAGATTTGCAATATCAGTAAATGAGAAATTCATTTTCAATCACATATATTGCATTACAGGGCATCTGTTAGCCGATTTTTATTAAACTGTCTGACCTGTTGCATGTGTGCTTCGAAGGCAATCTTGAAGGCATCTTTGTTGGTCTCATGTTCATATATAACCATATTGCTGAGAATAATTATGTTTTGGGGGCATTGCCATTACACCTAGAGGCTCAGCTCTCTCTGCAACTGCCGGGCCCTCTGCACTGTGATTATCAGACCTGCCTGGTCCTGCCAAAGTGTATAGGGCACAACAGTTTTAGAAATAGCTTGCACAGTCCCCTGGCCTTGTCAATATAGAAAGAGCGGGAAGAGCTGATAGAGAAAGCCAGTAGAAAAAGAGTACACAGAGTGGCTTGGGTCTGGGTGCACTAAGTCTCTCATTTGCATATGGAATAAAAGTATTTTTCTCCATAAAGAAGAAACAGATCTTGAAGTAAAAGGTTTAACAGTGAATTTCCTGGTACCAGATTCCCTTTAAACAATATCTTAAGGCATAGGTCAAGATTGTGAATATTAAACATCATATCAGTTTCAGTCTCTATATATGCTTGTTCCAAACAAACTATTTAGATACAACTTTGGATGTTATTAATAGGAATATTTAGCATGTAATGCCCCATATTTAATGCTAGTAAATGAAGCATTGAATCATATATTTGAATAAAAAATGTTTATTATAGTAATTAGCATAATTCATTTATGTACTTTGGAACTTGGTGATGATGGATCATTTTAATAAGTCTGAGATGTGCTGGCATTGTCACTGCTGCAATAAGGGCTAAAAGATTTATGGTTGGCAATAATCACTAAGCTGTCAACAAGTAAAGCCATTATGTTATGATTGCCTTTCCATTTTTAGAATCGAAAACTTTTGCTGGCAAATGCATCAATGCATCGTATGGTAACCATTCACGTTTCATGTGTTATTTTTTACTTTTCTAAATCATTATAAAAACTCTGTTTTGCATTTTCTGAACCCTTATTTAGTGAGTGCAACAGCCAGGTATAAGGGGAAGAGGCAAATGATAATTAATATTTCTTGAAATATATTGTAAATAGAGTTGAGCGAACTTGTGTTTTAAGTTCGGCGTCCAAAGTTCGGGTTCGGGTTATCGAAGCATCCCGTTATGGATTCCGCTACCACGGACCATAACGGCATTTGGAATCCATAAGGGGATTCTTCAATGAACCCGAACCTTGGACAACACTAAGGAACTGGGGTGACGTCAGGGGGCGTAGCTCAGTACTGGATTGGATAAGAGGACGTAGGCTACCACCTCTTATCTAATCCAGTACTGAGCCTCGCCCCTGCACTGATCACATGACGGTGACATCACCCCAGGTCCTTAGTGTTGTCCAAGGTTCGGGTTCATTGAAGAATCCCCTTATGGATTCCAAATGCCGTTATGATCCGTGGTAGCGGAATCTATAACGGGATGCTTCGATAACCCGAACCCGAACTTTGGATGACGAACTAAATACACAAGTTCGGTCAACTCTAATTATAAAGTCATCATTACATGCATTACTGATTCATGAAATCTTGTACAAGATGAACTTGGGAATAAACAAGGCATTTTAGAATTCAATTCTTCATACTTTACGCATTCATACATAATTTATATGGCTGGTAGGAAAATATTTTCGGGTTTAGAAATTCTCAGTACAGCAATTTATAAAATGCACAGAGGTAAACCCTAAAATTGTTTAAAAGCAAGAAAAGTAAAGAATTAGGTCTGCACTTGTATTGTTAATTCCGGTTTTGAGATCCGGTAGAGGATCTCAATACCGGAATTAAACGGATCTATTTTGATTTTACATATCAGGATGTATCCGTTCCATTAGGATGCGGTTGTGTGAAATCAAAACAGAACAAACCAGATCTGTCACTAAATACATTGAAAGTCATCGGGTGACTGATCATTTTTTTAGGATTCTAATAAATTGTATCCGTCACCAATGACTTATATTGTTTTTAGTGACGGATCAGGTTTGTTCCGTTTCTTTGACCTGACACAAAACCACAGCTTTTGCAGCGGTTTTGTGTCTGGACACAAAACGGAATGCTGACGGAACAGAAGGCATCCTGATACATCCGGAGCTTATCTCTTTCCATTTAGAATGCGTTAGGACTGAACGATCCTCTGCCGGATCTCAATACCGGTAAACAACAATGCAAGTGTGAAACAACCCTAACCTGTTTAAGAATGCCTATCTGAAGTACTTCCTTCATGGGCATCTAAAAGCTGCTGCAGAAAGCAGTTAAATAGATATTCTGCAGTCAGTAAAGTGTCTCCTTCCGCCCTGCCTCTCCATCTTCGGCTGGAGACCTGTCCTGTGCACTACCATGAGCTCAAACAAACAGGAAGTTTGGGAAAATGGACAGGGCTTAACAAAGCATTCACTTCAATAGACATCCAGAGCTGTATGAAAGAGGTAAAAGCTACAAAACTTCAGCAGCTTCTTACAAAACCTCCCTTGTGTGTGTACAGGAATAATATACAGTACCAGGCCACTGAAACTACAGAAAATGCTACCCGGCTTTCCCAGGTGACTGAAAACAAAGTGTTTCTATAGAGCCAGAAGAGATGTTTCTGTCTTGACAAATCCATCAGTGTGGGAGACCAGAATTACAAGTCATGTGGCACTATATACACTGTCCATATAATGTTATCCTTACATAGTGCAAGTAACCCAGCTTTACAAGATTGAGGAGGGGGCTTTATCTTGGTAGATTTAGTATTAAGCAGTCTATTACAGTTCAACACGGTGGTAACCCAGCCTGTCCCAAGACCCTGGAAGCAAATCTGCTAAGTGAGGAGGGGATTTATCTTGGTAGATTTAGTATTCTCCAGTCTATTACATTTTAATATGGTTGTAACCAAGCTTTCTTAGGACCCTAAAAGGCAAACCTGCCTAGCTGTGGAATTATTTAGGAGTGAATGAAGAAATAGAAGAAAAGATGGAACCTCTATATCGGTGCTGTCAGCAGGGATGTGATACCAGGTAGGCATTGATAAAAGCAGGTATTGGTTCACAGTCTACGCGTTTCAGGGGTGGAGGGCCCCCTTCATCAGGACAGTAGTACAATTAACAGAACACATTCAGGGTTTAAAAGGCACTTTTGGCGCGCAAGTTGAGAGATAGGGACGGAGGAGAGCAAACAGGGGTGTGTTCATGCATACATACATACATATGTAAATATATTTAAATATTTAAAAAAAAACATAGTTATTTTCAGAAGAGCCTTATATGTATTTAATTCATTTGATTTTTCACCTATTTAACCATTATTGCGGTGTACAAGATATGCAGCGCGATCTCATGCCTTTTTCATCTAACTAGAGGCATTTGCGATCGGCTGCATATAGGAGTGGATACTCTGTATAGTGTTTGTCTCAAATCAGTTTCTTTGTGAGGATTCCCACTGTGTGACTATTCTCTCTTTAAATATTAAAGGAGCGTTGGGTTCGGATCACTGGCAGGAGCCGTGGATATCAGACGAAGCCGAAGCCCGGCGTATGTGCTCTGTGTGCCAGTGGGGGAGGTTTGGAGGAGGGATGTTCCTTTTCGTCTGATGTGTATTACGTATATTCATATGGGCACTATTATAGAGAAACCACTGTGGGGATTAAAGGTGTAGGTTTGGCCAGTGGCGTTGCTAGGGCTGGTGTCACCCGGTGCGGTAGAAAATGGTGTCACCCCAGACCCCCCCCCCCCCCCCGAAGCAATAATGTTTTAGTCATATAACCAAAAAAAACTGATACTCACTAGTGCTAAGGCCTCTTTCACACTTGCGTTTTTCCTTTCCGTGCTAGAGTTCCGTCCTCGGGGCTCTAAGACGGAAAGATACTGATCAGGATCATCCCCATGCATCTTGAATGGAGAGCAATCCGTTCAGGATGCATCAGGATGTCTTCAGTTCAGTATTCAAACGTTTTTTTGCCGTTAAAAAATCCACAGCATGCTGCGGATTTTCCTTGGGCCAAAAAAATTGAAGGCATGCCGCAAGGACGGATCTGGAATTAATGACCATTGAAAAGCATTAATCCGGATCCGACTTCAAGCTAAATGTTGTTTCGGCTCATCGCCGGATCTGACGTTTACCTTTCTGAATGGTAACCATGGCAGCTAGGACGCTACTAAAGTCCCGGCTGCCATGGAAAAGTAGTGGGGAGCCAGGGGGGGAGCTATTTACCGTCCGTGCGGCTCCCAGGGTGCTCCACAATGACGTCACAGCGCCCCTACATCACATGGATAATGTGATCATGCGGCGTAGGGGCGCTGTTACGTCATTGTGGAGCGCCTCAGGAGCCACACGGAAGGTAAGTAGCTTCTCCCTTGCTCCCACTACTTTTCATGGCAGCCGGGACTTTAGTAGCGTCCTGGCTGCCATGGTAACACTAAAGCATTTTGAAGACTGATCAGTCTTCAAATGTTTTCAGGTGTGTTGCGTTGTGACGGATCCGGTGGGCATTTCGCGACGGAAGTGCACGCCGGATCCTCACAACGGTAGTGTGAAAGGGGCCTTAGTTATTAATTCACTTACAGTCCGGTGTGTACGAAGTGTCTTCACATATAACTAAAGAGGAATTGCTGCTGTTATGTTAATGGATGCTATAACATTGCACCATCTGTCATCCGCCTTACCTCATGATCCTGGAGCTGTGCTGTAGAGCTCGGCGGCCACTCTACAGCATAGCTCCAGGATCATGAGGTAAGGCGGATGACAGATGTGTATGAATGGTGCATATGTTATAGCATCCATTAACATCAGCAACAAGTCTGGGCTGGTTCAGGCTGTGCTGTGCCTGTGTGAGTGAGTCACTGCTGTCATGTGGACGTGGCCTGGGCCGGTGCAAGGATTTTTTTGGCAGGTCAAGCCAAGCTACATCTTGGCGACCCCCCGCCCGCAGCTCACCTGGTCCTGGTCCTGTGTGCAGCAGCTGGCTTTTCCTCTGTGTGGTCCTGGTATCTTCGCTCTGCTTCAATCGCTTGAAGACTGTACTTTTCGCCCTATAAGACTATAACACACACATAGTTTTTAGAGGAGTATAATAAGAAACAATATTTTCCACTATACCTCAGGTCAGACCACTAATCAGACCCCCAATGTCATCACACCTCAGATCAGCCCCCGTGTCAGCCGTCAGCCCCCATCCATCATGCCCCCATGTCAGTCATCATGCCAGCCGTCAGCCCCCATGTCAGCCGTCAGCCCCAATCCATCATGCCCCCCATGTCAGCCATCATGCCCTCATGTCAGCCATCATGCCAGCCGTCAGCCCCCATCCATCATGCCCCCATGTCAGCTGTCAGCCCCCATGTCAGCCGTCAGCCCCCATCCATCATGCCCCCCATGTCAGTCATCATGCCCTTATGTCAGCCATCAGCCCCCATGTCAGGCGTCTGTCAGCCGTCAGCCCCCATCCATCATGCCCCCCATGTCAGCCATCATGTTATTAGTCCCCCTCATGTGCCAGTAGCCGTCCCCTTTATGTGCCAGTAGCCGTCCCTTTTTGTGCCAGTAGCCGTCTCCCTTATGTGCCAGTAGCCGTCTCCCTTATGTGCCAGTAGCCGTCTCCCTTATGTGCCATTAGGCCCCCTCATGTGCCATTAACCGTTCCCCTTATATGTTATTAGTCCCCCTCATGTGCCAGTAGCCGTCCCCTTTAGTGGTGCCAGTAGCCGTCCCTTTAGTGGTGCCAGTAGCCGTCCCCTTTAGTGGTGCCAGTAGCCGTCCCCTTTAGTGGTGCCAGTAGCCGCCCCTTTAGTGGTGCCAGTAGCCGTCCCCTTTAGTGGTGCCAGTAGCCGTCCCCTTTAGTGGTGCCAGTAGCCGTCCCTTTAGTGGTGCCAGTAGCCGCCCCTTTAGTGGTGCCAGTAGCCGTCCCCTTTAGTGGTGCCAGTAGCCGTCCCCTTTAGTGGTGCCAGTAGCCGTCCCCTTTAGTGGTGCCAGTAGCGTCCCCTTTAGTGGTGCCAGTAGCCGTCCCCTTTAGTGGTGCCAGTAGCCGTCCCCTTTAGTGGTGCCAGTAGCCGTCCCCTTTAGTGGTGCCAGTAGCCGTCCCCTTTAGTGGTGCCAGTAGCCGTCCCTTTAGTGGTGCCAGTAGCCGCCCCTTTAGTGGTGCCAGTAGCCGCCCCTTTAGTGGTGCCAGTAGCCGCCCCTTTAGTGGTGCCAGTAGCCGCCCCTTTAGTGGTGCCAGTAGCCCCCTTTAGTGGTGCCAGTAGCCCCCCTTTAGTGGTGCCAGTAGCCTCCCTTTAGTGGTGCCAGTAGCCGCCCCCTTTAGTGGTGCCAGTAGCCCCCTTTAGTGGTGCCAGTAGCTCCCCTTATGTGCCAGTAGCCGTCTCCCCTTATGTGCCATTAGGCCCCCCTCATGTGCCATTAGCCGTTCCCCCTTATGTGTTATTAGTCCCCCCTCATGTGCCAGTAGCCGTCCCTTTATGTGCCAGTAGCCGTCCCTTTATGTGCCAGTAGCCGTCCCCTTTTTGTGCCAGTAGCCGTCCCTTTTTGTGCCAGTAGCCGTCCCCTTTTGTGCTAGTAGCAGTCTCCCTTATGTGCCAGTAGCCGTCTCCCTTATGTGCCAGTAGCCGTCTCCCTTATGTGCCATTAGGCCCCCTCATGTGCCATTAGGCCCCCTCATGTGCCATTAGGCCCCCTCATGTGCCATTAGGCCCCCTCATGTGCCATTAGGCCCCCTCATGTGCCATTAGGCCCCCTCATGTGCCATTAACCGTTCCCCTTATATGTTATTAGTCCCCCTCATGTGCCAGTAGCCGTCCCTTTAGTGGTGCCAGTAGCCGTCCCCTTTAGTGGTGCCAGTAGCCGTCCCTTTAGTGGTGCCAGTAGCCGCCCCTTTAGTGGTGCCAGTAGCCGTCCCCTTTAGTGGTGCCAGTAGCCGTCCCTTTAGTGGTGCCAGTAGCCGTCCCTTTAGTGGTGCCAGTAGCCGTCCCTTTAGTGGTGCCAGTAGCCGTCCCCTTTAGTGGTGCCAGTAGCCGCCCCTTTAGTGGTGCCAGTAGTCGCCCCTTTAGTGGTGCCAGTAGCCGTCCCCTTTAGTGGTGCCAGTAGCCGTCCCTTTAGTGGTGCCAGTAGCGTCCCTTTAGTGGTGCCAGTAGCCGTCCCCTTTAGTGGTGCCAGTAGTCGTCCCCTTTAGTGGTGCCAGTAGCCGTCCCCTTTAGTGGTGCCAGTAGCCGTCCCCTTTAGTGGTGCCAGTAGCCGTCCCCTTTAGTGGTGCCAGTAGCCGCCCCTTTAGTGGTGCCAGTAGCCGCCCCTTTAGTGGTGCCAGTAGCCGCCCTTTAGTGGTGCCAGTAGCCGCCCCTTTAGTGGTGCCAGTAGCCCCCCTTTAGTGGTGCCAGTAGCTCCCTTTAGTGGTGCCAGTAGCCCCCCTTTAGTGGTGCCAGTAGCCCCCTTTAGTGGTGCCAGTAGCCCCAAGAAAAAAAAAAAAAAAAAGAACACTTATACTTACCTCCAGCGATGCGATGCAGGCCTCCTCCGGCCTGTGTCTCGAGCTGTGCGGCTCCTGCGGCGCGATGACGTCATCGCGCCGCCGAGCCGGCCTCTGATAGGCTGCCGGCCTTAGTGCTGGCAGCCTATCAGAGGAACAGGGAGAGAGAGGACACGCCTCTCCCTCCTCTGCTGCTGCTCCGCACGGAGATGAGCGCAATGCAAGCGCTCATCTCCGTCCGACCTGATGTTCCCTGCCGCCGCCGCGTCTGCCAATGGTCAGTCCGCCCCTGGTGACACCCCATCAGACTGGTGTCACCCGGTGCGGACCGCACCCCCCGCACCCCCCTCGCAACGCCACTGGGTTTGGCATGTTCATATATGTGACACATTATAGGGAAGCTGGTATGGACCTGCTAGTAGCTGGAAGAAGAGTATGTGTTAGATATCAGATAGATCAGTTTTAATCTATACCAAAGTAGCAGTGGGTCATATAGTTATTTTATTTATTGCTGGCATGTCTCAGGCTCGCCGTTATCGGGGAACATGTATCAATCCATGAAGTTCTAGATCAATATAAATAAAAATAAATAAATAACATTTAAAAAAAATATATAAAGTTTTTGTGGGAGCTCTATTTATTATAGTGAATTCATGTCATGGTACAGTTAATTTTAACCTCATCCCGAAAATAGATGTAAGAGAAGTAGAGTGTTGTGACACATTGTTTTGGTTTGTGTGTTGTAATGTATACACCATAAAATATAATATAATAATCAATTATAATAACTATTTAATTCCTCTCAGATTGTCCTCCTAATGAGCTTTGAGCTAGAGGGAAGGGTATTGTGAGGTAGGGTAGTGTATGCAATGGGAAAAAAATGTTGTGAAAAGTGTAATAAAAATAATAAAGTAATAAATGTAATATAACGGGTGGAAAAAAGGAGAAAAAAATATATGAATAAAAATATTAAATAATAATAATAATAAAAAAAAAAAAAAAAAAAAAAAATATATATATATATATATATATACACATGTATGTGACATAAAATTGAAGGGGTTTCACTATTTTCATTTAGCCCATGTGGCGTAAGGGTGTCCAATTGATAGATCCAGTAGACCTCTCTTTTTTTGAGGTTGCTGATTCTATTGTATGGATTGTGAGGTATAAAGTCAATTGGGGTGATTTTTAGCGGGTGTTTTTCTTTTGCAGGCATTGATGAGCAATGTCCATGTGTAGAGATACTGTGTTTTTGGTATTGTCTTTGGTACTGTCTTAGGATGTTGTTGGTTCAAACGGCAATGTAGTGTTTGTGTTGTACATCCAACTTATTGAAGGCCGCAGCCGCATTCAATGAGATAGATTATGTAGCTGGATTGGCATGTCATGTGGTGTTTTATGTCGAAAGTAGTCATGTTTTTATTGGAAGAGAAGGTGGTCTGGTTGTGTGTAATTATTTTACAACATAGGCATTTAGTTTCACATCTATAGCTCCCTATTTTTTTGGACTGTCTACACTTATTGGTTTGGTGGGTTTTAATATGCTGTTTTGGTTTACTTGGGGCCAAGATGTTTCCTTGGTGGGGGCCCTTCTGTAAACCATCTTGGGTTTGGGAGGTAAGTATTTTGCTAAGTATCGGTCTTGCAGTAGGATATGCCAGTGTTTTGCTAGCATTGTACGTATGGTTTTATTCGATGTGTTATATTGGGTAATTAACTTTACACTGGTTTCCATTGGTATAGTTTCTTTTTTGTGGCTTGTAGGCAGTCCATCTGTGTGGATGAGGAGCTCCTGGAGTAGGTGTTTTTGATGAGTTTCTTTGAGTACAGGATTTTTGCCTGTGATTTGAAGTCTTCATGATGCGTACAGTTCCATCTTATGCGTTTGTATTGACTGTAAGGGATATTCTGTAACCATTTTTTGTTGTGAAAGCTGGAATAATGTATGTAGCTGTTTGTGTCCAATTTGAAGTATGTTTTTGTGGAAAGGCAGTTATTTGTATTGGTGATTATAATGTCTAGGAAATCAAGTTCAGTCTTGTTGTAGTTTGGTGTGAAAGAGATACCCTAGTCCGTGTTGTTAAGAGTGTTGCAAAATTCCATCCCAGATAATGAAGTTATCTATGTATCTTCTGTATTAGATGATTTCTTGTCTTGGAGGAGTATAGTTTATGATATTCTGTATTTCTTTTTCGAATTCTCCCATAAATAAATTTGCACAGGCCTGTGCGACTTTCATCCCCATTACGATCCCCCTGCATTTGTGATAGGTGGTGTTGTTATATACTAAAAAAAAGTTGTTTTCCAGAATAAACCGTAGGCTTTCAAGCAGAAAATCAACTTGGGGTGGTTTCAGTGTGGGATTGTCTTCCAGGGTGGTCCTTATGCAATGCGTCCCTAATTTGTGTTTTACATTTGAGTATAACGCCGCGACATCCATGGTGAGTAGGGCGTATGTGTCTTTCTATGTAATGTCCTTTATTTCACAAATGAGTTGGCTAGAGTCATGGAGGTAGCTGGGTAGTGTTATTACATATGGCTGCAAGAAGAGATCAAGATAGTGGGACAGGTTACTTGTGGTGCAATTAGTCATGGAAACAATAGGTCTTCCAGGTGGATTTTCGGTGTTTTTGTGGATTTTTGGGAGATGATAAAAAATAGTGGGTGGAAGGGGATCTCGTTAAAATAACTTTTTTTTTATTTATGTACTGTTTATCATAAGCACTTTTTATTAAGTTGTTGAGTTCCTTATTTATGTATGTTTATTTAATCAAATTAATTAAATACATATAAGTCTCTTCTAACTTTTTTTATAGAATATTTGAATATATTAACATATGTATGTATGCATTTACACACCCCTGTTTGTTCTCCTCCATCCCTATCTCTCAACTTGCGCGCCAAAAGTGCCTTTTAAACCCTGTGTTCTGTTAATTGTACTACTGTCCTGATGAAGGGGGCACTCTGCCCCTGAAACACGTAGACTGTGAATAAACCAATACCTGCTTATATCAATATCTACCTGGTATCACATCCCTGCTGACAACACTGATATAGAGGTTCCATCTTTCCTTCTACTTCTAATTCAATACTTCACCCAGACAGCCGCATCCTCGGCACGGGTAGTAACCGAGGTAGCAGCGCAGGCACTCCGTATGCTGGTCGGATAATACCAGCAAGAGCCAGATACAGCTGTTGTGACTCCTCAAAACAACAAAAGAGGGTAAGCGCAACAGTATTTTTACGTTTTCTCTATACAAAACAGCACCACACATGAGGCACTGGCTCCTGTCTTTTTCTTCTCTTTCACATTATTTAGGAGTGGGGAGGGCCTTTTATCTCTATTACAGCTCTGCATGGTTGTAACCCAGCTTTTCCAAAACCTTAAAAGGCAAATTTGCCTAGTTATGGCACTATTTGGAAGTGAGGAGAATGACTTAAACTCACTATTTAGCAGTCCCTTTTACAGGTCCATTTATTTTTTTCACTTATATAGCAGCAATATATTCAGCAGTGGTTTACAGGCATGATCACAATTATTTTGTTACCCAGCTTTCCAGGGACCCTGAATGACAAATATGTCTAGCTAGGAGGATTTGTCACTGGGATTCTTAATTAACTTTTCCAAGCTCCAGTCTAGCAAACCCAGGTAAGTATTCTACAATATTGGCGATTTACCAATTCATTAACTGGCTGATCTGGATTCTGAAGTGTGGTAAAGCGGGGTGAAAATGTCTGTGGGTCGGGGATGGGAACATATTGGTTCTATAAAATACACAGTCATTTGCAGAATTTATTTATGTGGCAACAAATTTGTAAATTGATACCTACCTGAATATACTATCTGGAATAAACATGTACTTTATAGCATCAGAAATTCATGGAGTGCCATAAATTTCCTCACATGTTCTTGGACTGCCAAATGTATTGGCACCCACAGTGGGTAATAGTGTGCAGGCCTGAGGATTGGCCCTAAATATCAAAATCTTAGACAACCCCTTTATGCGTACAACTGCACACCTACATTAATAATATGTTTATTTTGTCTACACAGTGAAGCACAAAACAGGTTAAACTAATGTAAATTTTAAGTAAATACTGTGATTTAAGAAAGTATGATTTCAAATAAATATCCCATATTTTAAACCAAAATAATCCCAATGTAAAGGAATGTGGAAATCCACTATTTCCTTCTATGGGTTTCTTTAAAGGTTTCATTTATGCCTGGAAATTTTCCAATGGATCCGTTTCAATTAGCGGACTCATTCTTTGTTCTATTAACTTAACTTTGTCATTACAAAAGAACATCTTTTTTTAACAAAATATCTTCAGAACTGGAAAGGGAATATTCTACCACAAAGAGAAGTCTATTAAAGTATTGACTTCACATAATAGCTTATGTTACTTATTTACTGTCACCAATTTTGGGGTTAACTTTATATTAGTATTAGCAAATTGGCTCAGTGTTAAAAATTGTTGGCGCAGGCCTTTACATAAGTTTGGTGCTATCTCCTGCAGGCTGTGCAACATACTTAAATCTATGCCAGCTCCATTACTGGGTTAGATTTAAGACATTTCCCATGCCAAAAACTGGAGTGGAAAATTATAAATGAGATGGGGCTGCCAGTCTGCCCTCTTCCTTGCCACGCGCCCTTTTCTCGGCACTTGGGAAAAGTGGCGTGAATAATAAAAAGTCAAAGATTTTGCTGCAAAAATCTCCTGCGAAAAAATCTGTGACTTAAATACACCAAAAAGTGGTCATAATAAATATAATCCCTAAAGATAGTTATTGTAACCTATGGATTACTTATCTATATGGAAGTTTAATCTCTGTGCTGACTGCTACAGAAGGACTATAGTTTGTATTTATTTGTCAATGGTATAATATAACATGAAAAAAAAAAACTGTGAACGATTCTTTAAAACATGTTTTCTATGAATATTAAGTTAGACAGAAGAATCCCTTAAATAATTTCATATATTGTCTATTTTTTTCTTGTATGCAAACTATGAGAATTGATTAAAAAAATGGGCATCTCTTTGTGGACTGCATTATCACTAATTACTGAAATTATTACTTTAAATATCAGGACTAATTAAAAACAAGCAATTTCAATAACAATGGCCGCCTGCTGGAATGTGACTACGCACTTTCCCGTATTAGAAACAAAATATCAACCCACATTAAAAAACAAAAACAATACTTGGAATCACTGCTGGCAAAAACAATTCTTATCAGATTTTTTTATATTGTTTGGCAGAACATAAAGAAAGTTTTACATGATTATTTGGATTCAATTTAGCTTTATGCACACAGCAGGAGGTGTGCATGGACCTGTACAGTGGCACATTTTTCCATACTACAAACATGCTATCTCCTAAAGCATGATATGAGCATGCAATATGTCTTTTTTGGACTTTGTACAAAACTTGTCTAGACTTCTGTAGGAAACTATGGCCATGCAGAAGTCCAGTATGAGTCCATAGAAGTCTGCAACACAGATACGGTAGTGCGTATGAGCCTTAGATAAGTGCTGTCCAAACTAATGCAGTATAAGTATAATGAACAATAAAATTTCCCTGCAAAGTGTAATATAAAAATAAATTTGGAGATCGTAAAAGCAAAGGAGATCGTAAGCTGGTCATATATACTACTGTATATCAGCCAAAGCCACCAATTTCTTCAAGACTGGCCAACCCTCTAACATACAAGAAGGAGAGGGAGAGGCTGGCAGAGGAAGCAGGTGGAGCAAGGGTGCACAGAGTGGCTTAGGCCCACCCTCGTTGCACTTAACTGCTAATTTGCATATGGATTAAAATTACATTTTCTCCAGAATGAAGCAACAGATTGCTAAGTGAAAGGTATCATTTTATTCAGCTGAGCTGCGCCCTACAAGACACTGTGTTTGATTTAACTGGAAATTTCCTATTGACAGACTCCCTTTTAGTTTACATAAAAGAGAATGTGTCACAGAGGTAAACTGCATTTACTCAGTCGTCATTTTTATCAGTGATTGTGAGCCAAAACCAGGTATGGCTATAAATACAGAACAGGTGCAGATCTTTCCCTTATACAGTACCTTATCTCTGTGTAGGCGCCACTCTTAGCTTTTACAATGACTGATGGAAATTACTGGCCAAACACTAACTGACTGTGTGAAAGCGGCTGAACTTGTAAAAAGATCTACTCTCTAAAACCATTTTCTGGCATCCAGTACTTAAAGGGGTTGCCACTTTCTGGCTACTTGTGACTAGTGTGTATAATCTGAAAGTGAAAAGCCATGTCCCCTTGTTGGGCAAATCTTCTGTGCTGTCCACACAGAGGTCCTGTCCATAGGATAACCGCTGATGGAGGGTCATGTGACCAGGCAAATCACCTCCATATGATGTCCCCCCTATTCAAACACACTGCACCTACACTAAACTCTCAACAGTACAAGTACAGATGACATGTGCAGTGTTAGAATGAAGGAGACATCACAGAGGTGATGTGGTCGCATGGCCATCCATCAGCAGCCATTTTACAGACAGGACCTCTGTTTGGAAAGCAGAAAAGACTTGGCAAACAAGGGGTCATAACTGATGAAACATATAAAATTGCATAAATTTCAACAAGACTATATTAGTAAGAGTACACAGTAACCTCAAAGTAACCAACCTCTTTAAGGTTGGAACCATGTATGAAAAAGAAGGAATAATTGTAAAAGAGGCGCCACACTTGGGTGCAGAGTTATTTATTAGCGCAAAGCTACAGACACTGGCCTGTACTCTTAGCAGGAGCGCCTGAATCACGGTTAGCTGTGTGAGTACTGTAGCACGTGCCGTGTTTTCGTGACAGATTCTATCTTTAACCTGAAGGTATGGTGTTTACTTCTGACATTTGGTTTTGTGAAAGGTATGCCAACTTCTGTATATCTCCCTCCTTTTGACTTGTGGGTGAATAGTCTTACAACAGCCGCCAACTTTTCTTTTGATTGTACTCTGTGTTCTGGTACTTTTCTTCAGCACATGGCAACTTAGAATTAATAAATCCTCCTACTACTGTCAACGGGAATATCTTACTAATATGAACGCTTTTAAACTGCTTCATTTTCTGATTAGAAAATAAAACACGTCTCACTGCTTGATATATTTATAGATGGCAAAACTCAAGGATAGTTTTACTTTTGCAGCTGTGATTTCTCTAATGATCATTTTCTAACACTCATGTAGGTAATTAACCTCCTAACATTCACATAAAAGTTGGAAAAAATCTCTCAAAAATATAACTTTTTATTGTAGATTTTTAATATGTGTCTGAAGTAAATCTTGTTGGTGCACAACTCAGGGGACACAATTACATTTTTAATCACTTAGTGACATAATTAATTTTAGCCTTAAGGACCTTTCTCTCCGTTCGTGTTCCAGCAGTCATAACTTTTTAATTTTCACTGCTATTTTTTGTGAGATTAGTTGTATTTTTTTTTTTTTAAACCATTTTAGGGTATATATAGTATATTAAATAACTGGGTCACTACAGTGATGATAATGTCAAACTTCTATATTTTTTTATTATTTTTCCTTTCCTTCAGCAGGATGTCATCTCCCCAACTGCCCTCCCTCCTCCTCCAGACTTAAGGTGGTAGCTCCTTTAGCTGCTCATATCTCTGGATAGGTAGCAGCTAGAGATATGGGCTTTGTATTGTCTCCCTCCCCCCTTCCCCTTCTGCCAAGCTTGGCACCAGCAGAACAGTTAAGTGCTTTTCCCAGAGACCAACATGTGCCAACATGTAGACAAACCGGGCACCAAATTTATAAAGCATTACTTTTTCGCCACATATCAATGTGTTGTGAAAAGTGGAAAAGTTTTATTGAGGGCGATTCAATTATTAAATGGGTATTCCTAACTGAAAAATGATCACTAATCCAGCTGTGTTGGGCTGTTTCTGTCACTACTGTATACATTGAAGGGAGCAGCAGTGCCTGATTGATTTCTACTCATCCTTGTAAGAGTCGAGCGGCTCTATTCTAGAGATGGCGGTATCAGAGGTTAGACCACTGCCAGTATTATCATCACTTATCCAGTGGGCATTTGTGGCTGGAATACCCCTTTAACACTTATCTTTGTTTATGAATAGGTAGTGATATCTCCCACCAATCATGAGAATTGAGTTCCCAGTCAATTAACCTATTCTCTACCAGCGCCGTACAGGTACGGCGCTGGAGCGATATGCGAACATGACACGTGCAAGCGGGCGTCATGGCGGGCAGATTTCTGCTGTTTCTTACAGCAGAGACCTGCGGCTAATTACCGCGACTGGCAATAATGCCGATTACAGTAGTTAAATGCTTTAGATGCCGTGATCAAGTGAGATCACAGCACCTAAATGCACAAAAACTCGGTAATACCCTGTGCGGCCATTCCGGGCATCGGTAGTTGCACTGAATACTGGAAGCCTCGCTGATGAGGCTAACAGCATTCAAGCTGCAATTGTTATTTTGGCCCACAGATGGCAGGCCAGGATAAGAAATGAGCAAACTGGAAGTAAAATCACATTTAAAAAATCCCTGATTGACCAAAATGAAAAATTAAAAAACATTATTAATAATATCATACATGACACACAAAATTATAATAAAAAATAAAATGTAAAAAAATATATAAAAATAACTAAATAAAAGTTTAAATCACCCCCCTTTTCGTATAATTAGCAATAAATATAAATATGATGGATATCACCACGACCGAAAATGCCCATACTATTAAAATAGAAAAAAAAATTCCAATACGGTGAAAGCCGTAATGGAAAAAAGGGTCAAAATGGCCGATTTGCTATTTTTTCATTGCTTCTCTTACCCAAAAAAATGTAATAAAATGTGATCAAAAATTCACACACACTCCAAATTGGTATCAATAAAAAGAATAGATTGTTCCACGAAAAATGAGCCCCTAAACAGCTCAGTTGACATAAGTATAAAAAAGTTATGGGGGTCAGAATATGGCGATGTAAAAATAGTTTTTTTTATTAAAGTTTAACATTTTTTTTGCACTATTTAGACATAAAAAACCTATACATATGGGGTATCGTTTTAATTGTACTGACCCAGAGAATGGAGGGCATGGGTCATTTTTTCCAGAAACAAAACTCTGTGGGAACCAAACCCGTAAAACGGTGGAGGAATTGAGTTTTTTTTCCCATTTCCATTTGTAATTTTTGTTCCTGCTTCCCACTACATTTCATGCCATAATTAATGGTGGAATTAGAAAGTAGAACTTATCCCGCAAAAAATAGGCCCTCATACAGCTATGTGACCATAAATATAAAAAAAGTTATGGCTCATGGAAATAGGGAATAAAAATGAAAACACAAAAACGAAAAAACCTCCGGTAGCAGGTCTAACAAAACAAGCAGAAGGAGCAAGGGTGCACAGTAAAAACTTGGGCCCACCCTCAAGGCACTTAACTGCTCATTTGCGTATAGATTAAAAGTACTTTTTTCACCAGAATGAAGCAATGGATCACTAGGTGAAAGGTATTATTACATTTGGCTGACCTAACCTTACAAAGTAGTGTGCCTGGTTTATCAGTGAATTTCCTGATGACAGAGTCTCTTTAGACTTCTGCGAGATGAATATTTCAGGTAATCAGACACACACCTACATGCACAGACATTTTTGTGTGTAATTTTTTTCATGTTTCCGTGGCTTTACATGACATACCAAAATGGAAACAGAGACATAACACATATTTCTCTTATATTTGCTTAGAGCTACACAAAGGTAGACATAAGTGAGAAAGGGATGAATGTGATATTGAACATATAGCACTTATTGCCATGATATGAGGTTCCTGTTTGAGTGCTTATATCACATTTAGCAAACATGCTGCTTTTTTCTCATTTCTTATCTACTATCACCTAATAGAGAAATTCTTGGCTTTCTTCAGATAGCTTCCCCCCTAGACCTTTGATCACATACAAAAAAACATTGACTGCCAGTGGGAGAGCAGATACAAGCTTACAAGTTTATGCTCACTACCAAAGTCATTAGCCATATGCTGCTTTGATTATATGCCATTTCCAGGGCTCATGCTATCTAAGCTGCCCAAGAGCCAAGTATTGCATGACTAGAACCCTTGAAGAAACACTTTAGCAAAGCACATCTCAATGACAAATTGAGAATCAGCATGTCGTAACTACACAACAAACTTCCCACTAATGAATAGTTCATCCTAGTTGCAGCATACTGTTTCTGAAAATAATGCATTCAAATGTGAATTTAGGTCTGTCTTCATTTATATATTAGATAAATGCATCATTAGTAATTCCATAATATATAGTTAGCAAAATTTAACTTTTTATAACCAGCAACAATCCTGACCATAGAAAAAAAATATATATACTCTCCTCAGAGAGGTCTACAGAATATAGTTGCAATAGCCAAAATAGATTCACTGCAAAGGGTAAATTGTTGTAATGTTATATTGTTGAGTGATATGTTATCATTTATTATATTTGTACATGTAATAGGACTGTATGGACAAGCGATCTCATCCCCTTAGGTTGTCAAGAGATGGACCTGGGTCCACCCCCTGATTAGTCAGTGTGTAGTGACAGTCTAGCTGTGAGGAACTACTTGTGCTTCTCCACAGGGCCAGGCCTGAGCTCAGAGAACCTTGTTGTTGGTGCAGAAACGCACTGTGATCTACTTGGATTTGTGCCTTGTTACTGTTGCATGTACTACTACTCCTATTCTGTACTTTAGTAAAAAAAAAATGCATTTATTGATATCAACTGACCTGGTTACTGACTCGCCGGACACTGCTTCCACACTCCTGCCTTGCAACCTGCTAAAACACTTAACATCCGGTGCTCCCTAATCAACACCAGGCAGGAGATACAGAAGCAGGGTGTGCCCCTAGAGAGGAAAGGGGGTGCCCTCCAGTCACTGCATGGCCCAGAGCCCTATAGTAGTGCAAAAAGAGGACCGCTATTATATCATGAGACCAGGCAGAGAAGGTTGTGGCTTGTACGTACACTGCACCAATTCTTAGTATATTTCTATTTAACTAATATAATATCTGTATGAATAAGGGGCCATACTAGCAGGCCAAGAATGCTGAACTACAGAGTCGTTATTGGGGGGAGGTCGGCCTTTCTCTCCTCTCTCTGCAATCCAACTCCTCCTCCTGGCAGAAAACAGATCCAGCTCACGCCTACCAAGAGGGGAGGAACAGGGTGGTTAGCATTGTCCCTGCCAATGATTTGCCATCTATATCTTCCCTTACTGGAACTTACGGCCAAATAACATGAATTACATAATCGTCAGGTCTGAGGTGCTTCACAATTGCCTGGGAATAGTTTACAGTTGTGTAATAACATTGAAGGTTTTATGTTATACATATGTTATATAATTGAATAAACTGAACAGGTCAGGAACTAACCTAGTATGGATCATTACAGATGCAGCATGTCTTTTTTTTATTTTCAATGATAAAACATTGTGTTGGAAAAAAAGTTATAAAAAAAAAAAAAAAACTATCTGACAATCAGAGTCAGTGGCATACACACAATCCATGGGGCCCCGGTGTGAAACTGATCCATGGGGCCCCCTGCCCGTTGTCGCCATTTTTCATCACATTATACACTGCTTCTTTCCATGGTTACAGACCACCCTGCACTCCATCAGTGGTGGTCGTGCTTGCACACTATAGAAAAAAAGCATCTGCCTCTCTGGTGGCTAGAATTACGGTGCTGGTGCTTTTTCCGATAGTGTGCAAGCACGGCCACCTCTGCTGAATTGCTGGGTGTTCATAACCATGGAAATAAGCTGTATATGATGTGATGGAAAAATGAATTCAGCCAGCAAAGGACCTACCTTAGTAAGTTGCTTATATTAACTTTCTCTACATCATAAAGGCCATTTACTGAATTGAGAAAACCCCTTTAATGAGCCTGGCATCCATACAGGCAGTTGAGCTCTCTTATCACTCTTGAATTGGATAATCATCATGGGGCTGGGGCCGGTCTGGAAACTGAACTGAAGCAATGTATGTGCAGCAGCAGTAAATATGCAGGTGAAGGCTGAGGGAAGGATTTAGACACTCCTCCCCCCAGGCCCGGCCCCAGCCCCATCCATGGCCATAACTTACAGACAGTCCTTCTGCTGGTGCTGGGCCCGCGGGTGGCTACTGCTCCTGGCTGGTTCCTCTTCGTCGACTCTGATTCAGACTCTGGCTGGCAATCTGGCAGAATTTAAATCGCTCACTCCCCACTGCGACAGCTCGAGTCTCTTTCCTTCCCGCCCTGTGTCTCACCTGACCTGACACAGCGCGCACGCATGGCACGGCACTACTACGTCCTGAAGCTGTGAGGCGTGCGCTCAGGTCAGGAGGACAGTGAAGAGCCGGCCGGGGAGGGTAAAGGGGCGGGCCGCACAGTTGAGACCGGTTCAGGAGGAGTGGCTTGGCTGCACTGGGTAGGCCCCGATGGCCGGGCCCGGCAGTGAGACTACAAAAAAAAAAGCAGGCGCAGGCAGAGTGCAGCGGGGCGGGGCCCTGGAGTGCAGGCCACCAGGTACAGAAGCAGTCTGCAGATAAAATACAGTACCCGGAGTGCCGGGCCCGGTCGCAAATGCGACCCCTGTATGTTCGCCACTGATCAGAGTCAAGTATACACTTTGATTACTATAGGGGGAAATAACAGAAAAAGTCAAAGGGCTGGTCCGGGCTTTTAATATTAATGACCTATCCTCAGGATAGGTCATTAATTTTAGATTGGTGGGGGTCTGACACCCCCGCCGATCAGCTGTACGAGGAGACGGCGCATGCAGTGTGCACGTGCCATCTCCCTTCTCTCTTCCTGTCCGCTGCTGCTGTCTATGGCAAGGCAGCAGCACAGCAAGAAGAGAGACGGGAGGTGGCATGTGCACACTGCATGCGCCGTCTCCTCATACAGCTGATCGGCGGGGGTGTCAGGTGTAGGACACTCGGCACCCCCACCAATCTGATATTGATGACCTATCCTGAGGATAGCTCATCAGTAGTAAAAGCCCGGACAACCCCTTTAATGTTATCCTTTTCACTGAGATGATCTTAACCTATACAGAGACATGAGGAACTTCTGTAAGCCTTGCCCTCTCACTGCGCGCAGCCAGATTGTCCTCCTTGTCCCCTCCTCCTCCACACAAGCTGAAGTGAGAGCTGAAAGTATGGTAAATGCAGCTTTCATTTCAATGTTCTATAATTCAGGGTAGATCATGACTAGAGACATGTTCTTGTTTCATTTCAAAACTAAACCTAAAATATAGCTCTAGCTGAATTCTCGCCTGAAAAGGAGCCCTCAGAAGCTGGACTTGTGCAAAACAGTATTGTCCTGTTCTGTGTCAACGATCCCAGCTTGGTCTAATTGATAGGGAGTTAACCTTACCTGTTGCCTTTTGTATTACAGGAAGAGGCCACAGCACCCAGCTAAGGCTACTTTCACACTACCGTTTTTCCTTTCCGCTATTGAGATCGGTCATAGGATCTCAATCGCAGAAGAAAATGCTTCAGTTTTGTCCCCATTCATTGTCAATGGGGACAAAACTGAACTGAACGAAATGGAGTACACCAAAATGCATTCCGTTCTGTCTTGTTGCACTCCCATCGCGGACAGAATAACGCTGGAAGCAGCGTTTTTCTGTCCGTAATGTGGTGACACACAATGTAAGTCAATGGGGACAGATCCGTTTTCTCTGACACAATAGAAAATGGATCCGTCCCCCATTGACTTTCAATGATGTTCATGACGGATCCGTCATGGCTATATAAGACATAATACAACTGGATCCATTCATGATGGACGCATGCGGTTGTATTATTGCAACGGAAGTGTTTTTGCAGATCCATGACGGATCCACAAAAAACTCTAGTGTGAAAGTAGCCTAATAAACATACTGTTAACACAAAAATCTAATGGTTCCAAGTTGGAACTGAATCATATAAACTGGTATTAGTAAATAGTGCTGCTATTTATCATTCCACCACAAATATTGTATACAGAATAGAATGAATTTACAAGAAACAATGTAATGCAGAACAAATAAACTTGGCATCAGATTCATCTACACTATATGGTACGAGTCTGTTTTTAGTTTAGAATGTACATAGTTTTCACATGTGCACACACATAATGATCGTATGCTTCATAAAAGGGAAATTCATTTACTACTTTTCTTTTCAAGGCAGATGAAATTGAGTTGTTTACCTCTTACCTACCCCCACATAGACATTAATGTATGTTTTCAAAATAAATCATTTCTTGACAATGAACCAGATCCTCTTCTAATGTATAGATGGGAATGGAAGTCATCATACTCATTGGATCATTGACTTTATTCTTGGCATCACATAAGCAATGTCATGTAACATAGCCAGTACAGACTGCCTGGGGTGAGGTCTCTTGTGCAATAGCTTTAATAAGAATGTAATGTATAAGAATGGTCTTAATATTTCCTTGATGGTTGCATATGGAATCAGTTTAGAGAACAAACATTTTAACTTGGTTTACATAATGTTTATACCTTTTACTGTATACAGTATATCTATTCTCTAGATTTTTTTATATTCTCGAAAATGTGATGTATATATTATATTGCTGTCCCTAGTGTACTCTCTCAAATCACCCTTTCTGATGGTCAACTCAAAGAGGTTTCTTGGGCTTTTTTTTAGCTCATTCCTGAAGAACAGCAGGGCGTTTCTATGATTTGTTTTAAAAAATATAATGGTACCCACTGAAGAGGCACATGTGTCCATACATGGTCTTCTCTTTCACTGTCTGCACAATACATAGGACACCTTACATTTCACTAAAAGTCTGTCCCTGCTATGGTGGTGTCACATTCTCATTGATACATGAACATGGTACATTGTACAAAGCCTATTGACCTTAAAGAGTTTCTGTTACCAGATTTGGGCATCATATGCTGTCTGACATTAGCTATTTGCCAATGTCAGACCATCCTAATAATGTTAATCATATGCCTCTCTGACCTTTTATAAGGCTGTGTCTGCTGTCCTCAGCTCACTGCGACTGCTCCGAATACACAAGCGGACGGCGCTGGCACGGGATTTCAGAAGGCAGGCGGTACCGGAGGCAGGAGAGCTGCGCTGCCCAGCCTGTCAATCACAAGAAGAGGGGCGTGGCCGCAGGTGGGAACACGGAGCCTCTAGGAGCAGGGGCAACGCCCTCCCTGCTCCTAGAGGCTAATTTGCATATAATATAAAGACGTTTTATAGCCTTATAAAAGGTCAGAGGGGCATTTGATTAACATTATTAGGATGGTCTGACATTGGCCCATAGCTAATGTCAGACAGCTTATGATCCCAAATCTGGTGACAGAAACCCTTTAACAGTGTGTCTGCTGCAAGGATTGCTTACACAAAACTCACTATGTATCTCTGTTCATCTTTGATTCTATCCTGATTACCTCACATGTACCGCCTACCTTTATATTCAGACCTGATTGCATTTTTAAGGCCCCTTTACACTGACAGATGAGGCTGATGATTGTCGGGATGGAAATAGTCAGTGGATGAGAAGGCTGCATTTACATGCAGTGATCTTCTCCACATTCTGGGGAGGAGCAATTGTTAATAATATCATGTGTCCCCATACAGAATGATTGTTTTCCAGCAGCAGGGTGTTATTTAAACACCACAATCTGCTGCCGGCAGACTATGATTTAGGTGTCTGCACCAATAATCTATTACCCAATTAATGAGAGTTTCGCTCATTCATTGGGTAACCAGCGGCACTTTTAGGCTAGGGCTAAACGGTAACATGTGTCATGCGACATATAGGATACAACTACACTGCAACATGTGTAACGTGACATTGATGTCGCACCAATGTTGCACGACAAATTTTGTAATGGTAGTCAATGGTGTCACACTGCAACATGCTGCTACTGCGACACGATAGTCACAAAAAAATCCATCCTAGATGGATTTTTTGAGACTGTCGTGTTGCAGTCACAGCATGTTGCATGTCGCTGTGCTACACCATTGACTACCATTATAAAAATTGTCGCGCGACTTTTGTACGACAAGAAGTCGCATGACAACTGTCGCTGTGTAGCCCTAGCCTTACACCGGCAGATCATCACTAACGAACATTTGTACGAACGATCGTTAGCAATAATCGTACCCAATATCGGGCAATGTAAAGGTGCTTTTAGTTAATCTAAGTTATACATGTAAGGCACAAGGTTGTTTCTGACCTTGGTCATTGGTGTGCTACATCTCCACCTCAGAAATAGATCTGTATTGAACAAGAAGTGAACTGAAGGTAACTACTACAACCCAAATATGTTCTCTCTAAAACAGTTTTCTTCGAACACACACAACTACCTCGTGCCCTATCCCACTCACACCTACTATGTAACTTGTTACTGCTGGGGACTTATTTCCTAATCCAAGGCTCACTCATCAAATTCACACTATTAGATGTTCTGTAACTCCTTAAACACATTTGTTCCCATGCTCCCTTCCTTAATATTTCTAACCCTCCTTTTAAATACACCCGTCTGTATCTACTCTTGCTTCAAACTCTAAGTGGACATAATCTACTGACCATCAGATCCTGCCACCACCTTTATAGACCTTTTCACTACCTGGCTGTTATACTTGCTTTCAACTGATATCCCTAACATCATCATGGGTGACTTTAACATCTCCAATGAAAAATGGTATACAGCTGCCCCTAAACATGTATCACTTTCTTCCTCCTTTGGCCATAAAGCTAGATACATACTAGAACTTATCTTCCCCCAGCCCTGTTCTCTACCCAACCTCTCAAACCTGCCTATCCTAGTATCACAACTTACTTACATTCTTATCCCTCTTTTCTTTCCCCAGTCCATATACTAGTCCAGTCCATTACACCATCATAGGAATCTTAAATGTCTTCATATATGCACACACTCTCTGACTCTCTCTGTGCCACTCTCCATATCACCATATGATACAGATTCAGCCTCTGTTTTCTATAACACCAATTATTTCAATTAAGCTTTTAGGGTTGCAGAACAGTGCCAAAAGAAAATCCACTCAAAACAAGATATTGTTAGATACAAACAGTTCTCAATTTCAAGTGCACTACATATCTGGTGTCTTCCCTTCTTATTTTAAACATGCAATTATTATAACCATCCTCAAAAAGCCATCACTAAATCTGTCCTCTTTATCCTGCTATCACCCCATCTAACTACTCCTGTTTGTGTCTTAGGACAATGTGTCCATCATAAACTGCCCTTGTACCTCTCATGCAACTCATTTTTTGACCACCTACAATCTGGCTTTCAACCCTACCACTCTACTTAAACCACCAAATTCAAAGAACATTACCCAGTGCTCCTCCTTCTAGTGCTGTAATCTGCCCTCTACAAAGTTGACCACTACCTCTTGTTACCAGCTCTCATCCCTTGGCATTAAAGAATTGTCCTTCTCCTGGTTCTCTTCATCTGAGTCCTCCAAAATTCTATCCTGAGACTCCTACACTTCTCCATGTATACATTTGCCATGGGACAGTTCATAGAGCCTCATTGCTTTCAATGCCACTTCTATTCTGATGACACTCAAATTTACCTCTCTGGCGCAGATGTTATCTCTCTACTCTCCAGAATACCAGAGTATACCACCTAGGCTACTATAATATCCTTTTAACCATTTTTGGCCTCTCATCTAACAATCTTGCCCCGATCTAATGCACCCTCAACTGAGCCTGGTTAATATATCTCTCTCCTCCATTCTCCATTTCTCCCCTCTACAAACCCCTTCCATGTCCACTGCCCAGCAAATTCAGTTCTAAATATTTCAATGGCATACAATATCTACAAACATTCCCCTCCATTTGGCTGTAACACAATTTCCAACCCTCCCAAGACTTTTGATCTCCTCTTATCTGTTTCTCATATATCCATCTCTAAGATTTCTTCTGTGCATTCCTCATACTCTGAAACTCACTACTCTGACACATCAGACTTTCCCCAACAATAAAACTTACAAAAGAAACTTAAAAAAGCCACCTCTTCTGGAAAGCTTACAACCTTCAATGACCTTGTTGTCAATACACTACTATATGTCTATTTTCTACTCTCACCTACTGTCTTATTCACCCTTCTCTTCCAGATTGTAAGACTGGGTTCTTGCCTCCTCAGTACCAGTCTGTCACTTAGTGAATGTTTATTGTACTTGTTTTTGCATTACATTATGTATGTAAACAATTTTTATATGTATATGTAAAAATAAATAATCATAGTAATCATAACACAGAACCATATCTTCCCCTCAAGGTGGAAGGAATATATGAACTCTGTCACTGACCTGACATCAGTGACATTGCTCCACCTCTCCACCTCCTAAGTTCTGATGATGGACAGTAATCAGCATCAGGACGGTCGAATGTAGGCGAAGCTAGAATACCTTCCTACGCTTTCCTACCCGCGATTCCTGCAGCTGAACCTTCCATACCCAGCATGCTGAACATCAGTTGGATTGCCACAACTGTGCCAATGATGTGAGTGCCATGGAAACTGTGGTTATATTCAGCTTTCCCAGACTGTGCACATGTGACCTGCAGTACAGTAGGAAAGCTGGATGAATTATATCATGAGATGTCATCCAGCTTCTCTGCTATCCTGCATGGCGCAAGTGCAGAGGCATTAGAGTATGGGGGAGAGGCACAGCAGGAATGCTGGGTGTCTATACATGTGTATTGTATTGTGTGCGTCCATGTATGTGGTGATTGTTTGTGAGTGTATGAGTGCATCTATGTACATGTTGAGTGCGTGTATGAGTGCGTCCATGTATGTGGACAGTGCATGTATGACTGTGTCCTTGGCTGCAGATTGAAAGGTACAGAGGCTAAAATACTTGTGGATATGTAGAGGTAAATCAGACATGTCTATTACAATTGCAGCGCAGGTTTTAAAGGGGTTGAGTTGAATATAAATCCCGTCAGCAACTGTAGATGTTAAAAAAACAATAAAGTTATGCTAAAAATGAATAAATAAATACAGTAAATAAAAAGTCACAAAATAACCATATGAGAGGGATTTGCACAGGAGGAGGGCGTTTGTGAAGAAGTGTGTAAGTGTGTGTGTGTGGGGGGGGGGGGGCCATACAAAAATTTGCTGTGGGGCCCAGTCAGTTCTAGCTAAGCCTCTGGTTAAGGACCCTGGATTTTTTACCTGTTATTAAACAATGTTAAGTTTTGTACTTCTCTAAAATAAGAAATATACAGTTCTACTGTCAGGTTTACATTATAGGGATTAAAATCAAATGCAAATATAAGGGACCCCAGAAAAGAAACAACTTCCATAATGTTGGGTTTTAGCCAGTCCTTGCAGAAAAACACTTAACAAGAGGTTAGAGGAAAATAAAACCAATTTTCCACTTGTGTGACATTCAAGAATTGCTGTTAAAGTCTCTAAAATTAGAAACACTGATAGGCACAGGAACTTGGGAAGAACATTGTTTTTGTAACTGAAGAGATGTGTTCTTTTACCTGTATTGATTTTATTCCACATAATGTTTTGTCTGTTTAGAGAAGATCAACCCTGATATTGCTTTAAATGGCTAATTTTAGAGGCCAGAAATGTCTTCTAATTTTAGAATATTAGCCTTTAATACCTCAAAGTAGATATTGTTGTCTTATATTTAGAAGATTAATACAGGAACTATTATTTTCAGATCAAAAGGGCTATGTGGAATTTTCTTGAAACAATTACGGATTTATGTTATCATTGCTGGGAAAGAAAGTAAGATTTATTATACAAAAAAGCTTTATGTAACAATTCACAAATGTTATTTGTTTTTACGCACTTTCACTTAATATTGAGGACTTTTTGATAGGAAATTCTCCTATATCCTTGCTGTTTACTAAAGGGCTTCCATTTCTTTGCAATTACTATGTACTACATGGCATACATTGATTATAATCTTAATTATTCACTTTGGTTTCCCTGTCTGATGGCTGTCTGTGTTTTTGTGTGTGTGTATTCAGAAACACAAAAATCAACAAAGAAACTGGCTGCTCTACTACTAGATAGGAAGAGACATTGCTACTAAGGCTACTTTCACACTTGCGCTTTCCCTTTCCGCTACTGAGATCGGTCATAGAATCTCAATAGTGGGAGAAAATGCTTCCGTTTTGTCCCCATTCATTGTCAATGGGGACAAAAACTGAACTGAATGAAACAGAATGCACCAGAATGCATTGCGTTCCCATCGAGGACAGAATAACACTGAAACCAGCGTCTTTCTGTCCACGATGTGGTGCAGCGCAAGACTGATCCGTCCTGGCACACAATGTAAGTTAATGGGGACGAATTTGTTTTCTCTGACACAAAAGAAAACTGATCTATCACCCATTAACTTATAATGTTTGGAGCTGTGTTAGTTCTGGCACACAGTATATGGAGCTGTGTTAGTTCTGGCTCACAGTATATGGAGCTGTGTTAGTTATGGCACACAGTATATGGAGCTGTGTTAGTTCTGGCTCACAGTATATGGAGCTGTGTTAGTTCTGGCACACAGTGTATGGAGCTGTGTTAGTTCTGGCTCACAGTGTATGGAGCTGTGTTAGTTCTGGCACACAGTGTATGGAGCTGTGCTAGTTCTGGCACACAGTGTATGGAGCTGTGTTAGTTCTGGCTCACAGTGTATGGAGCTGTGTTAGTTCTGGCTCACAGTGTATGGAGCTGTGTTAGTTCTGGCACACAGTATATGGAGCTGTGTTAGTTCTGGCACACAGTGTATGGAGCATGGTAGTTCTGGCTCACAGTGTATGGAGTTGTGTTAGTGCTGGCTCACAGTGTTGGGAGCTGTGTTAGTTCTGTCTCACAGTGTATGGAGCTGTGCTAGTTCTGGCATGCAGTATATGGAGCTGTGTTAGTTCTGGTACGCAGTATATGGAGTTGTGTTAGTTCTGGCTCACAGTGTATGGAGCTGTGTTAGTTCTGGCACACAGTATATGGAGCTGTGTTAGTTCTGGCACACAGTGTATGGAGCTGTGTTAGTTCTGGCTCACAGTGTAGGGAGCTGTGTTAGTTCTGGCTCACAGGGTATGGAGCTGTGCTAGTTCTGGCTCACAGTGTATGGAGCTGTGTTAGTTCTGTCTCACAGTGTATGGAGCCTGGTAGTTTGGCACAGTGTATGGAGCTGTGTTAGTTCTGGCTCACAGTATATGGAGCTGTGTTAGTTATGGCACACAGTATATGGAGCTGTGTTAGTTCTGGCTCACAGTATATGGAGCTGTGTTAGTTTTGGCACACAGTGTATGGAGCTGTGTTAGTTCTGGCTCACAGTGTATGGAGCTGTGTTAGTTCTGGCTCACAGTATATGGAGCTGTGTTAGTTCTGGCACACAGTGTATGGAGCTGTGTTAGTTCTGGCTCACAGTGTAGGGAGCTGTGTTAGTTCTGGCTCACAGTGTATGGAGCTGTGTTAGTTCGGGCACACAGTGTATGGAGCTGTGTTAGTTCGGGCTCACAGTGTATGGAGCTGTGTTAGTTCTGGCTCACAGTGTATGGAGCTGTGTTAGTTCTGGCTTACAGTGTATGGAGCTGTGTTAGTTCTGGCACACAGTATATGGAGCTGTGTTAGTTATGGCACACAGTATATGGAGCTGTGTTAGTTATGGCACACAGTATATGGAGCTGTGTTAGTTCTGGCTCACAGTATATGGAGCTGTGTTAGTTCTGGCACACAGTGTATGGAGCTGTGTTAGTTCTGGCTCACAGTATATGGAGCTGTGTTAGTTCTGGCTCACAGTGTATGGAGCTGTGTTAGTTCTGGCACACAGTGTATGGAGCTGTGTTAGTTCTGGCTCACAGTGTAGGGAGCTGTGCTAGTTCTGGCTCACAGGGTATGGAGCTGTGTTAGTTCGGGCTCACAGTGTATGGAGCTGTGTTAGTTCGGGCTCACAGTGTATGGAGCTGTGTTAGTTCTGGCTCACAGTGTATGGAGCTGTGTTAGTTCTGGCTTACAGTGTATGGAGCTGTGTTAGTTCTGGCACACAGTGTATGGAGCTGTGTTAGTTTTGGCTCACAGTATATGGAGCTGTGTTAGTTCTGGCTCACAGTGTATGGAGCTGTGCTAGTTCTGGCACACAGTATATGGAGCTGTGCTAGTTCTGGCACACAGTGTATGGAGCTGTGTTAGTTCTGGCTCACAGTGTATGGAGCGTGGTAGTACTGGCACACAGTGTATGGAGCTGTAATAGTTCTGGCACTCAGTGTATGGAGCTGTGCTAGTTCTGGCACACAGTGTATGGAGCTGTGTTAGTTCTGGCTCACAGTGTATGGAGCTGTGCTAGTTCTGGCACACAGTGTATGGAGCTGTGCTAGTTCTGGCACACAGTGTATGGAGCTGTGCTAGTTCTGGCACACAGTGTATGGAGCGTGGTAGTACTGGCACACAGTGTATGGAGCTATAATAGTTCTGGCTCACAGTATATGGAGCCGTTTTTTTTAAGCCATAAATGTGTAACAGTTAAAGGGTAACTGTCATATTTTTTTTTTTTTTGTAATTGGATTGGTATGACATTTCAGTGGTGCAGCTAAAACAGCGTTGCTAGGTGTCCTCCATCTCCTATCTTCTATATACAGAAGACGGAGGACATAGTAGTGGGCAGTCTTGAATGCCGCGTGCGCACTCCCGTCGGATCGGGATAGTGCTGATATTTGCGATAAAAATTCGCGATTAGAATATTCACTATAAAAATTCGCGATTAGAATATTCGCAATCAACACTACTCAGGAGGAAGAGGGCGTGTTTAAGTCTGAAGAAAGCCGATTGGTTGGGGTGAGGCTGCGCTCTCCCGAGATGAGCCAAATGAATTCTGGGTCGTTAGGGAGGGAGGTCTTAGCCTCAGGGTAAGTGCATTGGTGGCCATCTTGAGAAGATAGTCAGAAAGAAGTCTTGTGAGGAACGGTTGCTATGGATGGAATCTCACTAAACAAGTGGTATGTGACCACAATAATCAGTGATTATGGATTATCACCACAGAAGCAACAATATATATGAAAATTTAATTTTGAGTGAAAATATGATAGTTATCCTTTAACATATATAGGTAAACTACAACTCCCACCATGCCCTGCTGTAGGCTGATAGCTGTAAGCTGTTCGGGCGTGCTGGGACTTGTAGTTTTGCAATAGCTGGAGGGCCGCAGGTTGAGCATGCCTGCTATGGAGCAATAATTCCCATCTCTGGTAATTGACATATTCTAAAACTATAAATATAACTTCCTGCGTGCCCTGAGCCGATAAGCCTCCACACACAGCATTACCAAAAATGTATGTTTAAAATGCCACAAAATATCCAACTATGTGGAAGTTCCAACATGCAATCTTGTTTAAAGCATCAAGAGGCTACATGACACCACCTAAAACATGACAGAAGGAAGAGGTGCCAAACAAAAGTCCTCTCCTATGAACTCATATATTTATATTTTCATTCCCCCACGACCGGAAAAAAAAAAACTGCAAGAATGTCCAATATTAGCATAATCTGGCAGTGTAATTTCAAGCACTGCCCAGATAAAGTTCATCTGCGCTTCAGCTTGGAAATCTTGGCGTTTAATTTTAATACGTAAGTCAATCACACTCAAATTTGGCAAGTCTTACACCATTAATATGTACAACATTTGAGTGCAACGCTCCTTTGTGTATTTTTTCTTTCAATAAATTTGGCTACTTTTTGATTTCATGTTTATCAATCTACAATTTTGGAGATCAGTTCTGCTGGGAAATAACAATGCATAAAAACAAAGAAGAAAACTTTGTACTGGATACATATTTGGCCTGTTCTCAGCATCAGGCCTCTTGCACATGGCAGTTGTGTGCCCGTGGCCGTATTGCGAGCTGCATATGGCAGTTCCTTAATACATGGGGCACCGGCCCCGAGCATTCCGCATCAGGGATGAGGACCTATTCACTTGAATGGGTCCGCAAATCCGGAGATGTGGTGTGGTGCGGAACAGAAGCACGGAACGGAACCCCACAGAAGCACTACGGAGTGCTTCCATGGGGTTCCGATCCGTGCTTCCGTTCCACAAAAAAATAGAACTCAAGTTGAATGGGTCTGGATCCGTCCTGGCTGCCGCATGGAACCACAACAGCCGTGTGCAAGAGGCCTCAGACTAAAGTTCCTTGGACCCCCCCAGTAGAAATGGTTCTAAGGACCCACACTTCAGGACATATGGAGGTCCAAGTCATTGTTGTTATTATTTCATATTTAGGACTTATGATCTATAAGGTTTATTAGGCTACCTGATAGTTATTGGTTCCAAGATTAATTCCAAATTATCTTTTGTTAGACCTTAGGGGACCTGTATTATAAGGGGCCCAGTATTGTGTCAGACAAAGGGCCCACTGGAGGATCCTCTGGTACTGTGGTGGCCCAGTTCAACCCTATTTGTTCTCTAATGGACATGGCCTCTACCTACACATTTGGATATTATTTTGTTCAGCTCTATATAGCAGTGATCTGCATTTTGTGGTTAGGAAACCACAACTCTCAGCAACTATTAAGAGTTCTTGGTTTACAATGGCAGGACAACCGGATTTGAAAGATCGTCCATATTTATAATACATTTAGAAATTGTTACCTTATTGTACTTTACACAATATGATATGCACTGTGACCTGTAATTTTGTGAACAAGCACAAGGGGGCACATTCAGCCTGTCCCTGAACAATGTTACTGCTAAACCTTACCACATATGACAATTTTTTTTCTGTTTAACATGTAATGAATATCTCACATTGAGATTTAAGGACTGAGAGTTTTCACAATGTGAGATGAAAATAACATAGAACAGGCAGTGCTCTCTTTATAGATAAATGGTAAAGTCAAAGCTGGAGACATTGCAGACCTTTACATATAAACTCATCCATATATACTGCTGGTATGAACCAGATATGTGCACAAAAACCAATAGGCTACATAATAAAACATATGCCCCCTGCGTGTATTAGTAATCCAAAATTCATGTCTTGCCTTTGTACTTATATATAATGTATGCTGTATATCCATGGATTTTGATATTCACATAATTGCAAGTATAATGTTTCCATATAAGTTTCCACATTGTAATGATTTTAGAGACCTGTTACCTTAATTACCTTGCAACAGAAATTTTTATGAAAATTATAAACCAGACTCATTTCCACTAATTACAACCGCTTTTTACCTAAGCCATGCTCAGAAAATTCAGATTCAGAATTCAGGTGCAGCCTCAGTAGTATTGGATCTATAGATCACTACTTGGATGATTTTGTTATGATGCCTAATTACATGGTACCACATAGACAGCACTGAGTATATATGTCTGGGGTCATGTATTTCCAAACTACACATAAGCAAACCAATAAATAATTTCTGCTTTAGAGAACATCCCTTTAAAATTCATAGCTGAGAAATCCACTGAACACAGAAAGATACCAGATCTGCACTATACAGGGTTGGACTGCCCCACCAGATTATTAGAGGATCCTACAGTTGGCCTAGTTGGCCTAGGTTCTGATGCCATGGTAGCCCGCAATGATCCAGGAGAAAAACAACAACATTGTGGGTGCCTTTGGAGACAATCACTTTTCCTTAGGGTCTATTGCTTTGATCAAAACTCTATTACATTTTATTGATGGTATAGGAGTTGGGCCTTGAGAATAATAATATTAATAAATAATAATTTATTCTGGTGGGCCACAGAAATGCCACTGGCAGCATACCTAGATAAGCAGTCGTGAAATATTAGCTAGCATCAGATTTTTATTCCAACAGAAAGTCCCCATATCCCCTGACGGTATTGTGTTGATGAATAGATTGTATACTTCTAGTAGGGGATGGTTATATATACACTGGTTGAGGCAAAGAATGAGGAATAAAAATAGCTCAAAGCAGTCCATCAATAGATGCTGCATTGAATTTGCTTTTAAGTGACTGAGGGTCGCTGCAATGTATAATTCACTTGGGAATAATATGTTAAAAATGCCTGTGATTTAAATAATATATGTCAGGCTTAAACAGTAGCCTGAACGACAGCAACGCTGAAATTAGCCAAAAAGGTAAATAATTCTGAAATGGATTTATGAATTTTTGTGTAGAAGGATAAAACCAAGAATTCTACATTATAGAAGTAAACAGAATAACATTAAAGAGGTTGTGCTAGAATGTTTTATTTTTTTTTTGAAAACCCTCCCATTCGTCTGGACCCGCAAAGGAAAAGTGACTTACCTGCTTCCCGGCGCCGATTCTCTGCTCTTTCTCCTGCAGGCCTGCGATGATCCACTGGGCTCCCTAGATGTCAACATCACTGACCGGATCCCTTTGCATCATGTGACAATTTCTTTCACAACCCCTTAAAAGGATTTGTCTACATTGGACAACTTAGTCTCACATGTCCTGTTAGAGAAAATTATAGTAATAGCAATAGGTGCTTTACTTGGGACCCTCCTCTAATAGCCAAAATGAAGGGTCACTACAATGACCATTGCCATGAAGGGGTATACCTGATCTATAATAATGTTTAAGTAGGTTATGCATGTCAGTGAAATCCACATGAATGCCACGACCCAAGGTTTCTCAGCAGAATATTGTGAAGAGCATCGCACTGCATTCACCGGCTTGCCTTCTACCATATTGAGCCTTAGTGCCTTTCTTCATCAGGTAGGGACACACCACAATGTAGAAGAAGCGTGATTCATCAGACTAGTCTTTCTTCTTCCGTTGTTCCAGGGTCAAGTTTTGATGCTTATGTGCTCATTGAAGGCACTTTCGGCAGTGGGTGTTTTCAGCATGGACACTATTACCTTCTGTTGCTACACAGGTACATACACAACAAGCTACGATGCAATATGTTTTCTGACACCTTTTTATTATAACTAACATTACGTTTCTCAGCAATTTGTGTTACAGTAGATCTTCTGTGGGATCAGTCCAGACAGGATAGCCTTTGCTACTCATATGCATCAGAGAGCGTTGAGTATCCATGGCTCTGTCGTTGGTTCACAGGTTGTCTTCCTTGCACCACTTTTGGTAGGTGCTAACCACCGCATTTCAGAAACACCCCATCAGACCCGCTGTGCTCCATAATTTATAACACTCTAAGGCCTCATGCACACAACCGTGTCCGTTTTGAGGTCCACAAATTGTGGATCCACAAAACACGGATTCCGCATTTTGCTGGATGGATGGTTGAGCCCTCAATAGAGCAGTCCTATCCTTGTCCATGATACGGACAAGAACTGGAACGGACGTGCGGATGCAGACAGCACACAGTGTGCTGTGCACATCTTTAACGGCCCTATTGAAGTGAACAGATCTACATCTGACCCACAAAAAATATGGCTCAGATGGAAACCCAAACCACAGTCGTGTGCATGAGGCCTTAACAAGATTGTAAATGTTATTCACTTTAATGTTATGGCTGATCAGTACAGATGAGTGCATTCCTTAAAATTTGTTTAAAATCTAATTTCAAAGATTTGGTACGCAGAAAAGTTGTGTATGACTCTCTCCTAGGACTGTATACAACCCCTTGTAAGTTCTTTAATGCCAAGACAGCATTAGTAATGTCAAAGTGACAGTGACATATGGGTAATGGATGATAGCTGGTGGTAATAAACAACCAGTTTAAAAACATACTGCATTGTCTGATTATTATTTTTTTAACCCTTTAGGACCCTGCCATATTTCCCCTTAAGGACCAGGCCGTTTTTTTGAAAAAAAAAAATGTCACTTTATGTGGTAACGCTTTTACTTATTAAAGCCATTCTAAGATTGTTTCCTCATCACATATTGTACTTCATGATAGTAGTAAAATTCAGTCAATATTTTTCATTTTATTTTTAAAAAATCCCAAATTTACCCAAAAAATAGAAAATTCGCAACTTCCCAAATTTCAATTTCTCTACTTTTAAAACAGATAGTGATACCTCATATAATAGTTATTACTTTACATTCCCCATAAGTCTACTTTATGATTGGATAATTTTTTGAATGCCATTTTATTTTTTGGGGACAGTAGAAGGCTTGGAAGTTTAGAAGCAAATCTTTTTTTCTGAAAATTTCCAAAACCCACTTTTTTAAGGACCAGTTCAGTTATGAAGTCACTGTTGGGCTTACATAGTAGAAACCACCCATTTTAGAAACTACACATCTCAAGGTATTCAAAACTGATTTTGCAAACTTTGTTAACCCTTTAGGTGTTCAACAAGAATTTAAGGAAAATATAGATGCAATTTCAGAATCTAACTTTTTTGGCAGATTTTCCATTTTAATCCAAGCAAGAGTTAACAGCCAAACAAAACTCAATATTTACTTTTTTTTTTTTACGGTGTTCACTTGAGGGGTTAGGTCATAGGGGTTTATACAGCAGGTTATTATGGATGCGGCAATTCATAATATGTCAATTTTTTTTTTTTTTTTTATTTTAACACAATAAAAGCATTTTTGAAACAAAAAAAAAAAACGTGTTAGTGTCTCCATATTCTTAGAGCCATAGTTTTTTTATTTTTTGCCTGATTGTTTTATGTAGGGGCTCATTTTTTGCAGGATGAGGTGACGGTTTGATTGGTACACCTTTTTGATTGCTTGGTATAAGGTACAAAAATTGTTGTTTTAGCACAGTTTTTATTTTATTTTTTCTATGGCTTTCAGGTGAGGGGGTGGATCATGTGATATTTTTATAGAGCCGGATGGAGAAATACCCAATATGTGTTTTTCTATTTTTTTTACAATTTTATGTGTTTTATTTTGGGATAGTGTCTTTTATTTTTTTACTTGAAACTTTATTTTTTTTATTATGAAAGGCACTTTTTTTAAACTTTTTTTATACTTTTTATTTTGTCCCACTCTGGGACGTCAACTTCTGGGGTCTGATCCACTCTGCGATGCATTACAATACATCTTGTATTGTAAAGCATTGCCTTCAGCTTTTATGCTGACAACCTGCCTGTAAGACCCAGCCTAAGGGGCTGCATCTCACAGGCTTCCGTAGAAGGCAAGCCCCGATGCCAATGGAAGGCATCTGGCTGCCTTCTCTGCCATCGGGTCCCCATCATTGCAGTGCGGAGACCCAATGGGGAAGTGGAGGAAACCCGTACTCTCTGTGCATGTTGTGGTCAGCTTTGACCGTGGCATACAAGGGGTTAATGCGCTGACATCGGTGTTTTCACCTATGCCAGCTTATGCAGCAGGGGCCCGGCTGTCAGTGTCTGCCTGGTCCATGCTGCTGATCGGGCGGACGCAGCTCCTGCACCTGCCCAATCAGCCCGCCATACATGCACGGCACTGGTCCATAAGTCACATCCGCCAGCGCCGTACATGTACGGTGCGGGTCCTCTACAGGTTAAACATGGTCCACAAATTATTCTTTTTTGGCATCAGATGCCTACTTCTCTGTCTTTTAACCTGTAAATCGTGGCTGCCATGCAAAATATTCAGATTTGGCTGGAATCTGTTTTTGGGAAATTGGAGAGGAATTTGATTGCTCAACTCTACTGATCAGTGTATATTCTTGAAAAACATGTATTCAAGAACGTTGCCATTCAAAAGACAAATAAGGAAACAGGGAGTGAATGTGAGTTTCACAATGCAGAGTTGTACAAAACCATTCAAGGAGAAGGAGTCAGTTTCTAGAATGAAGATTTGCATTGCAATGCCAGTAAGGGCAGAGGTAATGGCACAGGCCAGTCTATGCATACTTAAACTTAATTAAAGAGTTACTGCATGTTCAGTGACCATCAGAAAAAGGAAGAAAGCCATGACTACCCGGGGAAATTATACAAATTCTATATATAGAAGCACCAAACAATTGAAGGTCTAGCTTTCGCATACCAATGTCTCAGGCATGATGTACACTGCACTGCAGCGATCAATGTTACAAACTGTGAATACTATATATAGCTAGGAGTTCTGCTCTGCATCAACACACTTTTCCTAAATATCACCATCTATTAAATGTTTAATAATTACACAGTGCTCAGACAATAAATCAGTGTGGCGGTTCAGCATTTTATAGCACATCTAACTGAATGGAGCACAGAGTATAATCCTTTTCCTTTACAAATTATTGTATTGTATTTTTTGACTGGTCAATCAAGAGTATACTCATAGAAGAATAATCATATATTGTTACCTTTCTTGTATTTTATGGTTTTTTATGTTATTCATTTTATTTGTATAATTGACTTGACTCAACAAATACAATAACACGCTTTTAAAATGATCATCAACATATAAGATAATATTACAATTGTCAACGTTTATAACATAAATGTATGTCTTTAAATTGAAAATTAATAAAAAACACTTTGTTGGAATGTACTGTACACCTTTCATCGGTCCTCCTGACGTTACAATATAAGCACCTGGCAGTGTAGGGCACATTGATGAGATGTGATACTGCTTATTATTTCTGTGGGCTGCTCCGTTCCCCCCCCCCCCCCTGTGCCCCCTGTTCTATATTTTCTCTCCTTTAGTTTGCAAACCTACCATACCATCTGCCATGTGAATGCAATCTGGGTGGTGTAATCACTCCAACCAATGTTTTAATCATTGTGGAGCTAGAATGCAAGACTAGAGTCACAGCACTGGCAATTATAAAAG
Organism: Bufotes viridis; assembly: GCA_033119425.1. Taxonomy (NCBI): domain Eukaryota; kingdom Metazoa; phylum Chordata; class Amphibia; order Anura; family Bufonidae; genus Bufotes; species Bufotes viridis. The sequence goes on along the minus strand of CM065591.1, from coordinate 311,396,010 downwards.
TTCATCCAATGTGTATGACCACCTTCATGGTCATAAAGAGGACCTTTCACTGGTCCTGACATTACAATATGAATACCTTACATTAATGAGATGTGATATCGCCTATTTTTTTCTGTGGTCTGCTCCATTACCCCGCCGTGCTCCCCGTTCTGATTTCCCACTCTGTATGTAAATTCATACCATTGGTACAGGGAGGAGGAGATGCCAGTGTTTCTCATTGGAGAGATGCCCAATGAGAAACACGGCGTCACCTCCTCCCTGTACCGATTGCATGGATTTAAATACAGGGAGGGAAATCAGAACGGGGAGCACGGCGGGGTAATGGAGCAGACCACAGAAAAAAAATTGGCGATATCACATCTCATTAATGTGCCCTACACTGCCAGGTATTTAAATTGTAATGTCAGGACCAGTGAAAGGTCCTCTTTATGACCATGAAGGTGGTCATATACATTGGATGAACTTTTATAATTGCCAGTGCTGTGACTCTAGTCTTACATTCTAGCTCCACAATGATTAAAACATTGGTTGGAGTGATCACGCCACCCAGATTGCATTCACATGGCAGATGGTATGGTAGGTTTGCAAACTAAAGGAGAGAAAATATAGAAACGTAGACATAAGGTGCTCTACAATTAAGTCCCCAGGACACACAGCACATAGCTGGTCATAAACATAATATAGCTGGAGGTCTATTTTGGCATATATTGTAAGATAAACAAAAAAAGCAATTTTAACATTTGGTGAGATATAGTTTTCCGGTGTTCACTGTGTAGTATAAATAACACAATAAGTTTATTCTGTGGATCAGTACTATTATGATGCCATAAGATTTATGTAGTTTTTCGTATGTTATATTACTTACATAATAAAATGTCTCTGCATTCCAAGACCCAGGACATTCTTAATGTTTTGACAACATAACTGTGTGAGGGCTAATATATTAAATTCCTCTCTAGTGATAATTGTTATCATGAGAAAGGATGTTTTTTCGCTCCTACTGCACACTGTAAGCTCCCCCACTGCCCCCCCCCCCCTCCAGGCTGGCTGAGATTGCAGCCTGCCTAAGGGGGGGGCTGATTTAAGCCTTCATATGTCGGGCTTCGTAGAAGATATAGATATAGAGCTGGTCTTGTTTGAAATATTTAATCTAAGCTTTATAACAAGAATCACAGCATTATCTCCTCTGCATCGAGAGATTTGGGAGTCAGGTTTAAAAAAGTGGGCATGACGTGGGCAGGGAAGGGGATGGGCAGGTAGGCCCGCCTCAATTATCATTTTCTACGCCTGTTTTAGATGTAGAAAATGGGCTAAATGTAAGCTAACAAGGAAGCTGGCTGACATTTATACTGGTGCTGGATGCGCTGCAGTTATGTAGAGCCATGCGGCTCTTCATAACTCCACTGAATCACCGCCAGATGTAGAGGTAATTAAGAACGGCGTATAAAATGTTGGTCTTAATAAATTATCCCAATAATGTTGATTCTTGTCTTGTTTTAAAGTTTAGATTGCCAGCCTTCAAACAAGAACATATCTATATCTTAAAATATATCAAGACCAGGCACATATCTATCTAAAGAGCCCAAGATATGAAGGCTTTCCCAGCTCTGCTTGGGCTGAACTGTTGGAACCTTTTCCCAAAGCCTGAGCAGAGCTTGGGCAGAACTGTTAGGTGACTAAATGGAAACTGTCATCAGGAAATTCACTGTGGAACCAGACACAATGCCTTGTAGGACTAGAGCAGCTGAATGTAGTGATACTTTTCAATTAGCAAACCTACTTGATTGACAGGGTCAAATCAGATGACTGTGCAGGAACCTGGCCCTGTCAATTAAAAAGGAAAGGGAGGGGCTGGCAGACAGAAACATTGTGTTTCGTTTACTATGTGCCTGTACCCTAAATTTAGGCGCACCCTCATCATTTTCTGAACAAGAGGTGCTTTGCGGGTGTGGTGCGGGCAGAGGCATGGGCCCTGCACATTCACCATCATTTACATTTGTAGTCTTTAGTAAATATCCCCTAGTGTGTCTGGTATAACTGAAAGAGTTTACAATTATGAGAAAAATGTTACTGCATTAGCGGGAGTGGTGTAGGAGACTCAAATAAAACAAACTTTTAGTTATGATAAATACTTCCTCATTGAATCCAACCTGATTGAGTGCACAGACCCATGCACTGACTTATGTCACACCACCACAGATACTAGACAGTGGTGGGCATAGCATACATGATAATTGCATGGGGACAAAGGTGCCTGCCACCTTAAAGGAAAATATAGTGATGTCTTAATGCTAATGATTCTCATAGCATAAAATAATTGGCTTGGATTTGCTCATTGTGGAGGTGAGCCCTGTGGAAGGTTCTATCATCAGCATCTCATTACCATGAAATGAGCAGGTGGAGAGTACGGAATCCCCTATTGTCCCTGTCTGCCCCTGATACTGGATGTAGAGAGGGTTGTAAGGCAAATGATTGGGCAATGGATTGGAAACAGATTAAACATTGTGGGAAGTACAGTATTTTTTCCTTATTCATATGAATAATGTTTTTACAGTTGTTCCAGTTGCTCTGCTGTTCTGCTTGATAATTCCAAGGGGTTGTCTCACTTCAGCAAATGGCATTTATCATGGAGGCAAGGTTAATACAAGCCACTTACTAATTTATGGTGATTGTCCATTTTGCATTCTTCGCTGGTTTGATAATTTTTTAATCACATTATACACTGTTCACTTTCAGTAGTTACGGCCATCACTGCAATCCAGCAGCAGTGGTCGTGCTTGCACTCCATAAGAAACAGTGTCAGCCTCCCTGGTCGCTGGGACAGTGGGAGCGTGCATAGGCACGCATTTGCGACAGCTCCCATCCTGGTCACCTCATATCCGAGCTGCAGAGGTGATCATAACCCCTGGAAATGAGCAGAGTATAATGCTATGGGAAAATGCCAACAAAGGAGGCAATACATTAGTAAGTGCCTAATATTAACTTTGTCTACATGATAAATACCATTCTTTGAAGTGATACAACAACATTAAATGAGTGCTTATGAATTGTTAGGAATGTAAAGATAAGAGCTACACATTGAGCCATCAGAGCAGCTCTCTAATGGATCCATTGAGAAGGAGAAGCAACAGTCTGCAGATGCAGTTAAACTGAAAGCTGTAGAGAGAAAACTGTTGACAATTTTTAATAAAGACCAATTTGAAAAATTATTCTCAGCCCAAAAATATAAGTAGAATGCAATAAATAAAAATGCCTTAAAGTTTCCTATAGCCTTTAAGTGCAGGGGAAAAGCTAATTGAACCCAAGCACCCAGTGTTTAGCGAATTGGGGTCCATGAAGAGGATTTAGATACGAATTTCAGGATAAATTTAATTTGCTGAAGCTGAATTTCCTCGTGCTTCATGGTAGCGAATTGATTTTACCTTAAATACTGTAAAAAAACAAAAAAACATACTTACCTCATCCATTTGCTCGCGACAGGCCAGTTGCCACCATCTTGCTTGAAAATCTTGCGCGAAATCCCATGCGCCGTGAAGTATGACGTCTTCACGGTCCTCGCATGATTTTGCACCAGATTTTCAATCAAGATGGTGGTAACCGACCCATCGCAAGCAAATGGATGAGGTAGGATTTAATTAATTTATTGTTTTTTAATTTTTTACACGTTTATTGCTATCAGATGCTGTGATCATGTATGAACGCGGCATCTGAGGGGTACAAGGACGGGGACCGTTGCACTTGCAATAATTTTTTTTTGTCAAATTCTGTGAAGCAGCTGAAATACTTTGCTCATCTCTATGAGCACCTATAGCATTATCGCTTTCTTAGATGCTATGCCCCATTGGGGGTACAATTAAATTTAAAGGTATTTTAGAGCATTGCTCTAGGCAACTCCATCTACTGCTCATTGTGGTCCTAGCTACAGATTATATTTTTAAAATGAGGAATAAAGAAGTTTCTGATGGTGAGGGATGAGCGAACTTGTATTTTCAAGTTCGTTGTACAAGGTTCGGATTAGGGTTATCTAAGAATTCCATTATGGATTCTGCTACCGTGGACCACAATTTATGCTCCATGGCAGCGGAATCCATAACGGAATTCTTAGATAACCCGAACCTTGTAAGCCAAACTTGAAAACAAAAGTTCGCTCAACACTAATGGTGAGTAAAAGAAACTCAAATTAATATCCCTGATCTTCAGCATTTTTCAAATGATTAATTCACTTGGTGGAACACTAAATTGACCTTTATATTTTAAATTATGTGATAAATCTAATTCTAGGGTGGAACCCCCCATATGTCTTTCTAATGATTGTATAAGGGAACATTGGATGGGCCCATGTGAACTGTACAAACAGAAGATAAGAATCTTATTTTTGTTGTTTGTCATGAAATGCTGTTGAAAAAAGAAACAGGAAAAAGCATTACGAATGTTATTAAAGTTAAAGATGAATGTGATAATAAAAAGAAACATATGGACTAGACAGTTTTTCATGGACAAAAATAGTCTAACAAGAAAGTTGATGAGAGAAAGACGGATCTTGGATGTTTAACACGTAGGAACACAGTAATAGAAACAAGAGGTTTGTGTATTCAAAAGTTGTTATTGGAGATTAGTAATTCTGGTCATGGGCCATTTCACTAAATGCCCTCAACATTTTTTTATTTCCAGACTTTTATTTATTTCTTCACCTTAAATATGTCCAAAAATACACTTGGAATAGTGTCAAGGTGAGGAGAGAGGGACTTAAAAAATGAAATTACAATTTTGTTTCCATTCAATAAAAGGGCAAAACCAAGAAGATACAAATATGACATAAAGACAACATAGCAGCATAAATATCCGAAACAATGTAATGGAACGTGCTGACCCAATCCTCGGTGTAGTCAATCATGGAAGGGTGGACAACTGGAAATGGCTGCTATGGTGACCACAGGGTGGATGGAATAAGCCAGGTCACGTATGGTTGCTGCAGATATCCACTACGGTGGAAGCCAAATAAGTAATGGGAACTCTGTATAGTAAAGGGTGGGAGCTGCAGTAGTCCCTAAAACACCCTAACAGGGGAAGGGGCCTAGCAGATACCCTACCTATCTATACAGAGCACCCACTCCAAAAGGGGCGACCCCGTCCGGATCCCTGTCCCTAGACCGGCCAGAGTCCCTAATTATGCCCTAAAGCAAGAAAGGGAGCTCTATATACAAAAAATCTCCTGACGCGCCACGTTTCATTCGTGCAAGAAATCATCAGGGGAGTGGTAAAAAATGGGGCTAAGTGTAACATGAGGGCTTAAATGTATACACTGGGATGTCACGGTGCTCCCCCTATAACAAAGGGGACAATCAGAATGCACCTAGGCAGGCCACCAACAGAATATATTGTGTGGCACGCCGCTCAATCCAGTGTGCTGCCAAAAAAATATATAGCTTTGCCAGTATAGCAGCAGTCAGAAGCCCCAATCCAGTGGGAGAGGGGGGTAATCTGATGGGGGAGGCCTCCAGTGAGTGCCCCTCTCTTTACACACGCAGCTGAGCTCACCTGTACAGCGACTTAAATAAAGCAAGAAACGCGCGACATCAGTGAGCGGCCCCGCCCCCTTAGTCACGCAATAAGGTCATGTGAGTCCGATCACGTGATGGGCGTGAGAGAGACGGGGAACGCAGAGAAAGGACGCTGCGCTCTACCGCTCAATACACACCATAAGGGGGTATATTCAAATGAGCCGGTGGGCAGAGCGTGTTGCTAAGATATAGGGAAGGCAGGAGGACGCATTTTCTGTGTCGGCAGAGTGTACTGCCGTAATTTAACATAGAAATTAAAGAACAAGGAGCTTGACTGACGGGTTTTACTCTTGCTAAAAGAGCCTATAGAGAGGAGGGCCAGCAAAGTAACATGTTATAAGGGGATATGTAAATCCCTATATAATGATAAAAAAATAACTGGATTACTAGTGCAGGCAGGCTAATGGATCATCAAACCGAGTAATGTAGCATATTGCAAACCTTCTCATTGTAAGCACCTTATCATCGAATCATCAGCTGTAAGTAATTTACAAAAAAAAAATCTCTCTCAATGAAGAGATGATTTTACACAGAATCATATTAATCAGATGAAACAGCCAAAATTTAATTGTTCATTCAGCCCCAAAGGGGCCATGGTGTTTAAATAAAAAATCCAGCGTGTTTCACGTTGGAAAAGAAGTCGGTCCCAGTCCCGCCCCCCTCCCCCCCGACGTGGGGGAAATACCATGTCAATGCCCATTAAACTGATCTTGGCATGTCCATTATGTTGGCACCATACATGGTTCGCTACTGGGGTATCCTTTAATTTTGCAATGTCGTTCAGGTGCTCACCAACGCGTCTACAGAACTCATGGATGGTCTTGCCGACATACTCCTTCCCGCACTCGCAGGACAGTCGGTAGACCACTCCGCGAGTTCTACAGTTGATAAAGTGGTGAATATTATATTCCCTTCCTGTCACATGGCTACGGAAGGATCTGCCCGTTTGCAAGTGCCTGCATGCAACGCAGCCACTGCATCGGTAGCAGCCCCTAACATTGGACTGCAACCAACAGCAACCAGAGGGGATTGGAGGGATATATTCACTGGACACCAGTCTTTTACGAATACTCTGAGCTCATCGGTAGTTGATATGTGGATACTCTCCTATCACCTCCTGTAGGTCCGGGTCTAGCCTCAAAATGGCCCAGTTTTTTTTTATCACTTCACATATCTCTGGGGCTGCTCTATCAAAAGTGGCCATGAGACGGATCAGTCTCGGGGTCTGAGCGTCCTTTGGTAGAGGGGTTAGCAGGTTAGTTCTATCTTCCTGTAGTGCCATCTTATATGCTTCTCTTAAGACTCTGTCGGGATATCCCCGATGCAGGAACCAGGTACGCATATCCTGAGCATGCCTCATGAACTCCTACTTTGTGGAGCAATTCCTCCTCAGGCGGAGATATTGCCCCTTAGGGATCCCTCGCTTTAATGGTAAGGGGTGACTGCTCTCCCACCTCAACAAAGTATTTGTTGAGGTGGGTTTTCTGTATACCGATGTTTCTAGTTCTCCACTAGATGACTTAAAGATAAGAACATCCAAAAATGGCAAACTAAGGGCATTAATCTCAGAGGTGAAACGCATTCCTATGGAGTTCTCATTAAGTCCATCAACCAGGGCTTTAAAGCCCGCCACATCGCCACTCCAGATGATGAAAATATCATCTAAGTACCGCGCCCACAGTCCCACGCGGTCCATAATCGCTGACCTTTCTTCTGTGAACACCAGGGTCTCCTCCCACCAGCCCAGGAAGAAATTAGCATACGACGGGGCACAAGAACTCCCCATCACAGTACCCCTGAGCTGGTGGTGGACCCTGCCGCTAAACGAGAAGATATTTCTGGTCAGTGTGAACTCTAGCAGACGTAGAACAAAGAGACTGTGGGCGCGGTATTGGCAGCCACGCGTACGTAAAAAGTGATCCACTGCCCTAGGTCCCAGTGTGTGAGGGATGCTAGAGTATAACGCTTCCACGTCTATACTTGCAATGAAAGTATTACTATCCACATAAATCCCTTCCAACCGCCCAAGGAGGTCCGTCGTGTCACGGGTGTAGGAGGGTAAAGCTGCAACAAATGGGGACAATATTTGATCAACATAAATCCCTAGATTTTGGCAAATGCTGACCACCCCTGACACGATAGGACGTCCCCTGAGCGGCTGGGTCCCCTTATGGATTTTGGGGAGACAGTAGAAGGTGGACAGTCTTGGATGGGATGGAAGCAAAAATTTATACTCATCATCAGAGATGATTTTAGAGGTCTTGGCCTCATCCAAAATCACCTTCAATTCAGATACAAACTCACTGGTGGGATCACTCCCCAAGACCTCATATGTGGAGGTATCATGTAATAATGCTTCACACATGGTCCGGTATTGATCATGATCCATAGCTACCGTATCCCCCCCCTTATCGTAGGGTTTTATAATGATTGAGCGGTCACTCTCAAGATTCCTAATAGCGGCAGTATGGACCTGATCAAAGTTAGAGAAATTGGAAGGTTTCAAATCGTCAATCTATCTAGAAACCGTGTCTAGAAAAACATCAATGCATGACAGCTCGCCAAAAACAGGTGGCGTCAAGAAACTCTTCGGCCTAAGACTGGTGAAAGGACCCAGACCCTCCTGGTGGTCTGATTCCCTTTCAAGATCGTACAGAAGACGTACATCAGAAAGGATCTCTGGTGGAATGCCAAGTTCGCAGGCTTGACTCCTCTCCTTCTGTTTGAAATATTTGTGCCACCCCAGCTTTTGGGTAAAAAGATGTAAGTCTTTAATAATATTAAATCTATTATAGTCTGGGGTTGGTACAAAAGAGAGGCCCATTTCGAGAACCTGGATTTCACAGGGGACAGTGTTTGTGAGGACAGATTTACTACCTGCAGTCCTGAGGGTTTATCTGAGGCTGAGATCGGTTTCGTAGAGGGTATACTAGAGCCGGTGTCAATTGGCTCGAATTCTGGCTCCCCCCTCCTCCTAAAAAACGCCAGTCTCTACATTGCGTGTGTACAGAGGGGGGAACTCACCACTGGAGGCCTCCCCCATCAGATTAGCCCCCTCTCGCACTGGATTGGGGCTTCTGACCGCTGCTATACCTTGTCATCCCAGTATATCCATTTCAGCCCTCATGTTATACTGAGCACCATTTTTTACCACTCCCCTGATGATTTCTTGCACGAATGAAACGTGGCACGTCACGAGATTTTTTGTATATGGAGCTCTCTTTCTTGCTTTAGGGCATAATTAGGGACTGGATATCTGCAGCAACCATACGTGACCTGGCTTATTCTATCCACCCTGTGGTCTCCATAGAAGCCATTTCCAGTTGTCCACCATTCCATGATTGACTACATCGAGGATTGGGTGAGCATGTTCCATTACATTGTTTAAGATATTTATGCTGCTATTTTGTCTTTATGTCATATTTCTGTCTCGGTGGTTTGGTAGATTATCTGAGCTTCTAAGCCTGCAATCGGCCATAGGCCCTGTAGCTTTGTTTTGGCCTGTTAGGCGTAATTTTTTCACTTGTCACTTGGTGCTTATTTCACATAAACATTAAAAGTTAAAGGGAACCTGTCACTAGGATTTTGTGCATAGAGCTAAGGACATGGGTTGCTAGATGGCCTCTAGCACATCTGCAATATTCAGTCCCCATAGCTCTGTGTGCTTTTATTGTGTAAAAAAAAAGATTTGATACATATGCAAATGAACCTGAGATGAGTCCTGTCCCTGAGATGAGTCCAAGAACAGGACTCATCTCAGGTTAATTTGCATATGTATCAAATCGTTTTTTTTACACAAAAAAAGCACACAGAGCTATGGGGACTGGATATTGCGGATGTGCTATCGGCCATCTAGCAACCCATGTCCTGAGCTCTGTACACAAAATCCCCGTGACAGGTTCCCTTTAAGTTTTATTTTCATTCCCCCTTTTTTCCCCATTCGGGATTAGTACATATGGTTTCCAATTTTTGGGAGAATTCAGGCTGAGGTACCTTTTGATCACCTTGCCATACGTGTGTTTTTAAAACCAAGAAGACCAAGAAGGTCTAAAAGGAGTGCATGGAGAGATTGTAAATGTTTATGGGGGTGATTAGAGACAAACTAATTTCTTGAAATTAGTTTCAGATCTGATTCTAATGAATCTATTGGAATATTTAATTAAGGTAAGAATAAACTCAACCTGAACTGAAAGTGCTCCAATTGTTCTGTAAATTTGTGTATGACACTCTAAGGTCTCCTGCGATTCATATTTTGTTTCTTGTCTTTCTCTCTTTTTAAACATTTTTTAGATTTTTTCTCTCTCTTCCCTTTAATTTCTTTAACGTAAAGACAGCATTAATAATGTCAAAGTGACATATACAGTATCTCACAAGTGCGTATACCCCTTACATTTTTGTAAATATGTTATTATATTTTTTCATTGGAAACACTGAAGATATGACACTTTGATACAGTGTACAGCTTGTATAACAGTGTAAATTTGGTGTACCCACAAAATAGCTCAACACACAGCCATTAATGTCTAAACTGCTGCCAACAAAAGTGAGTACACCCCCAAGTGAAAATGGCCAAATTGTGCCCAAAGTGTCAATATTTTGTGTGGCCATCATTATTTTCAGGCACTGCTTTAATTCTCTTGGGCATGGAGTTCACTAGAGCTTCACAGGTTGCCACTGGAATTCTCTTCCACTCCTCCATGACTACATCACAGAGCTGGTGGATGTTAGAGACCTTGCGGTCCTTCACCTTCCATTTGAGGATGCACCATAGATGCTCAATAGAATTTAGGTTGTAGACATGCTTGGCCAGTCCAGCACCTTTACCCTCCGTTTCTTTAGCAAGGCAGTGGTTGTCCTAGAGGTGTGTTTGGGGCCTTTATCATGTTGGAATACTGCCCTGCTGCCCAGTTTCTGAAGGGAGGGGATTATGCTCTGCTTTAGTACGGTATGTCACAGTACATGTTGGCATTAATGGTTCCCTCACACGCATCAGGTCACAGTGCATGCCCACGTGCACTATGTCCTGAAACTGTGTGCAGTCAGGACACAGTGCACAATGGGACCCAGAAGAAGACCAATGACTGCCCTCACTTCCTTGTGTCTCCCACATGCAGATGACCACTTACATAATAGAAGTAGTCATTAGCATTTGGGAGGCACGGGAGGGTGAGTACAGCCAGGGCAGCGCTATAAGATGCACTGCCACTTTCCGCCACTTTTGGAGGAAAAAATGTGCATATTATAGTCCAAGGTATATGGTGTATATATACAGTGGGTATATTCAGTCCCACTTAAATATTTCACTCTTTGTTAAATTGTAGCCATTTGCTAAAATCTTTTAAGTTCATTTTTTTCCTCATTGATGTACACACAGCATCCCATATTGACAGAAAAACAAAGAATTGTTGACATTTTTGCAGATTTATTAAAAAAGAGAAACTGAAATATCACTTGGTCCGAAGTATTCAGACCCTTTGCTCAGTATTTAGTACAAGCACCCTTTTGTTCTAATACAGCCATGAGTCTTTTTGGGAAAGAAGCAACAAGTTTTTCACACCTGGATTTGGGGATCATCTGCTATTCCTCCTTGCAGATCCTCTCCAGTTCTGTTAGGTTGGATGGTAAAAGTTGGAGGACAGCCATTTTTAGGTCTCTCCAGAGATGCTCAATTGGGTTTAAGTCCGGGCTCTGGCTGGGCCATTCAAGAACAGTCACGGAGTTGTTGTAAAGCCACTCCTTCGTTATTTTAGCTGTGTGCTTAGGGTCATTGTCTTGTTGGAAGGTAAACCTTTGGCCCAGTCTGAGGTCCTTAACACTCTGGAGAAGGTTTTCATCCAGGATATCCCTGTACTTGACAGCATTCATCTTTCTCTCGATTGCAACCAGTCATCCTGTCCCTGCATCTGAAAAACACCCCCACAGCATGATGCTGCCACCACCACCATGCTTCACTGTTGGGACTGTATTGGACAGGTGCTGAGCAGTGCCTGGTTTTCTCCACACATACCGCTTAGAATTAAGGCTAAAAAGTTCTATATTGGTCTCATCAGACCAGAGAATCTTATTTCTCACCACTTGGAGTCCTTCAGGTGTTTTTTTAGCAAACTCCATCCGGGCTTTCATGTGTCTTGCACTGAGAAGAGGCTTCGGTCAGGCCACTCTGCCATAAAGCCCAACTGGTGGAGGGCTGCAGTGATAGTCGACTTTCTACAACTTTTTCCCATCTCCCGACTGCATCTCTGGAGGTCAGCCACAGTGATCTTTGGGTTCTTCTTTACCTCTCTCACCAAGGCTCTTCTCCCCCAATAGCTCAGTTTGGCCAGAGGGCCAGCTCTAGGAATGGTTCTGGTCATCCCAAACATCTTCCATTTAAGGAATATGGAGGCCACTGTGCTCTTAGGAACCTTAAGTGCAGCCGAAAGTTTTTTGTAACCTTGGCCAGATCTGTGCCTTTTCCACAATTCTGTCTTTGAGCTCTTCAGGCAGTTCCTTTGACCTCATGATTCTCATTTTCTCTGACATGCACTGTGAGCTGTAAGGTCTTATATAGACAGGTGTGTGGCTTTCCTAATCAAGTCCAAACTGTATAATCAAACACAGCTGGACTCAAATGAAGGTGTAGAACCATCTCAAGGATGATCCGAAATGGACCGCACCTGAGTTAAATATATGAGAGTCCAAGCAAAGGGTCTGAATACTTAGGACCATGTGATAATACAGTTTTTCTTTTTTAATAAATCTGAAAAAGTGTCAATAACTCTGTGTTTTTCTGTCAATATGCAGTGCTGTGTGTACATTAATGAGGGGAAAAAAATGAACTTTAAAGATTTTAGCAAATGGCTGAAATCTAACAAAGAGTGAAAAATTTCAGGGGGTCTGAATACTTTCCGTACCCACTGTATATATATATATATATATATATATACACACACACAACCAGCTTGAGCCTTAAAATCTGTCTTTGAACTCCCAAACACTGCCAACCAGAATTTCTCTTCTTTCTGGACTACTTATCCTAAAATCACGGACAGCCAATATTTTTCATGAAGAAGTTGAAAAACCATAATCAATGATAAAGATTATAAGTAATACACTGATAAGAACTCATTACCAGTATTTACTGTGAGCTGTAAAATGATAATAATTACCACCAAACTAATCTAATCAAGTACCACCAGCCTCAAAAAAATCACAGACACATTTATTCTTTTTCATGGACACAGAAAAAAGTCACCTAATTTTACGGACTTTACAGAAATTTCTGGACGTTTGGCAACCCTGCAGCTCAGGGTCATATGAATCTCAATCTTCATCTTCCCTGCCCTGCTTCTCTTACTAGTTTACTAAATCTGATATGTAAACTGGAGTTAGTGGTATAAAAATGTTGCAAAATAAATGTGAAAATAAATAGTGTTGAGCGCGAATATTCACAGCGTGAATTTTAATCGTGAATATCGCCACTTCGAGAATTCATGAATATTTAGAATATAGTGCTATATATTCGTATTCACAAATAGCGTTGATGGGGAATATTCTAATCGCGAATTTATCGCATATTTATCGCAATTATCAGCACTTAGCAACATCTCTAGCAGCCAATAGGAAAGTTGCCTACCCCTTAGTGTTTCTTCGCGAATATTCTAATCACAAATTTTTTATCGCAAATATATTACATTGACGATTTTCGCAATTAAGTAAATAATGACTGTAGATCACGAATTCTCGAATTTGCCAATTTATGGTGAATATTCGGCCAAAAATTCACGAAATATCGCGAAGTCGAATTGCCTATGCCTATTGCCTATGCCGCTCATCACTAAAAATAAACCCATAAAGTCACAAGGCGCTATTTTGTGAGTTTTGAATCTTAGAGAGCAGGGCTTGTACCCCCCCCCCCCACACAAAAAATTAAAGGTTAATAAAAACTGCAGTAGCTGTGGAAAAATAGTCCATTTTGGTGTTTCATTGCAGCCATTCAGATGTTACCCCAATAATGTTCTGTACTGGTTACCACCTTTTTTGCCAAAGCGCTTCCACAATTAGATTTTCCTCTCTGGATGGAAAAATCATCCTTTAACCCCTATATAAAGATCTGGACATGTTACTGCAAATCCTGAAGCTACATCTGCATAATAATTACTGACTGATAGAATGAATTGAGCCAAACAAACCCAAAGCTCAATACCAGGTGACCACAGATATAATGACAAAACTAGGCAGGAGGTCAAATTCAGAGTCAAGCAAAGTAAAACAAACAACAAAAAAGTGGGCTGATACTGGCCGCTGGACCAACTGATTGACTTAGTGCTACTATTGCCCCAATGGTCGTGCGCTTTTGCTCATACCAGCTAGCATCCTTGCTAAATCCACCATACACACACCAGAACACTAGTGATGTCGCGTACATAAAATTTTCAGTTCGCGAACAGCGAACGCGAACTTCCGCAAATGTTCGCGAACAGGCGAACCGGGCGAACTGCCATAGACTTCAATAGACAGGCGAATTTTAAAAACCAAAGGGACTCTTTCTGGCCACAATAGTGATGGAAAAGTTGTTTCAAGGGGACTAACACCTGGACTGTGGCATGCCGGAGGGGGATCCATGGCAAAACTCCCATGGAAAATTACGTAGTGGACGCAGAGTCGGGTTTTAATCCATAAAGGGCATAAATCAACTAACATTCCTAAATTGTTTGGAATAACATGCTTTAAAACATCCAGTGTGTGTATACGATCAGGTATGATGTTGTATCGATCAGGTAGTGTAAGGGTTACTCCCGATTCTCAGACATTGACATACCAAACTCCTCTTTTAATGCACCGCAAACAGTCCATTTGCACAACCGCAAACTCCCCATTTGCACAAGGTTGGATACCAAGCTAGCCACGTCCCGGGGATGTCATTGAAGGTTTCTTCCTCCACCCAGTCACGTACAACACCAAGGGTCCCCGAAAGGTCAATTGAATTGATTTTTCGTACGGGGAGATGGTTAAAAAAACGCTGGCTCCCTTCCCCATTGTTTTAATCCACGGTCACTGCTTCTGCGCCGTGCAATTTACTCTCACACCCGATATGAGTGGTATTTTCTGTAGTACTATTCTCATCAGTTTAATCCCTCTAACGTCCCCAATCTGGGGGCCATTTATTGAATAGATTTTTCGAACGGGGAGATGGTTAAAAAAACGCTGGCTCCCTCCACTCTGTTTTAATCCACGGTCACTGCGTCTGCGCCGTGCAATTTACTGTCACACCCGATATGAGTGGTATTTTCTGTAGTACTATTCTCATCAGTTTAATCCCTCTAACGTCCCCAATCTGGGGGCCATTTATTGAATAGATTTTTCGAACGGGAGATGGTTAAAAAACGCTGGCTCCCTCCACTCTGTTTTAAACCACGGTGACTGCGTCTGCGCCGTGCAATTTACTGTCACACCCGATATGAGTGGTATTTTCTGTAGTACTATTCTCATCAGTTTAATCCCTGTTACATCCCATATCAGGGATTGCCTTTTGTGAAAAAAAATTTAGGCCTGGTACCTTCGACTGCCTTCACAATGACAGACCAAACTCTCATACACCAAACTGAATTGATTTTAGGAACCGGGAGATGGAAAAAGCAGCTTGGTCGGTCCTCATACTCCCAAATTGGGGCACTGCGCGTGCACAGAGCAATGTGCTGTGACACCCTATATGAGTGGTGTCTTAACTAGTACTATTCCTATCAGCGGCGGGCGGGTGCGTGGTAACATGAGAGCAGGTGACCAAAGCTGAGGTGGAAGAAGATGGTGCGTCAAGGTTCTTAGCGGAAGCTGTTGAAGATTGGGTGTCCTGTCTAAGCCAGTCAACTACGTCCTCAGAATTTTTCGGGTTCAGGGTACATGGCCTCTGAACACTAGGCATTATTCCAGGGACAGTGGAAATCACAGCACCACGACCACGACGGCCCCTGCGGGGTGGCCTGCCTCTGCCTGTCATTTTTTTTTCGATAAGTGGTACTGTGCCACCCTGTATCAGTGGTGGGCACTGGCAGTGGGCACACTACAGTCTGTGGAAGTGGGCCTGACACACACTGGCAGCAGGCAAGCAACTGCAGAAGTGGGCCTGACACGCACTAGCAGCAGCAGCAACTGAAATTGACTAATGTGTAAAAATTAAATGCCTTATTTATCGTCAAGCTACTGTGCCACCCGGTATCAGTGGTTGGCACTGGCAGTGGGCACACTACAGTCTGTGGAGGTGGGCCTGACACACACTGGCAGGAGGCAAGCAACTGAAATTAGACTAATGTGTAAAAATGAAATGCCTTATTTATCGGCAAGCTACTGTGCCACCCGGTATCCAGTGGTTGGCACTGGCAGTGGGCACACTACAGTCAGTGGAAGTGGGCCTGACACGCACTTACAGCAGGCAAGCAACTGAAATTAGACTAATGTGTAAAAATTAAATGCCTTTTTTTATGCAAAGTCCTGTGCCAGCCGGTATGAGTAGTGGGCACTGGCAGTGGGCACACTACAGTCACTGGAAGTCAGCCTGACACACACTGGCAGGCAACTAAACTTAGATTAAAGTGTAAAAATGAAATGACTTTTTTGATGCAAAGTCCTGTGCCACATGGGATGACAGGGGTGGGCACTGGCAGTGGGCACACTACAGTCAGTGGAAGTCGGCCTGACACACACTAGCAGCAGGCAAGCAGCTGAAATTATACTAAAGTGTAAAAATTAAATGCCTATTTTGATGCAAAGTCCTCTGCCAGCCGGTATGAGTGGTAGGCACTGGCAGTGGGCACACTACAGTCACTGGAAGTCAGCCTGACACACACTGGCAGGCAACTAACCTTAGATTAAAGTGTAAAAATTAAATGCCTTTTTTTGATGCAAAGTCCTGTGCCACACGGGATGACATGGGTGGGCACTGGCAGTGGGCACACTACAGTCAGTGGAAGTCGGCCTGACACACACTTGCAGCAGGCAAGCAGCTGAAATTACACAAAAGTGTAAAAATGAAATGCCTTTTTTGATGCAAAGTCCTCTGCCAGCCGGTATGAGTGTTAGGCACTGGCAGTGGGCACACTACAGTCACTGGAAGTCAGCCTGACACACACTAACAGGCAACTAACCTTAGATTAAAGTGTAAAAATTAAATGCCTTTTTTTGATGCAAAGTCCTGTGCCACACGGGATGACAGGGGTGGGCACTGGCAGTGGGCACACTACAGTCAGTGGAAGTCAGCCTGACACACACTGGCAGGCAACTAACCTTAGATTAAAGTGTAAAAATTAAATGCCTTTTTTTGATGCAAAGTCCTGTACCACACGGGATGACAGGGGTGGGCACTGGCAGTGGGCACACTACAGTCACTGGAAGTCAGCCTGACACACACTGGCAGGCAACTAACCTTAGATTAAAGTGTAAAAATGTAATGCCTTTTTTTGATGCAAAGTCCTGTGCCACATGGGATGACAGGGGTGGGCACTGGCAGTAGGCACACTACAGTCAGTGGAAGTCGGCCTGACACACACTAGCAGCAGGCAAGCAGCTGAAATTACACTAAAGTGTAAAAATTAAATGCCTTTTTTGATGCAAAGTCCTCTGCCAGCCGGTATGAGTGTTAGGCACTGGCAGTGGGCACACTACAGTCACTGGAAGTCAGCCTGACACACACTAACAGGCAACTAACCTTAGATTAAAGTGTAAAAATTAAATGCCTTTTTTTGATGCAAAGTCCTGTGCCACACGGGATGACAGGGGTGGGCACTGGCAGTGGGCACACTACAGTCAGTGGAAGTCAGCCTGACACACACTGGCAGGCAACTAACCTTAGATTAAAGTGTAAAAATTAAATGCCTTTTTTGATGCAAAGTCCTGTACCACACGGGATGACAGGGGTGGGCACTGGCAGTGGGCACACTACAGTCTGTGGGCCTGCAGCTCCTCACACACAGGCAGGCCATGCAACTGCAATATGCATATAAAGGGGAAAAAAAGCAGACTAATGTTGCAGCCCTAAAAGGGCTTTTTGGGGTGCTGTCAGGACGCTGTCCTTACAGCAGAGATCAGATGAGTCTTTCAGGACTGGAGTGGATACTGAATTCACTAGCCTAGCTATCAATTTCCCTATTAAATCAGCAGCAATTACACTCTCCCTCCTCTCACTAAGACTGCAAATTCCAAATGAATCTAAAATGGATGCTGTGCAGGAGGTGGGAGGGTCTGGGAGGGAGGATATGCTGCTGATTGGCTGGAATGTGTCTGCTGACTGTGAGGTACAGGGTCAAAGTTTGCTCAATGATGATGTATGGGGGGCGGACCGAACATCGCATATGTTCGCCCGGCAGAGGCGAACGCGAACAAGCTATGTTCGCCGGGAACTGTTCGCCGGTGAATAGTTCGGGCCATCTCTACAGAACACTGGCAGGAGATACCATGGTTGGATCATGGACAGGTTAGTACTTTAAATATACCTTGAATAAAGGATTGGCTACGGTCCTGTTAGAATGGTTCTCATATTCCTTTAGTGTCCTTACTGTTATTTACAGTGTCCAGTAGAATTTCTACTGGCTCTTCATATCTTCCAGAAGTCACATTGCTCCTTGCCAGATGTCTGCTGTAAGAAATGCTTATGTGTGATTACAAGAAAAATTTGCTTCACTTGGCTTCTGCAGCTTCTGTGTTTCACAATACATAACAGCAGATGAAAGCTGTTCACAGTCAGATCTGTCTAACTGTCTGTCTTATGGCTAAAGTCTCCACTCCCTCTCCTCTTCTGAACTATCTTCTAAAGGCATGCAAATACTTGTATGAAGAAAACTGAATAAGAACAAATAAACAGAAGATCAGACTACAAGATAACAAAGGAATAACAGATCTTGGGCACATTTTTAGTGTGGGTTAGTTCGTACTACAATGAGTTGAATTATATGATGGTTCCTTTACACGAGGCGACGATTTAGCATATTTTCGAGAAGGAAGCGTTCCTTCCCGACAATCCGCTAATTGCTAGTGGAGAAGAACACTGCATTGACATGCACAGATCTCCTCCAGAGTATGGGGAGGAGCGATCGCTAATTGCATTGCTCTTCCCCATACTGCCTTGTTTCCCGGCAGTAGGGAAACGATGATTTTTTGTGCTGCACAAAAGATACAATTACCCGACGAATGAGCGCTTTGTTTGATCATCGGGTAATCGGCAGTGCATTTACATTGCCAGATCATTGCTAATGAGTGTTACTAGTATGGCTGGTTAGCGATGACCTGTTCAATCGTCAGCCCGTATAAAGGGCCCTTAATATTATGAGAGGTACCTTTAACAGTTAATGCTACGGTAAATAAATAAACTAGGTTTTAGTCCATGATACTGAAGAGAATAGAAACAGTCAGTGCTCTTTAGCTGATTTTAAAGTACAGAGTTTGACATGAACGGAAATTACTCTAATAGACTGAAGATCTGGAAAGACTTTGAGGTCTGGCATGGCTAAATCATTATCTGATGAACCATAAGATATAGACTTAGAAACAGTTATTTCCAGGAAAATAGCATCTATTGTTATTTATTTTCAATAGCTAAACCTCTTAAATAGATTATGATGACTTTCAAGACTAAAAACATTTTAGGCATGTTCTAATAAATACTATTCTTTTGCATGCTATGACAATAGAAAAAGACCAAAACAACTCTCTATATACAGTAAGTGCCAATGCCTTTGGCTTCATTTTTTATACTGCCATATAAAGTAGATGACATCTAATAGAAAGATTGAACTTGCCCTTAGACAGAGAATTTTCAATAAAGAGACAACTGAACCTAGAGTCATTTTTAATATTTACATGTTTTCAAGTGACACTGTGTAACAGCTGTACATAGCATTTGCCTAGAATGGGGATGCCATTGCCTACCCAACCCCCAAATTCACTGGTGTCTTATAGCAGACTCTTTCCCCAGTCTGCCCACACACTCAGATCCTGGGCAGATGATGTCATTAAGCAACCAGAAACCTTTTTAGGGAATAACCCACTGCCCACATTCCTAATTTCAACTGTCTGTGAGCAGGTAGGGCTAGACTATTAGAAAGTGTAAACTTAGACTGTTTTAAACAGTGCCAGATTGATGACAGTGGCTGATGCTGTATGATATATCTGTCACATCCTTAGACTGACTAATCTACATTAATGTCACATAAGTTGGCTTCGCTTTACTCTAGAAAAGCTCTAAAATGTTCCACTTTTTTGGTGCATGCAGGCACATTTAAGCCATGCCCCCTTCCCACAGGACTTGTTGGACAAGGGGTGAAATGGTTATAAAATTATCTAAAACACTTGATAAATACAGTGTAAAGTATGTACGCCAACATTTTGGCATAAATTCCGCCAAAAAACTAGTGCATTTTCAATAGTAAATCTATCTTGTAGTGTATAAGGGGGTAAAAATAAACTCCAAAAGCTGACAAGGACTACCAGCATGAGCCAAACCCTTTAAGTAAACTGGCTGGATACATTTTAAGTTACATACA
This sequence comes from Bufotes viridis, assembly GCA_033119425.1. Taxonomy (NCBI): domain Eukaryota; kingdom Metazoa; phylum Chordata; class Amphibia; order Anura; family Bufonidae; genus Bufotes; species Bufotes viridis. The sequence goes on along the minus strand of CM065591.1, from coordinate 311,375,939 downwards.
CGATTTTTACAGATTGGTGGCTACTATTGCATTGTTAACTTCTGGTCCTAAACAGTGATTATGAATTGTCTTAACCCTTTCGCTACCAGCGCCGTACATGTATGGCACTGGAGTGATGGGTAAACATGGCACCCACTTCCGCATGCAGAAGGCACCATAGATGTCAGGTCTTCGCTGTTTCAAACAACAAAGACCCATGGCTAATGACCACGACTTGCAATGATGCCGATCACAGTCATTAAAGCCTTAAGATGCCATGAACAAGTGTGATCATGGCATCTAAAGGGTGAAAAACCTGGAAGTTAGAGCTTCTGGGCTTCTTACCGGCATCCTCTGTGGCCAATGAGGATGCCAGTAATTGATTTCAATATGCTGTGTCTCTCTGAAGAGACCCAGGATATTGAAACTGCAATTCTTATTTTGGACAGCAGGTGGCAGGCCTACATAACAAATGAGTAGTGTTGAGCGAACAGTTCGAGCATAAATCGGGTTCGTACCGAATTTTGGGGTGTTCAGGACCCGGACCCGGACCCGGACCCGAACATTTTCTAAAAAGTTCGGGTTTGAGTTCATTGTTCGGCGATTTCTTCACGCTTTCTGAAGGGCTGCACAGCAGCCAATCAGCTAGCGTTTTACTTCTTGCCCTAAGAGCCCATCACAGCCATGCCTACTAATGGCATGGCTGTGATTGGCCAAGTGCAGCATGTGACCCAGCCTCTATTTAAGCTGGAGTCACGTAGCGCCGCACGTCACACTGCTCTGATTAGTGTAGGGAGAGGACGCAGCTGCTGTGAGGGCGAGATTAGGCAGGGAAAAGTCTGCAAAAGCACCTAATGAAGTGATCAATCTACAGCTGTGAATAATTTCACTTCTGCTAGTTACTTGCTCACTGGTTTTTAGGCTGCACAGAGCATTTTTCTGTCACTTATTTTCTGGGGTGATCGGCGGCCATTTTGTGACTTGTGGTGCACCAGAACAAGCTGCTACCAAGTCCATCAATACTAGTTTTTTTTTGCTATATCCTACATCAGGTGCTTGGCTGTGCTAATTGTCACCCCTAGAAACTCAGGATAGCAATTTCTATATTTTATTAAGGGGTTAAATACAATTGCCAAAATACCAATCCCCTAAATCTGGTCTTCCAGCTTTGGCTAGCCAAGTATAATCCTGTCTGCTGTTTGGCAAAGGATAGATTATTTTCTGTGGTGAAATTCAATTGTCAAAATAGCAATCCGCTAAATCTGGTGTCCCAGCACTGGCTAGCAAACAATAATAGTGTCTGCCAAAACATATATTTTGTTCTGGGGTGAAATTCAATTGCCAAAATAGCAATACCATGAATCTGGTGTCAGAGCTGTGGCTGGCAAACTATAATAGTGTCCGCAAAAACATATATTATGTTCTGGGGTGAAATTCAATTGCCAAAATAGCAATACCATAAATCAGTGGTTTCAGCTGTGGCTGGCAAACTATAATAGTGTCCGCCAAAACATATATTTTGTTCTGGGGTGAAATTCAATTGCCAAAATAGCAATACCATAAATCAGTGGTTTCAGCTGTGGCTGGCCAAGTTTCATAGTGTCCGCAAAAACATATATTTTGTTCTGGGGTGAAATTCAATTGCCAAAATAGCAATACCCTGAATCTGGTGTTCCAGCTGTTGCAGGCCTAGTTTAAATCTGTCCATAAAAGGATACCTTTCATCCAGGGCCTAAATACTAGCCCTAAAAGAGATATTCCCCTAAATCAGTGGTTACTGCTGTGCCTGGATTAGTGTAATACGCTACATAAATAAATAGGCAGATAGTGTTAGGTGCCTTTAAAAAAAGGTCTGAATTTGAAATCAATACATTGGGCCAAGTATTTTTTTTCTTATTGTGGTGCTTGGTGAACGGTAACAATAAGGAAAACATCTAGTAAGGGACGCGGACGTGGTCGTGGTGGTGTTAGTGTACCCTCTGGTGCTGGGAGAGGATGTGGCCATTCTGTCACAGCCACACGTCCTAGTGAACCAACTACCTCAGGTTCCAGTACCCGCCAGAATTTACAGCAATATTTGGTGGGGCCCAATGCCGTTCTAAGGATGGTAAGGCCTGAGCAGGTACAGGCGCTAGTCAATTGGGTGGCCGACAGTGGATCCAGCACGTTCACAACATTATCTCCCACCCAGTCTTCTGCAGAATGCGCACAGGTGGCGCCTGAAAACCAAGCCCATCATTCTGTCACATCCCCCCCATGCATATCAGGGAAACTGTCTGAGCCTCAAGTTATGCAGCAGTCTCTTATGCTGTTTGAAGACTCTGCTGGCAGGGTTTCCCAAGGGAATCCACCTAGCCCTTCCCCAGTGGTGGAAGACATAGAATGCACTAATGCACAACCACTGATGTTTCCTGATGATGAGGACATGGGAATACCATCCCATTGCAGTTCGCACGTCTCTGATGATGACGAAACACAAGTGCCAACTGCTGCGTCTTTCTGCAGTGTGCAGACCGAACAGGAGGTCAGGGAGGAAGACTGTGTGAAAGACGATGCAGGGGACAATAAGGACCTAGACCCCACATGGAATGAAGCCACTGACTTTCATAGTTCAGAGGAAGAGACAGTGGTGAGACCGAGCCAACAGCGTAGCAAAAGAGGGAGCAGGGGGTAAAAGCAGAACAGCCGCCTCCAAGAGAGTTCGCCTGCTACTGGCCACCGCCACCAGCACCCCAAAGGCAGCTTCAAGGAGTTACCTGGCATGGCACTTCTTTAAACAATGTGCTGACGACAAGACCCGAGTGGTTTGCACGTTGTGCCATCAGAGCCTGAAGCGATGCATTAACGTACTGAACCTTAGCACAACCTGCATGACCAGGCATCTACATGCAAAGCATGAACTGCAGTGGAGTAAACACCTTAAAAGCAAGGAACTCACTCTGGCTCCCCCTGCTCCCTCTTCTGCTGCTGCCTCGGCCTCTTCCTCCGCCTCGGGAGGAATGTTGGCACCTGCCGCCCACCAAACAGAGGATGTGCCATCGACACCACCACCTGCGTCACCAAGCATCTCCACTATGTCACACGGCAGCGTTCAGCTCTCCATCTCACAAACCTTGCAGAGAAAGCGTAAATTCCCACCTAGCCACCCTCGAGCCCTGGGCCTGAATGCCAGCATTTCTAAACTACTGGCCTTTGAAATGCTGTCATTCAGGCTGGTGGACACAGACAGCTTCAAACAGCTGATGTCCATGGCTGTCCCACAGTATGTTCTTCCCAGCCGCCACTACTTCTCCAAGACAGCCGTGCCTTCCCTGCACAACCAAGTATCCGATAAATCAAGTGTGCACTGCGCAACGCCATCTGTGGCAAGGTCCACCTAACCACAGATACGTGGACCAGTAAGCACGGCCAGGGACATCTCCCTAACTGCACACTGGGTAAATGTAGTGGCGGCTGGACCCCAGGCGGAGAGTTCTTTGGCACACGTCCTTCCGCCGCCAAGGATCGCAGGGCATCATTCTTTGCCTCCTGTAGCCTCCTCCTGCTACTCGGCTTCCTCCTCCTCTGCTTCCACCAGCTCATCCAGTCACCAACTTCAGCACAGCCCGGGGTAAACATCAGCAGGCCATTCTGAAACTCATATGTTTGGGGGACAGGCCACACACCGCGCAGGAGTTGTGGCGGGGTATTGAACAACAGACTGATGAGTGGTTTCTGCCGGTGGGCCTCAATCCCGGCCTGGTGGTGTGCGATAATGGGCGAAATCTCGTCGCAGCTCTGGGACTAGCCGGTTTGACGGACATCCCTTGCCTGGCGCATGTGCTGAATTTGGTGGTGCAGAAGTTCATTCACAACTACCCCGACATGTCAGAGCTGCTGCATGTCTGTGCGCGTTTCCGGCGTTCACATCCTCCTCTCCTTGAGAAAACGCTTAGGGCGATGATGGAAGAGGAGGTGGCCCAGGAGGAGGAGGATGAGAGTTCATTTTTATCACTTTCAGGCCAGTCTGTTAGAAGTGGCTCAGAGGGAGGTTTTTTCAACAGCAGAGGCCAGGTACAAATGTGGCCAGTCAGGGCCCACTACTGGAGGACAAGGAGGATGAGGAGGAGGTGGAGGAGGATGAGGATGAAGCAGGTTCACAGCGGGGTGGCACCCGACACAGCTCAGGCCCATCACTGGTGCAGGGCTGGGGGGATACGGAGGACGATGACGATACGCCTCCCACAGAGGACAGCTTGTCCTTACTTCTGGGGAGCCTGGCACACATGAGCGACTACATGCTGCAGTGCCTGCGCAGCGACAGCAGAGTTGCCCACATTTAAACGTGTACGGACTACTGGGTTGCCACCCTGCTGGATCCCCGGTACAAAGACAATGTGCCCACCTTACTTCCTGCACTGGAGCGTGATAGGAAGATGCGCGAGTACAAGCGCATGCTGGTAGATGTGCTTCTGAGAGCATTCCCAAATGTCACAGGGGAACAGGTGGAAGCCCAAGGCGAAGGCAGAGGAGGAGCAAAAGGTCGCCAACGCAGCAGTGTCACGGCCAGCTCCTCTGAGGGCAGGGTTAGCATGGCAGAAATGTGGAAAAGTTTTGTCTCCACGCCACAGCTAACTGCACTACCACCTGATACGGAACGTGTTAGCAGGAGGCAGCATTTCACTAACATGGTTGAACAGTACGTCTGCACACCCCTCCACGTACTGACTGATGGTTCGGCCCCATTCAACTTCTGGGTCTCCAAATTGTCCACATGGCCAGAGTTAGCATTTTATGCCTTGGAGGTGCTGGCCTGCCCGGCGGCCAGCGTTTTGTCCGAACGTGTATTCAGCACGGCAGGGGGCGTCATTACTGACAAACGCAGCCGCCTGTCCACAGCCAACGTGGACAAGCAGACGTTCATAAAAATGAACCAGGCATGGATCTCACAGGACCTGTGCCTCTCTTGTGCAGAATAGACATTTATAACTGCCTCCCCCTCAACCATGTTTTCTTGTACTCCGGGGCACTTCTTTATTGAATCCTCATTTTTTTAACTTTACCATTATCTTGCGGTGCAACCCAAAGTTGACTGAACCTCTCCTCTTAAGAGTCTCAACACAGCAATCCGAAGTGCAAAGCTCCCTGGGAAACAGGAATATGCAAAATAAATGTGGAGCCCCAGTTATGGGTCTACAACACAATGAAAGCCAGATATGCCTCAAAGGAAGGAAAACCAAGCAAAGGGGTGTCTCCATTACAGAGATCACCAAATCCACCATATTAAGTGGCCCCTATGTCAAGATCCCGCTTTTTTACAAGCTTTAAGGATGTGACGGGGAAAACCTAAGCCAGGTATCCATCCACAGACAGCTTTTTCGATGTGTTGCCCCTCATATGTGTGGAGTAGGATTCCACACTGATGAGGGGCCTTCTCCAGTGGTGGGTGATATGACGCCTTATTCCTTGCTCAGGGACCTCTCTCCTCTGTCTGGGTGCTGGGGCCGAAATAACTGAAAGTGGCCTTCTCCAGTGGTGGGTGATATGACGCCTTATTCCTTGCTGTGGGACCTCTCTCCTCTGGGTGCTGGGGCCGAAATAACTGAAAGTGGCCTTCTCCAGTGGTGGGTGATATGACGCATGATTCTCTGCTATGGAACCTCTCTCCAATTGATATTGGTTAATTTTTATTTATTTTATTTTATTTTAATTAATTTCCCTATCCACATTTGTTTGCAGGGCATTTACCTACATTTTGCTGCCTTTTGCAGCCCTCTAGCCCTTTCCTGGACTATTTTACAGCATTTTTAGTGCCCAAAATTTCGGGTCCCCATTGACATCTATGGGGTTTGGGATGAATTTCTGGTCGAGTTCGGATCCCGAACCCGAACATTTTCGGGAAGTTCGGCCGAACTTCTCGAACCCGAACATCCAAGTGTTCGCTCATCTCTACAAATGAGCAATTCTGTACCAATATGGATATATAATAAACATAATGGTACAGAATTTAAAAAATACAGCATTTTGTAGCCTCAAATACTAGCTACAAAACTATAAAAAAAGTAAAAAAAATGTAAAATAAATATATAAAAAATAAAAAAATATAAAGATCATGCACATCACCGCGTCCAAAATTGCCCGTTCTATTAAAATATAAAAATATTTTTCCAATACGGCGAATGACGTAACTGAAAAATGGGTCAAAATGGCTGATTTGCCATTTTTTCATTGCTTCTTTTTCCAAACAAAAATTTTATAAAATGTTATCAAAAAGTCATACACATTCCAAAATGGTATCCATAAAAACTACAGATCGTCTCACAAAAAATGAGCCCACACACAGTAGACATAACTATAAAAAAAAGTTATGGTGGTCGTGTTAAAAGAAAATATTTTTTCAAAGTAAAAATTTTTTTTTACACTATTTAGACATAAAAACATAGACCTATGTGGTATCATTGTGATCATACTGACCCAAAGAATGGGTCAGTTTTGCCGCAATGCGCACGCCTTAGGGACACAAACCCTAAAACAGTGGAGGAATTGCAATTTTTTTCCCACCCCATTTGGATTTTTTTTTACCACTTCCCACCACATTGTATGCCATATGAAATGGTGGCATTCGAAAGTACAACTTGTCCAGCAAAAAATAAGCCCTCATACAGTTTTGTGAAGGGAAAAATAAAAACGTTATGGCTCAAGGAAGATAGGGAAACAAACTGAAAACACAAAAATAAAAAAAAACTCTGGTATCCTAAAGGTTAACAATTATTGTTCTGTATATATGGGCAAATGTTATCATGTGCAGAAGATATCATTATTTGTTGCCATAACTGATTGTTCATACAGTACATCAACACCGTGCACACATTGAGTGTATCACTCTATTCACCTTGTCAAGGAATGTCATCAATGGCTTGATCAATCCAAATACAGTTGTGTTCAAAATTATTCAACGCCCACTGAATTTGAGTGTTTTGGCCAGTTTGACATTGATTTTGATCATTTCAGTCATCTTGTTTACAATTAAATCAAAGAGGCACTTGTAAGTCAGACAAATATAACATAACATTTATAATGAAATAACCACAAATGTCTTTTCTGTGCTCACATCATTATCAGTTTTATTCAACCCCCAAGTGACATTCAATCTTAGTACTTAGTACAACATCCTTTTCCAGTTATAACAGCTTTTAAACATGAAGCATAGCTTGACACAAGTGTCTTGCAGCGATCTACAGGTATCTTCGCCCATTCTTCATGGGCAAAAGCCTCCAGTTCAGTCACATTCTTAGGCTTGCGCGCTGCAACTGCTTTCTTTAAGTCCCACCAGAGGTTCTCAATCGGATTTAAGTCTGGTGACTGCGATGGCCACTTCAAAATGTTCCAGCCTTTAATCTGCAAGAATGCTCTAGTGGACTTGGAGGTATGCTTGGGATCATTGTCCTGTTGAAAGGTCCAACGTCTCCCAAGCCTTAGGTTTGTGACGGACTGCATCACATTTTCATCCAATATCTCCTGGTACTGAAGAGAATTTATGGTACCTTGCACACGCTGAAGCTTCCCTGTACCTGTAGAAGCAAAACAGCCCCAAAGCATGATTGACCCCCCGCCATGCTTCACAGTAGGCAAGGTGTTCTTTTCTTCATAGGCCTTGTTCTTTCTCCTCCAAACATAGCATTGATCCATGGGCCCAAACAGTTCTAATTTTGTTTCATCAGTCCACAGAACACTATCCCAAAACTTTTGTGGTTTGTCCACATGACTTTTGGCATACTGCAGTCGACTCTTCTTATTCTTTGGAGACAGCAAGGGGGTGTGCCTGGGAGTTCTGGCATGAAGGCCTTCATTACGCATTGTCTGAGCTGAAACTTCAGTACCCGCATCTGACAAATCTTTTTTCAGTTCCTCAGCAGTCACACGAGGACTTTTCTCCACTTTGCGCTTCAGGTAGTGCACAGCAGTCGAAGTCAGCATCTTCTTTCTGCCACGACCAGGTAGCGTTTCAACAGTGCCCTTTGCCTTGAATTTGCGAATGATGCTTCCTTTGGTGTCTCTTGGTATGTTTAACATCTTTGCAATCTTCTTATAGCCATTGCCCTTCCTGTGAAGAGAAATCACCTCTTCTCTTGTCTTCCTGGACCATTCTCTTGACTTCACCATGTCTGTAAACACACCAGTAAATGTCTAGAAGGAGCTGAGTATCACAGTCATTTTATATCTGCCTAATTGGTGCTTATTATGCTTGATTGCTGCTCCTTGACATCCACAGGTGTTTTCAATACCTGATCGAAAACACTTGAATGAACCTCTGTTCTTAAGGCCTCTTTCAGACGGGCGTTGCGGGTGCACGCCGTCAAACAGTGCGGGTGCGTTGCGGGAATCGCCGCGATTTTTCCCTGCGAGTGCAAAGCGCTGTCATGCGTTTTGCATGCGCGGGAGAAAAATCGGCACTTTTGGTACCCAGACCCGAGCCTGCACTTCTTAACAGAAGTGCATGTTTGGGTCAGAAATTGTCCCGCTGGTATTATTTCACATTATAACATAGTTATATTGTAAAATAATACCCTTGGCCATCTCCCTAATGTTTAAACTGGTGCAGAATGAGTTAAAATAATAAACTAATAATTACTTACCTGTTCCATTTGATCGCGAAGCCCGGCCTCCTCTCCGTTAGCTTGAAAGATGTAAAGGACCTGTGATGATGTCACAGCATCACATGGCCCAATCACCTGCTCCATCACTATGGTGATGGAGCATGTGATTGGTCCATGTGACCATGTGACATCATCCAAGGTCCTTAACCACTATCCACAGCCTTAGGATAGTGTTTAAGGACCTTGGATGATGTCACATGGTCACATGGACCAATCACATGCTCCATCACCATAGTGATGGAGCATGTGATTGGGCCATGTGATGTGACGTCATCACAGGTCCTTTAGATCATAGATGCTGCAGGAAAGAGAGGACAGATCGCGACTCACGTGATCAAGTGGCTAAGGTAAGTTAACTTTATTATTTTTAACCCCTTCCTCATCATTTAACAATGCATTCTTTATTAAGAATGCTATTATTTCCCTTATAACCATGTTATAAGGGGAAATAATAGAGATTGGGTCCCGTTGCTAAGCAACAATGCGGGAAAATCGCAACGCATCCGCACTTGGTTGCGGATGCTTGCGATTTTCCCGCATCCCCATTCACTTCTATGGGGCCTGCGTTGCGTGAAAAACGCAGAATATAGAACATGCTGCTATTTTCACGCAATGCAGAAGTGATGCGTGAAAATCACCGCTCATGTGCACAGCCCCATAGAAATGAATGGGTCCGGATTCAGTGCGGGTGCAATGCGTCCTCCTCACGCATTGCACCCGCGCGGAAAACTCGCCCGTGTGAAAGGGGCCTAAGAGTGGTAGGCTTTAAGGGGTTGAATAATTGTGTCAATGAAGAAATCACAAGAAAAACATTTAATACTGTATTACAAAAACAATTGATGTCATTTTAGTTGCATTTGGTTCTTTAAAAGGTCCTTGTAAGATTTCATTCTGAACACAATTACAAATGTACACTAAATTCCCTAAAACCCTTTACAGCATTGGGGGTTGAATAATTTTGAACACAACTGTACACACATAGACAGTAGTGGCAATATCCACAAGGCTGAGTATTCATACAATAGTTCATACATACTGTATTTTTAAGTCTGACTATAATGTAAGTGAATCTTACTACCATACACGGACCTCCTTTCTGAACTATTGAATATATATGTTATAAATTAGGCATATATTTATTTTAAGGTTTAGTTGTTTCTATTGCTCCTAACCACTTTTAATGGGTCCGTTGATGCGCCAAATAAACAAAAAATTGTTTGGCTGATTCTCCTGCTCTCATGGAGAAGCACAGCTCATGCTCAACCTGCTCTCTGGCTGAGAATTGGGATTAATTGCTCTGCATTTTATGTATATATTTTATTGATTTATATGGCACTTACACATTCTGCAGCTCTGTACAGAGATTATCCTCACTTTCTTCAGTTCCATTCCCTATTGGGTTTTACTATCTTAATTCGGAATTAACCTATTGTTATGTTTTCGGAGTGTGGGAAGAAACTTGAGTACCCGGAGGAAACCAACACAAACAAGGGAAGAAAATACAAACTCCATGCAGTGTTGACCTTGGATAGATTTAAAACCAGGCTCCCAGCGCTGCAGTGCTAACAGCAACAGTTGGTGCTGTGTCTGGGTTGGACCTACCCTTTTAATTAGTATGCTAACTCTTTAAATAGCATCTGTCAGCATGATCAACCCTATTAAACCAGGCATATTGCCTTGCAGGGTTGATCATGCTGAGTAAAATAATATATTTCTTTATGTCTTAGTTTGAATAGCTGCCAAGATATATAATCCTTCTGTATTTCGAATGACGTATTCCGAGCACCAAGGGGCTTGTCATAGTGCTAGAAGCACTGCTAGTGCAACACCCCGTTCTCTTTGTTCTCTCCTCTCCCCTTTGATTGACAGGGCTATACACAGAGACATAAGGACCAGGTCCAGTGTGCAGGGGGGGTGGGGGGGGGGCTTATGGCCCATTGCATTCACATTTAACAGGGCCCGGCACTGTCACTGTACTTCATGCCAGGTCCCCGACAGAGCACTCGTCACAGCAGCGTTCCATCCACTTGGTCCTGCATCTATCAGGCCCCAGCACTGCCTTACCAGTAGTAGGGGGCTCTGCATAAAGTACAGTAACAATGCCAGGTCCTGTTACTAGTGAGTGGCTAGGGAAAAATTACTGTGGTCACTATAGGGAGATTACTGGGGGGGGGTGAACATTACTGGGTGCACTATAGGGATATTACTGGGGGCAGTGGAATGACATTACTGGATGCACTATAGAGATATTACTTGGGACAGTGGAAGGACATTACTGGGGGCAGTATAGTGGACATTACTGTGGGTGCTATAGGGATATTACTGGGGGTAGTGGGGGGATATTATTGGGGGGCACTGTGGGAATATTATTACCAGAGACACAATAGGGGCATTGAGACACAGAAACACACTGGAGACACAATAGGATACATGATTACTGGGTGCACTGTTGGAGCATTATTATTACTGGGGCACCACAGGGGTTATTTTTATTGCCGGGATCACCAAGGGTGCATTTTAAATACTGAGTCACTAAGGGGTCATTATTATTATTACCGGGACCACTATATGGGCATTATTATTGGGGAATATAGCAGGCACTATAATGGCCTTTTTACTGGGGGAATTATGGGGGGCATTTCTGTTACTGAAGGCACTCTAGGGGTCATGGGGGGGGGCTTTGATAGCTGGTGTACATGCTGGGGAGTACTGATGGATTGCTGGTATACATGCTGGTGCAGGGGGGGATAGTGCTGGTCAAAGAAGTTGATGGTGATGGATGATTTGGGAGTAAGTTTTATGGTACGTCCAGGGTGGGCCCTTTAATTTCCCATCCTGCATAGGCTACCAGCTGACTCGTGCAGCCAATGTTGAAGCTTTGGAAAGGCAGGGAAGGAACAGCGTACTACAATGCATTCAAACATATTATGGGTAGGAGGGGCCCCGATCCAAAGTTTGTCCTGGGGCCCATTGAACTCTAGTTATTCCACTTGCTAGACATTTCATCTAACCCTGTATTCTCACGTCAGCACCAAGTCGGCTTATTGACTCGTGCCTGCACAGTGGATCTGATGAATTCGGAAAGTAGCACTTATCAAATCCACTGCACAGACGCTGAGTTACTAACCCAACTCTGCACGGGTGCAAGAACACAAGGTTAGACGATATGTCTCTCGACCTGTCAATCAAAGGGAAGATTACACAGAGCAGAGAGGCGTATAACTAGAAATGCTCCTAGCACTATGGCCAGCCCCTTGGAGCTAAAATAGATAATTTGCATAAATATAGAGAGTTATAATCTCTGTAACTATTCAACGTACAAAAACAAAAAAATATCATGTTACTCACACGCCTGGTTTAATAGGGTTTATCATGCTGACAGATGCTCTTTAATGAGTGTTCTTCCATACAGAAATTATAGATCACTGTTCACAATATACTGTATATTCATTGTCATATATACTGTAGATTATAACTTGACTAATATGTCTAGATGGAAGATACACATCACATGTTAAAACAGTTACAATCCAAGTATAAATGTCAACATATTAAAACAAGGAAAAGAGCAATGTATTTACCACCAGAAATGACCTTCCAGGTTTACATCTGACACCCAATAGCTGATATGCTTAGAGTCATGTTTAACAAGCTAATGTGGGTGCACTGAAGCACATTAAGTCACACCATTGATGCCTGTCCTCATACATTAACATGTTATTCAAACTGGTTAACCTCTATGCTTGTCACAAGCTAATAGGTATTAATCACATATAGGTTTGACTGGTGTCTCACTGAAGGTTGAATTAAGGTATTAAAAAGGGATCCTAATGGAGTTAGCTATTTGTGTAGCCTACAGCCATGTTACAATGGTATTAACCAGGATATTTAATTGTGTAGCCTACCGCCACGTAACAATAGTATTAACCAGGGTATTTAATCTTTCCAAAATCTAACAGAACTGTATGAGCAGACAAATTACTACTGCACTTTAATGTGGAGTCCATAAAAATTGGCAACAAGTATGCCTCCAATATGGTTTAAATGGTTCCAGAAATTCATGTTGTGGGTCTGAGCTTGTCAAATAGAAAATACAGTATATGATATATTGCAGAATATATTTAGTCTATAAATGATGAATAATGAATAATAATAATAATAATAATAATAATAATAATAATGAGACACTGCAAAAATTGTTGTACCTGACAGATACAACATCTGGATTGCCTATGGTCTGGTTTAAATTCTAAAGGTGCTCATATACATGATGATCTGCCAAACATTTAGAGTTTAACTGGCTGGGTAACTAATTTGTATGGGGGTCTCCAAACTCTCCCACAAAGCAAAGGAAATCAGAATAGGACATGATGGGTTTCAAAATGCCTGATCCTTGGCATGGGAGATATTTCCATCTTCCTATTGAGAAAAAATGCATACTTATGCTAGTGCATAATGATGCCTGATTGCCTATCATAAGCATCATCAGGGTTGGACTGGCCCACCAGAGTACTCGAGGATCCTCCATTGGGCCTATTCCCTGAAGCCATATTGCCCCAAAAGTGTAAGGCAAAAATCCTATTTAGAGCTGCCTCTGAAGCTAATCACTTGCTACTTGGGTCTAATTTAGTGATGAGCAGCATAGGCAATATTCTTTATCGTGATATTTTGCAAATATTTGGCCTAAAATTTGCCATAAATTGGTGATCATTATTCTCATGATTGCGAAAATCGGCAATGTAATATGCGCGTATTGCGTGCGCAATACAGACGGGCTCACTTTTGCTACATTTTTCAAGCTGCTAGAAGTTTCCTGAGACTAGAGAAAATGGTTGGCAGCAACTTTTGTGACAGTGAGGAAGAACTCCTAATCATTGCATTTTTTTTTTTTTTCTAAGACGAAAGACAAAGACACTAATCCCTATCACAGCACAGTATTTCCTATCACACTACCTAACACCCTGCACTGGAACCAGCTACACTATATCACTATCTAACCTACACTGACTATCTCCCACTAACTATCTGTATTATATATATGAGCAAAATATCTAATGTAATTGAATAAGGATCCAGATAACTAAGCAAAGCACAGAGCACAGCAATGACACTGCTGTCTCTCTCTCTCTCTCTCTCTCTCTCAGAACTGCAAAAAACAGCAGAAAATGGATGCTGGGGAGTTTCCTATATACAGTATCTCACAAAAGTAAGTACACCCCTCACATTTTTGTAAATATTTTATTATATCTTTTAATGGGACAACACTGAAGATATGACACTTTGCTACAATGTAAAGTAGTCAGTGTACAGCTTGTATAACAGTGTAAATTTGGTGTGCCTTCAAAATAACTCAATGCACAGCCATTATTGTCTAAACCTCTGGCAACAAAAGTGAGTAAACCCCTAAGTGAAAATGGCCCAATTTTGTGCCCAAAGTGTCAATATTTTGTGTGGCCACCATTATTTTCCAGCACCGCCTTAACTCTCTTGGGCATAGAGTTCACTAGAGCTTCATAGGTTGCCACCGGAATTCTCTTCCACTTCTCCATGACGACATCACAGAGCTGGTGGATGTTAGAGACCTTGCGCTCCTCCACCTTCTGTTTGAGGATGCCCCACAGATGCTCAATAGGGTTTAGGTCTGGAGACATGCTTGGCCAGTCCAGCACCTTTACCCTCAGTTTCTTTAGCAAGGCAGTGGTCATTTTGGAGGTGTGTTTGGGGTCGTTATCATGTTGCAATTCTCACCTGTGGCCCAGTTTCCGAAGGGAGGGGATCATGCTGTGTTTCAGTATGTCACACTACATGTTGGCATTCATGGTTCCCTCAATGAACTGTAGCTCCCCACAGCCGCCAGCACTCATGCAGCCCCAAACCATGACACTCCCACCATCATGCTTGACTGTAGGCAACACACACTTGTCTTTGTACTCCTCACCTGGTGGACATCACACACGCTTAACACCATCTGAACCAAATAAGTTTATCTTGGTCTCATCAGACCACAGGACATGGTTCCAGTAATCCAAGTCTGCTTGTCTTCAGCAAACTGTTTGCACGGATTCTTGTACATCATCTTTAGAAGAGGCTTCCTTCTGAGTCGACAGCCATGCAGACCAATTTGATGCAGTGTGCGGCGTATGGTCTAAGCACTGACAGGCTGACCCCCCCCCCCACCCCTTTCACCTCTGCAGTAATGTTGGCAGAACTTATACGTCTATTTGGAAAAGACAACCTCTAGATATGACGCTGAGCACATGCACTCAACTTCTTTGGTCGACCCTGGCGAGGTCTATTCTGAGTGGAACCTGTCTTGTTAATCCACTGTATGGTCTTGGCCACCCTGCTGCAGCTGAGTTTTAGGGTATTGTCAATTTTATTATAGCCTAGGCCATCTTTACGTAGAGCAACAATTCTTTTTTTTCAGATCCTCAGAGTTATTTGCCATGAGTTGCCATCTTGAACTTCCATTGACCAGTATGAGAGAGCGATAACACCAAATTTAACACACCTTCACCGCATTCACACCTGAGACCTTGTAACACTAATGAGTCACATGACACGGGGGAGGGAAAATGGCTAATTGGGCACAATTCGGCCATTTTTCCCTTAGGGGTGTACTCACTTTTGTTGTCAGCGGTTTAGACATTCATGGCATGGTTGAGTTATTTTGAGGGCACGCCAAATTGAAACTGTTATACAAGCTGTACACTGACTACCTTACATTGTATCAAAGTGTCATATGTTGTCCCATGAAAATATATAGTAAAATATTTACACAAATGTAAGGGGTGAACTTACTTTTGGGAGATACTGTATGCTGCCATTTGAACTTTCTTTATTGTTTTCTACTGCTAAGTTGCTTTTTATAGGATATATCTTCAGTGTTGTCCCATGAAAAGATAGAATAAAATATTTACAAAAATGTGAGGGGTGTACTCACTTTTTTGAGATACTACAGTATCTCAAAAAAGTGAGTACACCCCTCACATTTTTGTAAATATGGGGTAGGCAGATTTCCTATTGGTTGCTAGGGATGTTGCTAAGTACAGATAAAGATATTGCAGCCTTCTCTTTGGCTCACAAGCAAGAAGCAGTGAGGGTACTGATGAAAAAAAATCTACAATATTCGCGATTACGAAGATATAGCACTATATTCTAGATCTTTGCTAATTCTGGAAGTGCCAATATTCGCAATAAAAATTCGCAATTAGAATATTCGCGATCAACACTAGTCTATTTTGGAGTTGAACGAATATCCTAAGATTTGTTTCGGTCCGAAAATTGGCTAAGAAATTCTATTTGGATACAAATCAATTGTACCCAAATTGAAAGTGCTCCTGAAAAATAATTTTTGGGGAAAAATTCTGGTTGAATTTTGATTTTAACAAATCAACTTGCTCATCTTTAATCAATTTCTTTGAATTAAAGCCTATTAGACTTTATTGGTGATACAGGGGTTGAACCTCATGAATAATTTTATCTGGTGGGCCTATGTAACCTCAGTCCAACACTTAGCATCATTGTGTTCTCTTTATCTATGTACTTGCATTTTATGACAGTTACAGTATATTGATTGAGGGTTATAAGGTCTTTATTTGCTATTGGCCTTATTAGGGGTCTAGTGCTGTGATAGTGGGAGGTTGATTGCATATTTGGTACCCTTTGGCAACTCACGGTACTCAAGGATTTTAAATGTTTTATATTATCTTTTATGTCTGTTTTTGTGGTATTATATGGTAAAATATTTTATACCAAATGGTGTGCTTTGGTGGGTCTTGTACCAATGGGGATCTAGGGATGACACATTGTTGTGGGAGATCTTCAGGTGCACCGTTATGTTATTTGACTATAAACCCACTAATCAATAAGAATGCATCAAGTCCCTGTAGTACATAAATACATTCTTAAGGATGAGAGGGGTTATAGTCACATTTAATATAAACTCTGTCCAAGCACTGTACTGTAATTGTTGAAGTGTTTATAAGTAGAGATGAGCGAACATTTAAAAAAAGTCCGTTGTTCGGCGTTCGGGTGGTGGTAAGTTGCGCATCCCATTATGGATTCCACTATAGCGGCATATGGAATCCATAAGGGGCGGCTGCCACCAACCCGAACTTTTGCACAGCTGAAGGATCTGGGGTGACGTCACTGTCATGTGATCAGTGCAGGGGGCGTGGCTCAGCACGGGTTTTGCTGTTTTGGATTAGAATAAGAAACCAAACAGAAAAGCCTGAGACTGGGCCCATACAATTTTGAATGGGAGAGCTTTCTGAATACTCTTCAGAGGCAGTATGGGATACTAAACAGTGATGCAATAATTACTTAAGTGATTTACGATGTTTGTATACATTTGAGTGCAATGTGTGTTATTAAATTTTTGAAAACCAAATAAAAACTATTTGCAAAGAAAGATACAGGGGCTATGGGGAGTAGTCTGTATCAGGAAAAAAGAGACTAAAAGACCAGTGTACATGTGTGAGAGGTGAACCATGGAGATCAGTCCATGATGGAGAGGCATAAGGAACAGTATGTGAGAAAGGGGAGCACTGGGAGCAGTCTGTGTGAGGGAGGACTATGGGGAGGCAGTGTATATGATAGAAGTAGGGAATGGAGAGAAATAAGTGTCAGAAAAAGTGTGGCATGGGGGTCTGTCTGTGTGAGAAAGATGGTGATATGGGGAGCAGTCTGGATGAGTAAGAATATGGTATGGGGAACAGTCTGTGTGAAAAAAAGGGTGGCATACCAAGAACAGTTGTGAGAAAAAGAGTAGCATGGGTGTTACAGACAATGGTTGTGGAACCATTGTGCCAACTAACTGGTTTGTCTTTGGGCTATTCCTGAGAGAGTTTACCTGGCAGTCCCCTGGTTTTTACCCTTAAACCTTTATACAGGGATCCGGTCCTCGCTGCAGCGGAGCACTACCTCTTAAAATAGTTCAGGTGTAGTTGGCTACTGACCCATGGGGAAGATCAGGAAAAACACAGTTAGAACCAGGCTGATGTCAGGCAGCCAGAAAACATGCCAAACAGTCCTAGGGTCAGGGCAGATGGAACAGGGTCAGATCCCAGGCAACTGGCACAAGATGTAGCACAAGCAGACAAACAGATCAGGGTAACAGGCACAGATCAAGTCAGATGGCTGATAGACAGACTCAGGTAGAAAACAGTCCGCAGACAAACAAGCAGATTATAGCCCCTTCACAGGCAAATGAACACATGAAAATCCAGACTGAACCTGAGGGATTGCCCGGGCCATGGAGTAGGAAAAACAGCACAGGATATAGGAGAACTGATGAGCTCATTGGTAAAATAGGTAAACATAGTAAACTAATGAGCATTAACCCTTGCAGTGCTGCAACTGGGATGAGATACAAATAACAAATTGCCCCAATTCACATACAGTACCCCCCCCCCTCCCCTTTGCCCTCTCCACTTTGGTCTGGCTACCTTAAAAATAAGACACATGAAAACCCACAGGAAGAGGGTGTGTCCTTCATAATGAGGTACAGAATAACAGAACAGCTAGATCACAGGTTTATACCCCAAGGGCCCCTTCCCTGCAGAAAGAAAGCCCACAGGGTTTTTAGGGTGCAAGTTCCAAGACTAGAGCCAGAGTACAAGTACATACAGGGTACAGGTCTAGCGTGAAGTTAGGTAGAAAGGCAGTAGAGCAGGCAAACAGAGCCCATAGCAGGGTTATAACTGTATCACTCAACTCCAGGTCCCTACTTCAGAGGAGTATTACAGAGGAGTATTTGTACTGACTTGTACAAATGCCTACACTGTTTTTGTGAGTGTTCACAACAACAAAAGGTGGACACACTTCTCCTTAAAAATATACCACTTATTTATCTTGTAACTCCTTCAGGACCCTGCCATTTTTCACCTTAAAGACCAGGCCATTTTTTGCAAATTTGACATGTGTCACTTTATGTGATGATAACTTTAAAATGCTTTTACTTATCCAAGCCATTCTGAGATTGTTTTCTCCTCACATATTGTACTTCATGACAGTGGTAAATTTGAATCAAAATGTTTAATTTTATTTATAAAAAAAATATCAAGTTTACCAAAAAATTCCAAGTTTCAATTTCTCTGCCTCTATTATACATAATAATACCGCCAAAAAAAGTTATTAATTTACATTCCCCATATGTCTACTTCATGTTTGGATCATTTTGCAAAAGACATTTTATTTTTCTGGGACGTTAGAAGGCTTAGAAGTTTAGAAGCAAATCTTGAAATTTTTCAGAAAATTTCCAAAACCCACTTTTTAAGGAGCAGTTCAGGTCTGAAGTCACTTTGTGAGGCTTATATAATAGAAACTAAGCATAAATGGCACCATTTTAGAAACTACACCCCTCAAGGTATTCAAAACTGATTTTATAAACTTTGTTAACCCTTTAGGTGTTCCACAATAATTAAAGGAAAATGTAGATGAAATTTCCGAATTTTCCAACCTAATTCATTTTTTTCCGCTAACAAAGCAAGGGTTAATGGCCAAACAAAACTCAATATTTATTACCCTGATTCTGTAGTTTACAGAAACACCCCATATGTGGTCGTGAACTGCTGTACGGGCACACGGCAGGGCGCAAAAGAAAAGGAACGCCATATGGTTTTTGAAAGGCAGATTTCACTGGGATAATTTTAAGTTGCCATGTCACATTTGAAGACCCCCTGATGCACCACTAGAGTAAAAGAGTAAAAACTCCAAAAAATGACCCCAGTTTGGAAACTATGGGATAAGGTGGCAGTTTTGTTGGTACTATTTTAGGGTACATATGATTTTTGGCTTTTTTGACACCGTTTAAAAAAAAAAAAATGTATGGTGTTCATCTGAGGGGTTAGGTCATGTAATATTTTTATAGAGCAGGTCATTACGGACGTGGCCATACCTAATATGTATACTTTTTTATTTATTTTAGTTTTACATAATTTTATTTATTTAAGTTTTACACAATAAAATCATTTTCGAAACAAAAAAAAAAACATGTTTTAGTGTCTCCATATACAAACGTAAAAACAAAGGTACAATGGCACACTGCAGCTAGAGCTCCGTCCTGCCACTATGCTGGATGTTAGAAGAGGCATTAGTTTATATTTTTGCCAAATTATGTAAGCCACCCACCACGTCACGGTTGCCTCTATGAGTGGTCCCTAACATTAATTCTTACCTTTTATGGGCCATATCAGCCACACAAAATCCAGGGAGTGCAGGTGCCATTTTAATCCTTTGTAGCATATATGGGAGGCGTGGTGACCTCCATGCAGTCATGCACACCTGACTAGTGGATCCGCCCTGTAGGCTGGTTTTAAAGTCAGTATAAAACTGAGTCTGCTTTATAGAACTTACCAGAAGCCATTTGGTTCCAGGAGAAGTACTAGTGGGCTCAGCATGCATGTTGGTATTTGCATCCCTTGATCTGATGAATGCTGTATGGCACCAGACGGGGTTACAAGCAGAGTGTATCTGGCATGCATGCTGCACCTGCACTCCCTGGATTTTGCTATTACACTTTTTGTGATGTAAGGTGACAAAAAATGTCATTTTTGATACCGTTTTTATTTGATCTTTTTTAAGGTGTTCACCTGAGGGTTAGGTCATGTTATATTTTTATAAAGCAGGCTGTTACGGACGTGGCAATACATAATATGTCTACTTTTAAAATTTTTATTTTACATTTAACACAATAAAAGCATTTTTGAAACAAAAAAGTAATGTTTTTTATTGTCTCCATAGTCTGAGAGCCATAGTTTTTTTATTTTTTGGGTTATTGTCTTAGGTAGGGGCTCATTTTTTGCAGGATAAGGTGACGGTTATATTTATTACTATTTTGGGGGGCATACACTTTTAGTGATGTAAGGTGACAAAAAATGTTTTTATTTTATTTTTTTGACGGTGTTCATCTGAAGGGTTAGGTCTTGTGATATTTTTATAGAAGTGGTCGATACGGAGGCCCGATACCTAATATGTCTACTTTTCTTTTTTTTGCAATTTTTTTACAATTTTTTTACTTTATTTTGGGAAAAGGACGCTTTTTTATTTCTTATTTATTTTTTAATTCAACTTTTGGAGGTCTGATCCCCTTTACAATGCATCAAAATACTTCTGTATTGTAATTAATTGGCTGTAAGTGTATTACACACTGTAATACACTTACAGCTCCCTGCCTGTGAGATCCAGGGGGCTGGATCTCACAGGCTGTCACGGAAGGCAGCTACGATGCCTAAGGAAGGCATCGTGCTGCCTTCCCTACCATCGGGTCCCCGTCACAGCAGCGTGGGGACCCAATGGCCACCTGGCAGGATCCTGCACGTGCCGCGGGATACAGCAGGGGTCCGGCGATCAGTGGCTGCCAGACATCTGCCGCTGATTGGGCGGGCGAAGCTCCTGCACCCGCTTGATCAGCCCACCGTACATGTACGACGCTAGTCCTTAAGTCATGTACACATGTACGGTGCGGGTCCTTAAGGGGTTAAAGCTGTACTTCCTTCTATGGTGCCTTTTTATTTCCTTTCTTCTTGCTCCATAAAATGACATGATATTGGCATAGTTGTTTACTCCTAACCCTGGACTTTTGCTTTGAAGTCCTATGCCTTATTCTTTGTATTGTCGTCCAATTGAAAGGAAAACCACATGAACATATTAAGGCATGGACAAAATAACAGGAAGCACAGTTGAACTGTTCTTAGTATTTGTTTTTCCATAAATGGATGAGAAATAGTAATACTCTTAATTACTGAACTCATTTGTGCACAATATAAACCAGAAAATGTACCATTTTTTCTTTTCATCCATAATAAACAGTGGCTTATCACTTATTTACTGTAGTCTGCCCAGATCAGTCTCGTATTTATCATGCAACCTCTCCAAAAAGATATTTTCTGCTGAAATTCAGAGATTATAGCGAAGTGCACAGTTAGGCCTCTTTCACACGAGTGTGTCCGGATTAGGTCCGAATGCGTTGCGCATGCGTTCAGTGAAAACTGTGCCATTTCGCAGGCAAAGCCATTCAGTTTTGCCTGCGATTGCATTCAGTTGTTCAGTTATTTCCGCGCGGGTGCAATGCGTTTTGATGCGTTTTTCACGCGCGTAATAAAAAACTGAAGGTTTACAAACAACATCTTCTAGCAACTATCAGTGAAAAACGCATCACACCCGCACTTGCTTGCGGATGCAATGCGTTTTTCACTTCTATGGGGCCAGAGCTGTGTGAAAAACGCAGAATATAGAACATGCTGCGATTTTCACGCAACACAGAAGTGATGCGTGAAAAAAAAACGCTTGTGTACACAGCCCTATTGAAATGAATGGGTCAGGATTCAGTGCAGGTGCTATGTGTTCACGTCACGCATTGCACCCGCGCGAAAAACTAGCTCATGTGAAAGGGGCCTTACAGAAGATCAGTATTTCAGAAAATCCCCAATATTGCCACTTTGAGTATTAAACTCCATGACTGTTGGTAGACTTTTATCTTTATTATAATTTTGTCAATGAATAAAACCTCAGTTTGTGAAACTTGTTTAAACTCATTGATCTGTGTTTGATTAGACTATGGGGACAATCACATTCTGATGATCTATTAGACATCCACTTAAAACACTTTACAAATGGTTTCTTCATTATTAACTAGTCTTCTGGATTTATATGGCCCGATTGTTGGGCAGATTATCAGGAACGAACATTCCTATGAATGCTCTTTCCCGATAACATGCCCATGTAAATGTACCGCCTATCACCTAATGAATGAGCGAAAAGTTGGTCATCGGGTGATCCTGTCATTTGTGCAGGCACCACCAATCATAGTTTCTGGGCAGTAAATGGGTCTCCGTCATTGAAAGATCAGCTTCCTTCCTAACAATTATTACATTGTGCAGTGTCAACCTGACTTTACCCCTTTATGTAATTTTTTACAGAATTTAGTTACAAAATTTTAGACTAGTTGCAGAAAAAAAACAAAAACAGAAGTTCCAAAATATTAACATTTAAATAAGTAGACAGTTCAGTAGCCGCAATGCATATTCCTGTGAAAACATTATCACCTCCTCTCCCTTGAAGTGTACCCGATTTTATTGCATTTGGTTTCTTCTTATAGTAATGCAATATTAGACAAAGGAAACATAAGTATAAACAATTTAAATGGTGTTTAAAGGGGCTGTCCAGGATTAGAAAAATATAGTTTATTTCTTCCAAAAACCGCACAAGTCAATATTTTGTGTCTGATATTGCAGCTCAGTTCAGCTGAATTGAATTTTGGTAAGCTAAAATGCTGCAATAACACAACAACCTATGAACAGGTGTATTGCTGTGTTTAGAATAAAGCAGCCATGAACAACCCCTTTTACCCATAGGATACCAGCGCCATAGGGACTGTGCCTTAAATCCTATGTACGTACAGCTACAGAGCGCAGATCAGGCTAGGTGCAGGACCCGCACCTGCCGGATCAGCAGCAGGGGTCTGGCAGTCACTGATAGCCAGGCCCCTTACGGTTTCCACCCGTACGGGAATGACGCGGACAGTCCGGGTTTGAAATCCTGTGCCTGGGTACAAGCCTTTCTCAGACCTGGGCACAGAGATCAGCTGTGAGTGATGCGATACTAGCGCAGGGCAGCGCTGACTTCAGACACGCCCACCCTCCCTCCCTCCTGTTCGGGTTTGGCTTGAAGAAAAGGTGGCAACCCTAGGGCTCCTGCTGTATGTGCCGGAATCGGTGAAAACACAGATGCCCGTGCATTAACCCTCGCTATGTCGTGGTCAGCGCGGACCATGGCATGGGCAATGTCCTTGTCGAGTCCCCATTCCCATCGGGTCCCTGCGCTGCAGTGATAAGGACCTGATGGCTGGGAAGGCAGCCCAATGACCTCCATAGGCATCGTGCTGCCTTCCATGTAAGCCTGTGAGACCCAGCCCCCTAAGTCTCACAGGCAAGCTGGCTTTAAGTGTATTACACTGTGTAATACACTTACAGCCAATGCATTAAAATACAGATGCATTGTAATGCATTGCACAGGGGATCAGACCCCAAAAGTTGAAAAAAAAAGTAAAAAAAAAAGAGTTTTATATAATAAAAATAAATGTTACAAGTAAAAAAGCACCCTTTTTCCATATTTTAAAGTTATAAAATTTTTAAAAAAATAGAAATAAAAGAAAAGTAGACATATTAGGTATTTCCACGTTTATAACGTACTCTATAAAAATATCACATTATATACCCTGTCAGTTGAACGCTATAAAAAAATAAAAATAAAAATTGTGTCAAAACAGCCATTTTTTATCACCTTGCTTCACAAAAAGTGTAATACCAAGTGATCAAAAAGTGGTATGTACTCTAAAATTGTACCAATCAAACTGTCATCTCATCCCCCAAAGAATGAGACCCTACCTAAGACAATTGCCAGAAAAATAAAAAAAAACATGACTCTTAAAACATGGCAACACAAAAACAAGATTTAAGCTATTCAAAATGCTTTTACTGTGTAAAACTTAACTAAAATAAAAATAATAGACATATTAGGTATTGCCGCGGCCATATCAACCTGCTCTATAAGAATATCACATCATATACAATCATATACAATTACTCAAAAAATAAAAATCAATGGCACCTGTAAACCAATCCATCAAAATCTGCGCTGCAAAAGCCATATATGTAGTTTATCACCACATATGGGGTGTTTCTGTATTCAGAAGAAAATGAGTAACAAATTATGGGGTGCTTTTTCACAGCTAAGTGTTTCCAAATTCCGTAAAACACTTATGGCGTCAAAATGCTCAGTGCACACCTTAATATATTCTTTGAGGGGTGTATTTTCCAAAGTGGTCACTTTTTGAGGGTTTCCACTGTAGGGGTATGTCAGAGTCTCTTCAAATACAAAATTGTGTCCAAAAAACATTCTAGCAAAATCTGCCTCCAAAAACCATATGGCACTCCATTCCTTCTGACCACTGCCATGTACCCCGACAGCAGTTTACTGCCATATATGGGGTATTTCTGTAAACTGCAGAATCAGAGTAATGTATACTGAGGTTTATTTTGCTGTTAACCCTTGTTGTGTTGCAAAAAAAAAAATCGATCAACATAAAAAATCTACCAAAAAAATGACATTTTAAAATCTCACCTACATTTTCCTTTAATTCTTGTGGAACACATCAAGGGTTAACAAAATTTGTAGCATCTGTTCTGAATAATTTGAGGGGTGTAGTTTCTAAAATGGGGTAATTTATGGAGGGTTTCCATTATGTAAGCCCCTCAAAATCACTTTATAAATTAATTTGGAATCACAAAAATAAACGTGGCCTAAATGGGTGGGACTGCTCCAGACCCCAAACACTGTGGCGTGTTTCTAACTGGGGGGGCAGTTCCTCCGCATGTGGTTCGCAGCGAACGGCTATCCCCAGCAAAAATTGCATACAATGGAGGATGCCGGCGCGAACCACAAGCACCACACAAGCATCCTACACAAAATAAAACATGTGCGGATGAAAATATATAAACACATAACTCACAGAAAAAAGATGCACCACATGGATAAGCAACTGACAACACTGGCTAATCCCTCACTCTGGTGTTAAAAGCTGAGAGATTCGCCAATATTTCCAATCAGGAACATATCGGAGCCCCTTTAGGCACCACTACACGGTATCTCAGCATGACATGGGGTCCTACCACTAGACTACCTATGGTGTGTGAACAAGGTCTGAACAGGTATTAAGTAGCCTACAGCCCCATCCCACTCACCTGCACTGCAGGACCAACAATGCAATGGGGAACACATGAGGCCGCAAGCTACACCTACAACAGACCATGTGACACCGGCTTCCAGGTGCAACAGAATGTTTACAAGCCATATGCAATGGCACATTCAATACATATAAAACAAGAATCACAAAAATAAACGTGGCCTAAATGGGTGGGACTGCTCCAGACCCCAAACACTGTGGCGTGTTTCTAACTGGGGGCAGTTCCTCCGCATGTGGTTCGCAGCGAACGGCTATCCCCAGCAAAAATTGCATACAATGGAGGATGCCGGCGCGAACCACAAGCACCACACAAGCATCCTACACAAAATAAAACATGTGCGGATGAAAATATATAAACACATAACTCACAGAAAAAAGATGCACCACATGGATAAGCAACTGACAACACTGGCTAATCCCTCACTCTGGTGTTAAAAGCTGAGAGATTCGCCAATATTTCCAATCAGGAACATATCGGAGCCCCTTTAGGCACCACTACACGGTATCTCAGCATGACATGGGGTCCTACCACTAGACTACCTATGGTGTGTGAACAAGGTCTGAACAGGTATTAAGTAGCCTACAGCCCCATCCCACTCACCTGCACTGCAGGACCAACAATGCAATGGGGAACACATGAGGCCGCAAGCTACACCTACAACAGACCATGTGACACCGGCTTCCAGGTGCAACAGAATGTTTACAAGCCATATGCAATGGCACATTCAATACATATAAAACAAGAATCACAAAAATAAACGTGGCCTAAATGGGTGGGACTGCTCCAGACCCCAAACACTGTGGCGTGTTTCTAACTGGGGGCAGTTCCTCCGCATGTGGTTCGCAGCGAACGGCTATCCCCAGCAAAAATTGCATACAATGGAGGATGCCGGCGCGAACCACAAGCACCACACAAGCATCCTACACAAAATAAAACATGTGCGGATGAAAATATATAAACACATAACTCACAGAAAAAAGATGCACCACATGGATAAGCAACTGACAACACTGGCTAATCCCTCACTCTGGTGTTAAAAGCTGAGAGATTCGCCAATATTTCCAATCAGGAACATATCGGAGCCCCTTTAGGCACCACTACACGGTATCTCAGCATGACATGGGGTCCTACCACTAGACTACCTATGGTGTGTGAACAAGGTCTGAACAGGTATTAAGTAGCCTACAGCCCCATCCCACTCACCTGCACTGCAGGACCAACAATGCAATGGGGAACACATGAGGCCGCAAGCTACACCTACAACAGACCATGTGACACCGGCTTCCAGGTGCAACAGAATGTTTACAAGCCATATGCAATGGCACATTCAATACATATAAAACAAGAATCACAAAAATAAACGTGGCCTAAATGGGTGGGACTGCTCCAGACCCCAAACACTGTGGCGTGTTTCTAACTGGGGGCAGTTCCTCCGCATGTGGTTCGCAGCGAACGGCTATCCCCAGCAAAAATTGCATACAATGGAGGATGCCGGCGCGAACCACAAGCACCACACAAGCATCCTACACAAAATAAAACATGTGCGGATGAAAATATATAAACACATAACTCACAGAAAAAGATGCACCACATGGATAAGCAACTGACAACACTGGCTAATCCCTCACTCTGGTGTTAAAAGCTGAGAGATTCGCCAATATTTCCAATCAGGAACATATCGGAGCCCCTTTAGGCACCACTACACGGTATCTCAGCATGACATGGGGTCCTACCACTAGACTACCTATGGTGTGTGAACAAGGTCTGAACAGGTATTAAGTAGCCTACAGCCCCATCCCACTCACCTGCACTGCAGGACCAACAATGCAATGGGGAACACATGAGGCCGCAAGCTACACCTACAACAGACCATGTGACACCGGCTTCCAGGTGCAACAGAATGTTTACAAGCCATATGCAATGGCACATTCAATACATATAAAACAAGAATCACAAAAATAAACGTGGCCTAAATGGGTGGGACTGCTCCAGACCCCAAACACTGTGGCGTGTTTCTAACTGGGGGCAGTTCCTCCGCATGTGGTTCGCAGCGAACGGCTATCCCCAGCAAAAATTGCATACAATGGAGGATGCCGGCGCGAACCACAAGCACCACACAAGCATCCTACACAAAATAAAACATGTGCGGATGAAAATATATAAACACATAACTCACAGAAAAAGATGCACCACATGGATAAGCAACTGACAACACTGGCTAATCCCTCACTCTGGTGTTAAAAGCTGAGAGATTCGCCAATATTTCCAATCAGGAACATATCGGAGCCCCTTTAGGCACCACTACACGGTATCTCAGCATGACATGGGGTCCTACCACTAGACTACCTATGGTGTGTGAACAAGGTCTGAACAGGTATTAAGTAGCCTACAGCCCCATCCCACTCACCTGCACTGCAGGACCAACAATGCAATGGGGAACACATGAGGCCGCAAGCTACACCTACAACAGACCATGTGACACCGGCTTCCAGGTGCAACAGAATGTTTACAAGCCATATGCAATGGCACATTCAATACATATAAAACAAGAATCACAAAAATAAACGTGGCCTAAATGGGTGGGACTGCTCCAGACCCCAAACACTGTGGCGTGTTTCTAACTGGGGGGGCAGTTCCTCCGCATGTGGTTCGCAGCGAACGGCTATCCCCAGCAAAAATTGCATACAATGGAGGATGCCGGCGCGAACCACAAGCATTCACACAAGCATCCTACACAAAATAAAACATGTGCGGATGAAAATATATAAACACATAACTCACAGAAAAAAGATGCACCACATGGATAAGCAACTGACAACACTGGCTAATCCCTCACTCTGGTGTTAAAAGCTGAGAGATTCGCCAATTCGCTGCGAACCACATGCGGAGGAACTGCCCCCCCAGTTAGAAACACGCCACAGTGTTTGGGGTCTGGAGCAGTCCCACCCATTTAGGCCACGTTTATTTTTGTGATTCTTGTTTTATATGTATTGAATGTGCCATTGCATATGGCTTGTAAACATTCTGTTGCACCTGGAAGCCGGTGTCACATGGTCTGTTGTAGGTGTAGCTTGCGGCCTCATGTGTTCCCCATTGCATTGTTGGTCCTGCAGTGCAGGTGAGTGGGATGGGGCTGTAGGCTACTTAATACCTGTTCAGACCTTGTTCACACACCATAGGTAGTCTAGTGGTAGGACCCCATGTCATGCTGAGATACCGTGTAGTGGTGCCTAAAGGGGCTCCGATATGTTCCTGATTGGAAATATTGGCGAATCTCTCAGCTTTTAACACCAGAGTGAGGGATTAGCCAGTGTTGTCAGTTGCTTATCCATGTGGTGCATCTTTTTCTGTGAGTTATGTGTTTATATATTTTCATCCGCACATGTTTTATTTTGTGTAGGATGCTTGTGTGGTGCTTGTGGTTCGCGCCGGCATCCTCCATTGTATGCAATTTTGCTGGGGATAGCCGTTCAGCTGCGAACCACATGCGGAGGAACTGCCCCCAGTTAGAAACACGCCACAGTGTTTGGGGTCTGGAGCAGTCCCACCCATTTAGGCCACGTTTATTTTTGTGATTCTTGTTTTATATGTATTGAATGTGCCATTGCATATGGCTTGTAAACATTCTGTTGCACCTGGAAGCCAGTGTCACATGGTCTGTTGTAGGTGTAGCTTGCGGCCTCATGTGTTCCCCATTGCATTGTTGGTCCTGCAGTGCAGGTGAGTGGGATGGGGCTGTAGGCTACTAATACCTGTTCAGACCTTGTTCACACACCATAGGTAGTCTAGTGGTAGGACCCCATGTCATGCTGAGATACCGTGTAGTGGTGCCTAAAGGGGCTCCGATATGTTCCTGATTGGAAATATTGGCGAATCTCTCAGCTTTTAACACCAGAGTGAGGGATTAGCCAGTGTTGTCAGTTGCTTATCCATGTGGTGCATCTTTTTCTGTGAGTTATGTGTTTATATATTTTCATCCGCACATGTTTTATTTTGTGTAGGATGCTTGTGTGGTGCTTGTGGTTCGCGCCGGCATCCTCCATTGTATGCAATTTTGCTGGGGATAGCCGTTCGCTGCGAACCACATGCGGAGGAACTGCCCCCAGTTAGAAACACGCCACAGTGTTTGGGGTCTGGAGCAGTCCCACCCATTTAGGCCACGTTTATTTTTGTGATTCTTGTTTTATATGTATTGAATGTGCCATTGCATATGGCTTGTAAACATTCTGTTGCACCTGGAAGCCGGTGTCACATGGTCTGTTGTAGGTGTAGCTTGCGGCCTCATGTGTTCCCCATTGCATTGTTGGTCCTGCAGTGCAGGTGAGTGGGATGGGGCTGTAGGCTACTTAATACCTGTTCAGACCTTGTTCACACACCATAGGTAGTCTAGTGGTAGGACCCCATGTCATGCTGAGATACCGTGTAGTGGTGCCTAAAGGGGCTCCGATATGTTCCTGATTGGAAATATTGGCGAATCTCTCAGCTTTTAACACCAGAGTGAGGGATTAGCCAGTGTTGTCAGTTGCTTATCCATGTGGTGCATCTTTTTTCTGTGAGTTATAAATTAATTTGGGCTTAAAAAATTGGTTTTGTTGAAAATTAGAAAAATTGCTTCCAAAATTCTAAGCCTTCTAAAGTCCTAAAAAATTAAATGACATTTACAAAATGATGCCAACATAAAGTAGACATATGGGGAATGTAAAGTAATAACTATTTTGTGAGGTATCACTATTGACCATAAAAGCAGAGAAATTCATATTTAAAAAACAGTGACTTTTTCAAAATTCTCTCTAATTTTTGAATGTTTTAATAAATAGAGGTAAAACATATTGACTCAAATTGTAGAATTAACTGCATTCAAGCACTTCCTGCAGTTTAACACCACTGTTTAACATTACCACATATATTAAATCTCAACTTGTATTGCTCATAATGATAATTAAAGCAGTTGCCACAAAGATTCTACAAGGGTGGGTTTCACATACAGCTTTTTTTCAAAGAAAATATCTGCAGTTTTTCTGGTAGCTTTTATGTATTTTTCCAGCCAAGCCAGAAATAGATAAAGCAGTAAGGATATGTCATTGTGCTATATTCTCATTCATTTCGAATCACCTTTAAAAACTGCAGAGTTAATAAGTCCCTGTACTTTCACACAATTTCATTTAATTTAATAGATAATGGTCTAACTGGCAAATTTCTAAATATCCTCACTTAAAAAATGTGACTGCATCCACCAGAAACAAAAACCTCTAAAGTCATGGCCACTGGGGTACCACTTCCATCTAAGTTGCAGTCCACTGCCTATTGTCAGGCAAGATCCATCCCTGCTAACAGAGACTCAGAAAATGGCTGAGAGGAAGTGGGAGTGTGTCAGAGTTAGGTGCGATCACAGGAACGTCCTGTCTTTCTGTAAGTGTGATTTATCCCTCCTTATCAGTTCTGTGAGCTCCGTAAGAAGAAAACAAACAAATTAGGAAGTATGGGAAGTAAGGTCATTGTATACAGCACTTGCAAATTCCACAGAACGGAGCTGCTCCCCTTGCTTCTAAGAGAAATGGATCTAGCTGTGCACCTGAAACAGGGAATAATATGGCTGAGGAAGATATTAGGGAAGCCCTAAAAGGACTTATTCCTTCACAAATATTCTACAATGATGTGCAGTCTTTATGCATACTTTTTTTTAAAACTCAGTTATGCTTAAAGAAAAAAACATTATGTGAAACCACCTTAAGAATGCTGTCACAATCTAAACAAATACAAAAAGTCAATGTTTAAAACTGTACATAATCATTTCTAATCTTCGAGGACTCAAATCACATTAAGAGCAATAGTACATGCAAATGAAAAACACTTGACAGCCTGCATCCCAAAATAATTCCAAGTGCATAGCCACAAATCTTCCAGGATATCAGAACACATCCCAGAAGAATAAACAGGACTGCAAACTTTTAGCCTACGCTAAGGTCAGGGCTCATGACTTTACAAAATGGGAATCATGGGAGAGTAGCAAGGAGGAAACCACTACTGTCTAATGTTCTTTCAAAACTTGCAATACTCCATTTCCTCTATGTTGCTCATAGCATTTTTCCAGAAAATCGTAATTATCATGAGACTGTACAAACAAACAATACAGTAATCCTCCCCTGCACTGGGGATGTAATACTTGGATGTTTTAGTATTTTATGTACTTTGTGAATGTCAGGAAACAACATGATACTAAATACAACTGTTACCAGAAAAAACAATGTGGAAAAACTCCAGCAGGTACATGATATCCTTTTAGTCACCCCCCATTCTAACACAGGCTTCCACAATTTCATTCCATGCCAACTCATTCTCTAAATAGATTCAAAGGTACCAGTTGCACCTAAGGAGGCGCAAAGGATCATCTGTCACATAAGAAGGCATTGGTATTATAAATGGCACAAGGTGGCTTTGTGACAGATTTTGAATTAAGCCAAAGAGTTTTAAAGTGACCTTCTGGTTCAAGAAAATATGAACTGAGCACTTGTGCCCTCCTTTACATCTTTTTAGATGCAGATTTGATAATGCATGGGCTCCTCTTCTGCCATCCAAAATGGCTGCACTGCTTCTCAGACTATTTGATGAAAACTGTGTATTTTGTAGCCCAAGACACTTCCAACTGCCTTTGGATTGTCCAATGCTGCTCACATGAACAGAACTGGCCAATCAAAAAGCCGGGCTGGACAAGTGTCTTGGGCCACCGATGCTCAGTGTGCATTAGACAATCTGAGAAGTAGTGCAGATATTTTGGATGGCAGAACAGAGGCCTGAGAATTAGCAGATCTGTAACTGAAAAGATGAAAAGGAGGACATAAGTGCTTAGTTCTTTTGTCAGTTATGGGAGTCAATTTAAGATACTCAAATGCCCCATGCCACCTCTAAATTGCTTTTTTAGAAGTGAACATTCCAGGTTCTGTCTGGAGACAGTACCAACTATAAGTCCCATGGTGCCTTGCCCAGACCACCTGGCAAGGTGTGGCAGATCACACCTGGCAGAAGCTATGGTCATATGGATCATTCCAATTGGAGAGCACAGACAAAAGTACACGAGATGCTGTAGACTGTGGCGATGCAATGTAAATCATCTCCCAGGCAGAGTGCAAACCTCAAGGTAGGGTAGAGATGATTTTTGGAAATCGCCTTACATCAATGAAAGAAACGGGAGGTTGTCTGAAGGAGATTCAGTTACAATGGCAAAATGCACAGTGTTATGCAGATTTATAGCTGTCCCTTGGTATTTTCTTGGATTGTTGTCATGCAACAGCCCAGGCACTTTCTCCACGATTAGGATTTCAGTGATTAAACTGCAGATCTAAACTATTATCAAGATAAAGACGTTTGTCTTGTCCTAGTTTTGGAACTCATGTTCATTCCAGCTGTTCAAATTTTTCTAATCTGTTTACCACCTAAATATGTAGAACCAGGGGAGTACATAGAAGTCACTGGGCCCCATAGCAAGAATCTAAATTGGGCCCCCATCACCCATTCATAGCCACTCCGACTACCTTTTCCTGGCCAAAAGTGTACTGATATGTGAGGTATGAGGTATACCTGTAAATTACAGCTCGTATCTCACATATCAGTACATTGTTGTACATTCTATATATCTGTACATGCTGCAGCTATTATACCTCATATCTCACATATCAGTACACTGCTAGGTATACTACATACTACAAGGTTTAGGTTCGGGATATCTAAAAATTCAGTTATGGATTCCTCTACCACGGACCATAGTGGTAGCGGAATCCATAACGGAATTCTTAGATAACCCGTGCCCAAACCTTGTACACTAAACTCGAAAACACAAGTTCGCTCATCCCTAGTCACTATGTAAGGTACATGAGGTAAAAGTGGTTAACTGTCTGTAGTACTATATATATATATATATATATATATATATATATATATATATATATTAAAGATAAGTAACAAGGCAGCACTCCGGACTTGAAGAAAAAAAAAGTGGATCCTTTTATTTCACCAAAATGCAACGTTTCAGCTCATCTCAATGGAGCGTTTGTCAAGCAGTGATATCAGTGCTCCATGTGAGTTTAAATAAGTGAACATCAGTGTGTACATGATTGTTAATTAATGAGCTCAATTAAACAATGAACATGATCAAAAATGATAAATACATTGTCAAACATCTCAAATATCCTTAATTCAGAAATATATAGTGATGGATACAAAAGTGACTAAAGTGACCATGAGCATTTGGTGTAATAAAAGGATCCACTTTTTTCATCTTCAAGTGCTGCCTTGTTACTTATCTTCATTATTGTTTGGGGATTTTTTATCCGGAATCCATATCGAGGATTTAGCACCTGGCATTCAGTGTGTACTGTTTTTACTTTTCATCTTGGCTATATATATATATATATCTATAAACATAGGGAATGGGGGGTAAATGAAGAGAAAGGAGGAAGAGGACCTCCTCTTACCACTCCATTCTGGTCTCAGTGGAGAGCTTATCTCCCAAGCTGTTGGGGGTTGAAGGACCTGTGATGACGATCTGCTGTTTAGTTCTTTTACTAGATATATATGCCCTGTGATGATGTCATCACAGGTCCTGGCAAATTATGCATCTATTCAACCAGGGAACTACACCATTCTTTGTGCAATTCCTTTACTAGATGTATAGGACCTGTGCTGACATCATCACAGGTTCTTTAGCTTTCTTCACTGATGGTATACTGGAGCTGGACGTAATGAGTGTAATTAAGGGGGCGGGCCTATCCTCCACTGCAGGCCCCCTTTCCCCATGGTCTGCCATTACGTTAATAAACTTCCCAGATTATTATTACAGATGCATCAGGGGGCTGAGATAACTTTAGGGTACAGAGGCAGGCCAGCCAGTGTCCTCTATACCCAGGGATCTGCCTTCTCAAAGTCACTGCAGGGGCTGCCATCATCAATTATTTTGCAGCATCTTTCTGCTGCCTGCTGTGTTAGCATTTGTTCCTGGCTCAGATAACTAAGAGGACCCTAGCCCTAGATAAGAGCCAGTAAACAGGGGTTCCAGGACAGAACTGTCTGAGGTACAGGCGAGGCAGCAGGCTACTACAAAAAAAAAAAATGCTTGCCGCAGTTTTAAGGATTTGAAAATGGAGGTCAGGTAATATTTGCTTGTAGCTGCATGGTGGACCCTCAGAATGAATTTTATCAGGGGGTCCTAGACACCCTAGTCTGACACTGACTAGAAGTCAGAATAAGACTGAATATTGGAACTGCTAAATTTTATTTTTTTCCATAAGGGATCAGTTTGGCTCCCCAATCTAAAATATAATGTATATATTACATTTCTAAGCCCCAAACTGTTAACAAAATAATCATATCTGTGCTGAAAGCTTCTCATAGACATTTGCCTGAAGATAAAATAATAAACACGAGGATACCATGGACATGTCATCGTTCTATAGGGAAGTCATGCTTTAAAAATATATATGGTGCAGAAATGATTCCAAGAAAGAAATAAGATATGTATTGAGAGATCCCACTCACATACCACATGGGATAGACTTGTGTTTATACTGTCAAATAAAATCCAAGAGTTGTTTGAAGGCTTTAAAGCTGTTTTGATGATATTTACAGTTGGTTAAAGGGAAACTTCAGTATGTAATCATAATTTCTGATTTCATGACTGAATCATATAGATTTCTGATTAAAAAAAGCATCAGGCAAAGGGGGGGGGGGGGATTTATGAAACTGGATTGCCCCTAGCAACCCTTTTTCAAAGGAGCCTTGAAAAATAAAAAGTAAAGTCTTATTTCACAGGTAACTAAGCCAGTTTTCCTTTACACCAGTTGCGATAAATCGTCCCCAAAAGGTTTCCAGCCGATTGCATAGCAGCGATCCAATACAGCACTGGTTGGCACCTGCAAATCTTTACGCCGCTATGTACTGCGTCCCCTAAAGTTTATTTCTTGCTTTCTCTATATTTTGTAAAGTCATCACATTACAATCATCTGGGGCTGGTGTTGGCACAATGCTTGTGACACGCATGCAGCTGCATAGACATAATCTGCAGCATCACCTGAGCCTTTTTTGTGACTCAGACCTGTCCGGTGTCTGCCTGCCTGCCTGCCTTCACATGTGTGTGCACACCTGATGAAGGGCACTCATATTGCCCAAAACGTTGTATGATTGAACTGCACCGCCATGTCCGGCTAAATAAATTCACTCAGCATACAAAAATTTGGAGTGCTGTCTCATCTATCCTGTATTGATTGAGTTCCACAAGGTGGAGTCTGGAACAAACTGTGACGCGCACCCACACTGGTCTTAATTAGCCTGAGTGCTGTTATCATTAGACAAGTATCGTAATGTATTAGGAATGCCTGCACTGAACCACCAACACCAGGGAAATGGAGGTGCAGAAAACTGATGTACGCAGTTGAAAGGACACACATATGGTTGAAATTGGAATATGAAGCAAATGTCCTGGGACCTGGGACAGTGTCTGAAATTAACCACTATCCTGTCGATTGGGAGACAAGCATTTGTGTATTTTATTTTAACAAAATGCATGTAATTAGAGGAAAAGTGCAGATCTACTTTTTTAAGCTTATTATGTAGAGCAGACATTGCCTTCTGATTTGAACTTCTGAAATAACAATGTTATCATCACTCTCCAATTCCTCCAGGACACGACCTATTGTTGCTTATGATTTCACAGAAAAGCCCTTTAAATGCATTGAGTAGAAAATGATTGATGGTTCATAAGGTAATAACGGATCCGTGTGACCAAGTAGAACAACCTATTTAACAAAAAGAGCTTTCATGATGACTTTGAAAACTGTTTTCCAAAGTACTTGGCTAAAAGCACTGAGCCACTCAATGATTGGAATTGTGTATCTTCCTCAACCATCCAAGAGAAGAAATTTCAGAATGGCATGATACAATCTAAGCAAGTAAGTACTCTCATGGTTTTTGGCTCTGAAGCATAAAGTATAGTAAAGAACACTTTCATTTGTTAAATCCACAAACCAGACTTTGACTAGTTTAGAAATTCAAAGTAAAATATTTTGTAAGATTTTTTAAGCAGTAATGCAAGCTGTCAGTAGCTCAACCAATGAAGTCAAATCAATAATTAAAGTTAACACTGACGACCTATCCTTAGCAAAAACCATCAATGTTTGACCACTGTACAGAGGCCATAAAGTTTGCTTTATTATTTGACCTGACAATTGGACTGAACTGCAGTACTAGGCCCAGCCACCTGTACAGACAAGCGGGGTCAAGTGTTACATTTTGTGACATTTTCAACTTTTTAGCTTTTATTGACACTTTTGCAAAAAAGTGTGCAGAGTGTGGGAGGGAGGAGAAAAGTGGGCAGAGTGCGTATGCCAGAAAACAAGTGCACATTACACCACAGACAGCAGAAGATGCATCTCTTAATAAATCTGTCAGATCTTTCACCAGCAGAGTTTTTACTTAGGCTGGCGTAAAACGCCGGTCTTTAGTAAATGACCCCCAATATGTTTGTCAAGGGAGAAAATATGACTTAAAGGCTATGTACATCTTTGGGGGTAATTTTTTTTCATTATTGCAATGTACTTATTTTGAGATACAAATCATTTTTTTAATTAGTCTTTATTAACAATATGGAATCGTTTTTGTGTACATAGGATTTATTTGTCTTTTCTGTCATCTGGGGAGCAGACACT
Source organism: Bufotes viridis (assembly GCA_033119425.1). NCBI lineage: Eukaryota > Metazoa > Chordata > Amphibia > Anura > Bufonidae > Bufotes > Bufotes viridis. Next base: position 311,338,883 of record CM065591.1, on the reverse strand, counting down.
TATTAAAGCTCAATTCTTATCTTACTGACCTCTCAGTAGTTTAGAGATAAGGTTTATTAGATGACCTGCAGAAAGTGAAAGATAAAGTACCAGTCAGACAGTTAAAAAAAAAAATTTACCCTCTGTGACAGAATGGCTTAATATTTTTAATAAAGGCCAATTGAAAATATGTTTTTAGCCAAAAATGAGTAAAATGCATAAACAAATCCTAAACAAAAATTGCCTCTGAAGGTGTACATAGCCTTTAAGGTATGCTCACATCAGTTCTAGCGTTTTTTCTTCACATGTGATTTTGTTTTATTTTTTATACATGCTATTGAATTTTTCTGTTGTTTTTTAGTTCCATTACAGGACTTAACATGTAGTAATTTGATTGCTTCATTCATACTTAGCAATACTTCTTTGTCACAATGTAGTATACCTGTCAGTATTACACTGACAGGCAACCTTTTAGGCAGGACCTAATCGGCTTATGTATATGTTTGACAGGAAGTCCTTTGTTTCAAAAAAACTTTGCTCAATTGAGCTCAATTCACCACTTTTACCCTTAATATTTAAATCAGTAAAACTTCACTTTTATTAGTAGTTCTCTAAAAATGTTTGTGAGTTTTGACACACTTGTTAAAACTACTGCTCGAATTTGCACACTGCTATCGCACAGGTTGCTAGTGGTAACGGAGGGTGTGCACTACCCTCCTAACCTTCCCACAAGTTTGCAATCAGTGTATAACTACCTGCCTGACTAATCCTGCAGGGTACTCGGTGCTGTAAACATACACCCTAAAGTAAATAACTGTTTCCTACTGTTTCCTACTCAGTGTTTAGCAACTCGAGCAGAGCTAAAACCAACAGATTCTGTCCCCAACATGTTTCACCAGATAAACTGGCGTCTTCAGGGAAAGGACAGACTGTCTGTCCTTTCCCCTGAAGACGCCAGTTTATCTGGTGAAACATGTTGGGGGACAGAATCTGTTGGTTTTAGCTCTGCTCGAGTTGCTAAACACTGAGTAGGAAACAGTAGGAAACAGTTATTTACTTTAGGGTGTATGTTTACAGCACCGAGTACCCTGCAGGATTAGTCAGGCAGGTAGTTATACACTGATTGCAAACTTGTGGGAAGGTTAGGAGGGTAGTGCACACCCTCCGTTACCACTAGCAACCTGTGCAATAGCAGTGTGCAAATTCGAGCAGTAGTTTTAACAAGTGTGTCAAAACTCACAAACATTTTTAGAGAACTACTAATAAAAGTGAAGTTTTACTGATTTAAATATTAAGGGTAAAAGTGGTGAATTGAGCTCAATTGAGCAAAGTTTTTTTGTTGCTATGGAACCCTCCCTTAATAGGGTCTCTAGTTTTTTTTGTATTAGAAGTCCTTTGTTTGGTACTTGGCTGCCATGGCAACCCATGGGCACTCTGTAATCATGTCATGGGGTGCCGGTGGGTTTACAGAGGAAGTTGCCTTGTATCTGCATTACCCTTGTCCATCGCGATTTAATATTGTATTTTGGTGCCAGGTTGAAAGGGATTAATGGATGGGGTTTATTATGTTTTTCAAAGAAAACTTTTTATCTTTGTTTAGTCAACTATTTCTTATTTATAAAACCAAGCAAACAAGTGGTCGCGCTGCCTTCAGTTTCCAGCTTCTCATGCTTAGGAGTACAATCCACGGTGTTCCCAGTGCGCCTATAACGCTCCTCCGTCAACAGATGGTTCACTCTTACACTTTACCCTATGTACATATAGAGAAAATTTCCACACATAGTGAAGTACGTTTATCAAATGTAACGCTTTTTTATTTTCTCATACTCACAAAGGTAAAATCACATCAAGCATAAAAATATCATTCTCCATATACATCGCCCGACCCAGGTTTCGCCAAGACCAGCTTCGTCAGGAGCGCCTCACTCTTTTTCCATCTGGGTGTGCTTTTAAACCAAAGGAAAACTCCCTCTTTTTTCACCTGGGTGTATTTCTGTGATTATACCCTTTTCCCTGGCACCACCCTTTTTACTCATAAAAACTTTTTTTCACATAAAGCTCCCCTAAAATAAACAAACACAAATAGCCATCCATTCACATTACATTGCTTTTAAAACCACATCCCTTTCTCTTTTTTCAAATCAGTGCAGCCGATTTTTCAATTGTTATACATATTTCCTCCTATATATTTATGCGATCAAACCCTATTATTCCTCAAGTAAACACGATTTTATGTCAAACTCAACATTTAAACCACAGGGCTGGAGAGACCATATCTTTTAAATCCACTCCACCTTCCTGCGGTTAATGTGAACACTCTAGTGCATAGCTTTATTTAGAAGAAAAAGGAAACGGAGGATAATAATTTATTCACATGGAGCGGTTTTTATATATAGTGCTATATATAGTATATAGTGCTATAGGACCTGTGGTGACGTCACAGGGTCACATGGTCCAATCATAGAAGCATTTGAGTGGACCATGTGACCCATGTGATCCTGTGACATCACGGCAGGTCCTTCATCCTTCATCTGTCTGGATAAAGGACCTGCCGTGATGTCACAGGATCACATTGGTCACATGGTCCACTCAAATGCTTCTATGATTGGACCATGTGACCCTGTGACGTCACCACAGGTCCTCAAGCATCCCAACCATCAAGAGAGAAGACGTTCTGGGGCTCTGCGCGTACAATAGGAGAAGGTAAGTTAACTCTTTATTATTTTTAACCCTCTATAGCCCGGGGAACATTGCATTCTGTAATTAGAATGCGATTATTTTCCCTTATAACTATGTTATAAAGGAAAATAATTACATATACAGAATACTCATGCCGAATATCCTCGATCCGCCTCTCGCTTGCAGCTTAAAATCCCGCGCAGACGCAGTGTGATTGCCTGCGCGATGATATGGAAACTGAGGGCAACAGCCTCAACAGTGTCACTGCGCCTGCGCGGGATTTCAGGCTGCCAGCGAGAGCCGGATATTTTCGGCAGAGGGAGGAGCTGGCGGGGGGTGGGGGCGGCGGAGTACTTAGCATCGCCTCTGGAAGGCGATCTTACATCTTAGAGGCGTTCTGCTTTTTAAAATTTAGGCGGGCCCGGCACATCAGTGGGGCTTTCCTGGGCACCTTGGTAAAGGAATAACGCCCCTCTGGGCTCCTTACAGCTTAATTTGCATATCGTAACAAGCGTTTTTTTGAAGAAATGACAAGGCACACAAGTAAATCAAGAACAGATATGGAAAGAAGGTAATTTTTTACACATGGATTCATGAAAAAAAAAAATTGCTAATATGCTGGTGACAGATTCCCTTTAAAGTTTGCCACAAAGCATGCGGGAAACTCTTAAATTAAATGAGAAAATTTAATATGGTGACTGATAAACTGAGCTTAAAAAAAAAGGAATGAAACTATGATGTAAATAAAATATTGATTGCCATCAGAATCACACTAGCTATAAAGTTGTGAATGTTACCCCACATAATACCATAATATCACTATATAGTGAAAAGATCATATTGTCACATACAGCCTACATAATACCACCACATAGTGCTCAAGTAGTATGCTCCTTTGAACCCATAAAAGACTGCCATATATTTCCTATATAATACTATAACTTAGTTTCTGAATACAATCACCATACAGACTCACAAGTTACACTGGGTGATTTTAGTTCACTCCGTGAATTCCAGTTTTTATATTTGCTGTCTAATAAAAACCACCTTGCCTCTGAACTACACTAAGGGTAAATACACACAAGCCTGATTTGTTGCAGAAATCTCTGCTACTGAAAATTGAGTTTGATTCATCTGAATGGGGATGGTGTTGCGGCAAGACCATTTCTGCAACAATTCTGCAACATGTGAATATACTGTAACTCATTTGCTACACATACTGAGCTCAATTGTGAAAACTCTAATCCTATATTAGGCTACTTTCACACTAGCGTTTTGGCTTTCCGTTTGTGAGAGCTGTTCGGGGTGCTCAAAAGCGGTCCAAAATGGATCAGTTTTGCCCAAATGCATTCTGAATGGAAAAGGATCCGCTCAGAATGCATCAGTTTGCCTCCATTCAGTCACCATTCTGCTCTGGAGGGGACACCAAAATGCTGCCTGCAGAGTTTTGCTGTCCGCCTGACGAACCGGAGCCAAACAATGTAAGTCAATGGGGATGGATCCGTTTTCTCTGACACAATCTGGCACAATAGAAAACAGATCCGTCCGTCATTGACTTTCGATGGTGTTTAAGACGGGTCCATCCTGGCTTTAGAAGACATAATACAACCGGATGCGTTGATGACGGATGCATGCAGTTGTATTATTGTAACGGAAGCGTTTTTGCAGATCCATGGCAAATTCGCAAAAAACGCTAGTGTGAAAGTAGCCTTAGATGAAATACATAGTAAGTTGGTTGTCTACAGATTTGTTTTTTGTTTCTATAGCAATACATGGAACATGTATAGCACATTAAGACTTTTTACCATTTAATGTAACACTGTCCTGCTGGATCCAAATATAGAATGCAGCATAACATTTATTAGCATTATCTAAATCTAATACAAAAAGAAATAGTAATTAAAGGCTAGATCAACTTGGAAAAACGGAACATGTATGTTTGACAGAATTTACCTCCCTTCCATATCTCACTCTCTCACACAAGTCCAGGAAGCTGAGACATGAGTCGTTGCTTGTTTGTTGGTTTCTCTGTAAGGTTAGAAAACTTAAAGGGGTTCTCCAAGTTTTTTTTTGTTTTTTTTTTGCCAGTGAGCAGGGAGTTGTATAAAATAAAATAAAATTCCCTTATCCTCAAAATGTCATGCTGCTCTGGTCCCCACAGCTCCAATCCCTGCTAGTCCTGCAGCTGTCATATTCCATTTATCCATTCTATGACTGCTGCAGCCAATTACTGGCCTCTTCTAGTGAATGGCTATAGTGACATGGGAGTGATGAATGGCTCATGACTACTGTAGGCCCAGTGGAAATCAAAATGATGAAGACCGGAGCAGGAGTGGTAGGGCATTTTAAAGTTAAGAGGGTGTTTTATTATTATTATTTTGCACTGCCCCCTGCCAAATTTTAACAAATCTTGGAGAGACCCTACAGTTTTAACTGGGGATAAACAGACTTCCCTGGTTTTCCTCTTTTTCAGCTGCAAATTCTCAATCAGTTCTTGGCCTCCTCTTCTCCTCCCAGGATGGTGACAGTGCCACACTGCTTCTCAGACTAATTGATGCATACTGTGTATTTGGTAATAAAAGATACTTCCTGGTGCCCTCGGACTGGACAGCACTGCCCATGTGAGCAGTGATGGCCAATCCAAGAGCAGAGCTGGGCAAGCAGGAGCGGTTTTGGACTACTAATGTACAGTATACATTAGGAAGTCAGAAAAGACCATCTTAGAGGACAGAAGAGCCATTTAATCATTTTTTTTCTAAAACTCTGATTACCATTTGTGTGCTGTGCTGGACCCCTGATGAGAAGAAGGGCAATCTAACTTTCTTAAAGGGGTTGTGCAGCGATTTATACTGATTACGTATCCTCAGGATAGGTCATCAATATCTGATTGGTGGGAGTCTGGCACTGTGAACAATGCTTAATTGAACAAGGCAAAGGTTTTTATTTATAGCAACTTTACTTTATATTTTGATCTATAGTTTTCCAATTTAACCATACAAACATTACTAAAACTCTCTCTATTATCTAATTTAAGATTTTTTTAGGCTGATATCAGAGGATAATAATTTTATGGACAGAGTCTTTTTACCATTGTATAGTTCAATTAGCATCTTAAATATTGCAGATGCAGGAATTTTACCCAAATTTCCCACTGTGCCTAATTTCTACAGTGCATGTTTCGATTGGAAGTAGGAAGTCACTCATTGGAGGTTATGCCTAGGAGACAGCATTGACATCCCAAAAATGTCACAATTCTCAACATTTAAATAGCCACCACCTTATCTTTCCATATCACAGAAACAGCTAAATTCATGATGTTCTCCAAACATAGTTTATCCCACATTGGGGTAAAATTAAATAGCAAATTATCTTTTATACTTTCCCATCATTTATAACTTTTGTGGGTAATCTAGCTAACTGCACATGTAGAAACTGACCTGCTTCCAAAACCTCCCAAATGTTACTCAAATTCCATTTACTTGTTTAAAAACCCAAAGCCAAAAATTTGTACTTTTCTGATTACTTAAGTAATTTAATTGAGCAGATAAATAATAAACCCAATGTTTGAAAAAGCAAAGCTTCCTTCACTTTAAGGGTAGCATAGGTATTGTCATTTAGTTCTGATCCTTTTCTTGCCCCAGATCATAGCATTAAACATCACCTCAATGGCTTTGAAGATCCCCTCCTTGATCCAGACCAGAGAAGAACCCAGCACATAATTCAACTGTGATAATACTGCCATTGAATTATATGAACATGATAGAAAGTATAATGTAGAATGGAGGAATTACACTTTCTTAAGAAGGCAAAATGAGTGGAAATTCAGCAGAGCCAAAAATAACCCAAAGAAATATGGCACTATGACAGCAGGGGCATTCCATGTGCAGTTTTGAACCACATAAGGAATGCCAAGTTACTAACTTGATTGTTCTTAGGCTTTATGTGACCAGATGTTCTGGAGGCAGAGCATGCAACTGAATTCAAGATTATTTTCGATTTACATAACGTTCCTGCAATTGTCATGACTAAATGATGTCGATATAATGTGTTCTTTAGATGCTACCTAATATAGTTGCTACGATGTTTACTAGGTATATACATACTGTTAACTTATCAGATGACTTCATATCTTGACTGCACATTCGTAGCACTAAATGCATTATGATCTTTAAACAATATTCAATATTATACAAAGGATACATGAGAACATAGAAGACGCAGTTCTTCATCTATTACTGCATTTGCATAAAGAACATTTCCACCCCAAAAAATTTGGATAGCCATGTTTTATTAAATCAGATGTTTCAGTTCCACTTTATAACAGCATCAGTCAATATTCCATACAATGTAGTAGGAACTGGAAAATATTCCCAAAGGGGGGACTGGAAAAAACACAATTCCACCATTGTTTATGGTTTTTCATTTTTATAGGGTTCACTATGCAGCAAAAAATGATATGACAAGGATTCAGTCCTGCAAGAGCGGTCAGTCAGCAAATCCATATAATGGCCTGATCTTCTATGATAACATTCAAGTCCAGCAGGGGATCGGAAGTGATTATGACCAGCCCCTTTTCCGCTACTTACTGAGACTTCCAGCAAATACACAAGTGAAGAGAAGATACTTTAAAACCCCTATCAGACTCCTGATCTCTGAAGTCACCACATCCATTGCTTTCCATGTATAACAAAAACCCAAGTTTTATTACTCCGGCTTAAAGAGGTTTTCCAGAACTTAAACATTTATGACCCATCCTCAGGTTAGGTCAACAAAATCAAATCAGTGGGGGGTCTGACAACTGGCACCCTCACTGATGAACTGTTTTGCACAGCCAATGGAAACTAGACATTGGGTGGAAGGCTCTGTTCAATGTGTAGTTTTGGACACCAGCATATTTCATCCACTGTGTACTGCCAGAGTGATTAAGGTTAGCTCCTATTCATATGAATGGGAGCAGAGCTAGAGTACCACAGCATGGCCACTACACAGTGGTTGGAACCATGTGCTTTCTGCTTTGTCTACAAAAGTGTTCAGCATCGCATGGATTTTCCACACTAAAACAATATTATGTTTTTTGTGCCGCACATAATAAAATCAACTAAAAGCAACACAACTTTTTAAGAGACTTTTACCAAATGACAGGTAAATTTTTTTTTGTTTGCTCCATTTAAGAGGTTCAGGGTCATACAACGACAGTATTAGGCTCCATTCAGATGTCCGTGTGTGTTTTGTGGATCCTCGGATCCGCAGATCCGCAAAACACAGACACCTGCAATGTGCGTTCTGCATTTTGCGGACCCCACATCGCTGGCACTCTCATAGAAAATGCCTTTTCTTGTCCGCAATTGTGGACAAGAATAGGACATGTTCTATTTTTTTGCGGAACGAAAGTGCGGACCCGGAAGAGCGGATCCTCAATTCCGGATCCGGGCGGGACATAGTGTGTCCCCATAGAAATAAATGGGTCAGCAATTCTGTTCCGCAAAATGCGGAGCAAAATTGTGGACGTGTGAATGGAGCCTAATGGTTACATTTTGTACATGCCAATAATAGGGTTAGGTTGCCATTGAGGTACAGAATATTTGTATGTACAGCATCTGACAAATCCTTACAATAGTGCATAAAGGCCTTCATGAAATGCCATACAGGCTGTATGCCCATGTATCTTATGCAGTGCATCCAGGGCCGGACTGGCCTACCGGGATACCGGGAAAATTCCCGGTAGGCCGGTAGCCCTGACTGCCGCACGGCCGGCCGGCGGCCGCAGGCACACTGGGCTCCAGTGGCGACGGAGATGAGCGCTTGCATTGCGCTCATCTCCGTGCGGAGCAGCAGCAGAGGAGGGAGAGGCGTGACCTCTCCCTGTTCCTCTGATAGGCTGCCAGCACTAGGCTGGCAGCCTATCAGAGGCCGAGCTCGGCGGCGCGATGACATCATCGCGCCGCCGGAGCCGTACAGCTTCGAGACACAGGCCGGAAGAGGCCTGCATGGCATCGCTGGAGGTAAGTATAAGTGTTCTTTTTTTTTTTTTCTTGGGGCTACTGGCAGCACTAAAGGGGCTACTGGCAGCACTAAAGGGGCTACTGGCAGCACTAAAGGGGCTACTGGCAGCACTAAAGGGGCTACTGGCAGCACTAAAGGGGCTACTGGCAGCACTAAAGGGGGCTACTGGCAGCACTAAAGGGGCTACTGGCAGATAAAGGGGCTACTGGCAGATAAAAGGGGCTACTGGCAGATAAAGGGGCTACTGCCACTTAAAGCGGGCTACTGCCACTTAAAGGGGCTACTGCCACTTAAAGGGGCTACTGCCACTTAAAGGGGGCTACTGGCACCAAACAGGGGCTACTGGCACATAAAGGGCGCTACTGGCACTAAAGGGGCTACTGGCACTAAAGGGGCTACTGGCACATAAAGGGGCTACTGGCACATAAAGGGGGCTACTGACACTAAAGGGGGCTACTGGCACATAAAGGGGCTACTGGCACATAAAGGGGCTACTGGCACATAAAGGAGGCTACTGGCACATAAAAGGGGCTACTGGCACTAAAGGGGCTACTGGCACTAAAGGGGCTACTGGCACATAAAGGGGCTACTGGCACATAAAGGGATGGCTACTGGCACATAAAGGGGCTACTGGCACTAAAGGGGGCTACTGGCACTAAAGGGGCTACTGGGGCTACTGGCACTAAAGGGGCTACTGGCACTAAAGGGACGGCAACTGGCACATAAAGGGACGGCTACTGGCACATAAAGGGACGGCTACTGGCACATAAAGGGGCTACTGGCACTAAAGGGGACGGCTACTGGCACATAAAGGGGCGGCTACTGGCACATAAAGGGCGGCTACTGGCACATAAAGGGACGGCTACTGATACTAAAGGGGCTACTGGCACATAAAGGGGCTACTGGCACTAAAGGGGACGGCTACTGGCACACTGTTATGGGGGCACTGTGGATGTCACTGTTATGGGGGATCTGTGGATGTCACTGTTATGGCAGAATCTATGGATGACACTGTTATGGGGAATCTGTGGATGACACTGTTATGGGGAATCTGTGGATGACACTGTTATGGGGAATCTGTGGATGTCACTGTTATGGGGCGCTGTGGATGTCACTGTTATGGGGCGCTGTGGATGTCACTGTTATGGGGATCTGTGGATGACATACTGTTATGGGGTACTTTCACACCTGTGGCATGGCTATCCGACCTATCCGGGCTGTTCACCCTCCTGATCCGCCATGCCGCAAGTACCTGTGCACTGCCGTGCTGCTGCTCTGTCCCCATTGACTATAATAGGGGCAGGTGACGGAGCTATGGCGCAGCACGGCAGAGATCGCCGGACTAAAAAGTACTGCATGTCCGGCTTTTAGTCCGGCGATCTCTGCCATGCTGCACCATAGCTCCGCCCCTGCCCCTATTATAGTCAATGGGGACAGAGCAGCAGCACGGCAGTGCACGGGTACTGCGGCATGGCGGATCAGGAGGGTGAACAGCCCGGATAGGTCGGATAGCCATGCCGCAGGTGTAAAAGTACCCCATAACAGTATGTCATCGACAGATTCCCCATAACAGTGTCATCCATAGATTCCGCCATAACAGTGTCATCCACAGATCCCCCATAAGTGTGTCATCCACAGATCCCCATAAGTGTGTCATCCACAGATCCCCATAAGTGTGTCATCCACAGATCCCCATAACAGTGTCATCCACAGATCCCCATAACAGTGTCATCCAGATCCCATAACAGTGTCATCCACAGATCCCCATAACAGTGTGTCATCCACAGATCCCCCATAAAAGTGTGTCATCCACAGATCCCCATAGCAGTGTATCATCCACAGATCCCCCATAACAGTGTGTCATCCACAGATCCCCATAGCAGTGTGTCATCCACAGATCCCCATAGCAGTGTGCCTGCCCTGCGCACTGAGGACAGATTGAAAAGAGGGGAAGATCCGTGGAAGCAAGCAGAGGACAGCACAGCAGAAGATGGAATAGGTTCTTTTGTAAGTAAATTATTTTATTATAAATGTATCCCTGCATACCGCAATACTCTCGTATTTTGAATTTATTTATACTTATTTTGTTTTTTTTTCAGTTGTATGAATTTAAGTGGGGAAAATTATTAGTGCCCCCCCCCCCCATTTTGACTGTGGTATCTTATGTGCCTCCCATATATTGTTCCTAGAGTTGCCACTGCGCAGAGGCCAAGTCACGGCAACGCTAGGGTAAGGCCCGGCCTGTGTGTGTGTATATAATTATATATATATATATATATATATATATATATATATATACATATACACACATACATACACACGCTCGCGGCGTGTGTGTTTGGGGCTGGTATGCAACTTTTTCCGGGGCTGGTATGCAACTTTTTCCGGGGCTGGTATGCAACTTTTTCCAGGGCTGGTTTTTATCCCCAGTCCGGCCCTGAGTGCATCACTGAGACCAGTGATTGGCTGCAGTGATTTTTGGGATGTCAATGCTACAGCCAAAACAATACGTCACAGCAGCAACCCGGTGGAGAGGACATAGGGGGCTCAGGAAGGTGAGTTGAAGTGTTTTTTTTTTTAAAGGCAGGGAGTATATAAACAGAAATGTCATGTGAGGAAGGGGCTAATATTTATCAGGCTTTCTGCAGTTTATGCCCCAGAAGTTTAAACTTGGACCATCTCTTTAAACTAAATCAGTTCAGTAAGTTTTTTAATTTGCCTCAGATTTAAACATGCAGATTCATTAGTGAAAGGCACAGTACCAAGTGACTGGTTCAAGACAAATATGTTGCCTATTTTCAACAAAGGGTCTAGGTCTTCCCCAAGTAATTACAGACCAGTGGCAAAATGTATGGTGGTAAAATGCACACAGTGATGTCACAATATAGAGGTAATGTAGACAGTGATGTCACAGTATATTGATAATAAACAGAGAAGTTACAGTACAGAGATAATGAGCACAGGGATGTGTAACACAGGGATAATAAAAAAACCACTGTGATATTACAGTACAGGCACAGACACAGCGATTGCAAGCTACAAGGATAATGCACATAGTGATGTCACATTAATACAATGATGTCACAGTACAGGGATATTGAACAAACACAGAGATGTGACAGCACAAGGATTATAAACATAGTGATGTTGCAGCACAGGGCTAATAAATGTCACAGTATAGAGATAAAGCACACAGTGATGTCACATTACAAGGATAATAAACAGTGATGTCACAGTCCAAAAATAATATACGGTAATCAGTGATGTTACAGCATAGGAATTATACTGTACAAACAACGACGCTTTAATAATGTATGCAGGATGTTACTGTGCACAGTTAATCATTATACTCAATTAAAAATTAAAAATGGGGACACAATTAATTTTCTATACCACCTTACCTTCACTTCACCATTAACTCTACCTTTTGAGATGGGGGCCCTTAAGGTGGATTTACATGGGTTGAGTTAAAGCCGGTTGTTTGGAAGGAAGAGTTCCTTCCCGACAGTTCGCTGCTTGTTAAGTGGAGGTGAAGTGCTTTTACATGTAGCGATCTGCTCCACAGTAAGAAGATGAGGAATTGCTATTGCGATCCCTCGTCCTCATACAGCTGATCGCTGTTTAGACTGCGCGATCTGCTGCCTAGAAATGATAATTTAGGTGCCTGTACTAACGGCACCTTTACACTGGAAAACTCTCAGGAATGAGCATTCACAGGAACATTTGTTCCCGATAATCTGCCCGATTATCTCCCCATGTAAATCTACCTTCAGTTGTTGGGCCTCATTCGATAGCATGGCATGATATATCAGGAGCTGGTCACAGCAGGAACATTTGACGGTTTTAAAACAGGAATAGATGAATTCTTAAAATTAACCCCTTCCCTCTGTATGCATTTAGGGCTTAGTGACCAAGCAATTTTTTTACCTTTTTTCATTGTCACCTTCCAAGAGCGATAGCTTTTTTATTTGTCTGTCGATGTATGGAGGATGTAGTGAAGGGGTTAATGATATGTTCAAAAAATTTAACCTCTTAAGGACACAGGACGTACCCGTACGTCCTGTCTCTAAAGATGGCGCCTGCTCCTGCTCCATGCGGGCGCCTTAGCCGCGGGTGTCCGCATGGTTCCTCTAGCAGACACCCGCGGCTAATGTCCGCGACCTGCAGCGATGCCGATCGCGGACAATTAACCCCTCAGATGCCGTGGTCAATCCTGACCATGGCATCTGAGTGCGCACAAACCGAAAGTTTTACTTTCGGTTTGCGCTCCGGCTCCCCCGTGTGGCGATTCTATGAATGAAACCCAGGCTGCTCTGTAGTATTTCCTATGGAGCCTTGCCTGTAATAGGCTTCATAGGAAATATGCGATTTTTTCATACATTCCAATGCTATTGCATTGGAATGTATGATAATCGCAATCAAATGATTGTAAGTTATAGTTCCCTATGGGAACTATATAAAAGTTTTAAAAAAAAAAAGTTTAAAAAATACATAAATAAAAAAAACATAAAAGTTCAAATCACCTCCTTTTTGCTAAAATAAAAAAAAATATAAAAAAAATTACAAAATACACATCATGGGTGTCGCAATGTGCGAAAACGCCCATACTAAAAAAATATAAAAAAATATTTCCCATACGTCAAACAGCAAAACTGAAAAAAAGCGTCCAAATGGCGGATTCACCATTTTTGGTCGCTTCACTTTCCACAAAAAATTACATAAAAGGTGATCAGAAAGTCATACACACCCCAGAATGGTATCGATAAAAAGATAGGATTATGACGCAAAAAATTAGCTGCCATACAGCTCCGTACATATAATTACAAAAAAGTTATAGGGGTCAAACATGGTGACAAAAAAGTTAAACTGATTTTTTCCCCACTTTTATATATTTCTCTTTCACTATGAAAACGCAAGAAAACCTATACATATAGGGTATCGCCGGATTCAAACTGACCTGTAGAGTAAAAATAACCAGTCAGTTTTATCGCACATCGAACATCAGAATTTTAAAACCCGTAAAACTGTGGTGGAATTGCTTTTTTTTTGCAATTTCACCCCATTTGGAATTTTTTTCCCGATTCCCACTACATCATATGCAATACTAAATGGTGGCGTTGGAAAGGACAACTTGTCCTGCAAAAAACAAGCCCTCATATGGCTATGTGAACCGAAAAATAAAAAAGTTATGGCTCTGGGAATGCAGGGAGCGCAAAACGAAAACTCAAAAAATAAAAAACCTCCGGTTCTTAAAGGGTTAATCAGTAATTTCCCCCTAAAAATTTTAATAATCACACACTGCCGTATTACAGCTTATTTTGTACCTGGACGTCATATAGTACATGACAATACTTATCTAACAAAGCTACAACCAGCCCTGTACCTCACATAGGTCCAGAGATCTTCCCATTCATTGCTCTGCTAGATTTATATCAAGCTTGCAGCTCAAAGGGAGCGTCTTTTTTGCTGCAGCCAAGGGGGCGTGTCCATGCTCTCCCTATCAAAGCTCAGGAGGAGTGTCCATGTTCTCCCTATTACAGCTCAGGAGGCAGTTAAAAGATGAAACTGAGCATGTGCGGCCTTCTTAATGAGCCACTATACAGATACATTGATATTGAATAACTCGGTGGCTATACAAAAGTTTTAATTACATGCAATGACAAAAGTATTCAGATCCAGGTGCTGATTTGAAAACTGTAGAATATTTTTTGTGGGACAACCCCTTTAACACAAAAAATTACAACACAATGTAGCGTGTCTTGCAAGACCAAAATGTTAAACCCACATAAGAAACCTCTAGTGCCTAGCATACATATTTATAAAAGTTTGTTTGGGAAGAATGATTTCTGGACAGTTTATTAGATAACATTAACACATTAAGGAACTAGGACGAGAATGCTCGCCCTAAATTGCCGGTACTTTGTGCCACAGGACAAGCATTCTCGTACTGCGGTCCTTCCCTGGCCCCATACGTGATTCCTCGATCAGCTGCAGGGGCCCGGCTGTTATTGAAAGCCAGACCCCTGATGCATCCACTAGGATCATTGACAACATTGATGCCGGTGGATTAACCCCTCATGCCCGGCAGCATATGGGAGGTTCTCACTCTCTCTTCTGATCCATCGGGTCCCCTCGCTGCGGTGACAGGGACCTGATGGTTGCTATGGTATCCCCAAGCCTTTAAAGGCTTTGGGGCCCGGGAGCTGGGTCTGATAGGCAAGCTGTCAGTGTGTTATACTGTGTGATACACTGATAGTCAATGCAATACAATACAAATGTATTGTACTGCATTGAAACAGGGATCAGTCCCTAAAATGTTCCCATAGTGGGAAACAAATAAAAAATTAAATAAGTGAAATAAAAGTAAATTTAAAGTTTGAAGTGAAAAATAAAACAAACATACCCAACTTTCCCAATATAAAATTGTAAAAAAATAAAAAAAAAACAACCCAAAAAACAGACATATTGGGTATTGCTGCATCCATAACAGTATTCTCTATAAAAATATCACATGTTCATGTCATGTGAACACCGTAAAAAAAAACTGCGCCAAATAAATCAGTCTCCTTACATAATAAAAAGTGTAATACAAAGCAATCAGAAAGTAAATAATACCAATTACATTGTCACCTCATCCGGCAAAAAATGAGCCCCTACATAAGACAATCAGCTTAAAAATAAAGAAAATATAGCTTTCGGAAAATGAAGATACAAAAACATGATTGTTTTTCTTCTTCTTAAAATGCTTTTATTGTGTAAAACCAAGATAAAAATAAAAAATAGACAAATTTGGTATCACCTCCTCTGTAGCAACCTGCTGTATAAAAATATTACATGATCTACCTTGTCAGGAGAACACTGTAAAAAGAAATTATAAAAACTGTGCCACAAAAATAAATTTTTTTGCCACATTACATCACAAAAAGTATAATACCAAGTGATCAAAAAGTCGTATGTACCCAAAACAGTACTAGTTAAACCGTCACCTCATGCTGAAAAATAATGAGTCCTTACATAAGATAACTGTCCGAAAAAATATATATATGGCTTTCAGTAAAAGGAAACAAGCAAAAAAATGCTCCATTATGTAAAACTGAAACAAAAGAAAGATTAACCCGTAGGATACCAGTGCCGTACATGTACAGCACTGGAAACAGGGTCACAAATCCCAGCGCCATACTGGTATGACTATCTGACCGGGCGGGTGCAGGAGCTGCGCCCGCCCAATCAGTGGCAGGAGTCCAGCAGTCTGTATGCATTAACCCTTGCACTGCCGCGGCGGCAGGGTGTTCATCGGGTCCCCGCGCTGCTGTGAAGGGGACCCAATGGCTTGGACGGCAGCCCGATGCCTTCCTTAGGCCGATAGGCTGTAAGTGTGTTACACTGGTAATACACTTACAACCAATGCATTACAATACAGAAGTATTGTAATGTATTGTAAAGGGGATCAGACCCCCAAAAGTTGAAGTCCCAGAGTGGGACAAAAAATAAAGTTAAAAAAGAAGTAATAAAAATAAAGTTTTACAAAAAAATTAAAAATTTCAAGTAATAAAAAAAGCGTTCTTTTCCTAAAAAAAACTATGGCTCTCAGAAAATGGCAACACAAAAATAAGATTTTTTTCTGTTCAAAAAGGCTTTCACTGTACCTTACTTAACAAAAATAAAAATGATAGCCATATTTTGTTTTGCCACGTCTGTAACAACCTGCTCTATAAATATATCACATTATATGTAACATCAGTTTTGAATAATTTGAGGGGTGTAGTTTCTAAAATGGGGTCATTTTTGGGGGGTTTCCATTACGTAAGCCCCTCAAAATCATTTTATAACTAAATTGGTGCTTAATGGCAACCTGTCATCAACTTTGTGCAGCCCATACTAACGGCAGCATAACGTAGAGACAGGTAAGTTGATCCCTGCGGTCTGTCATTTAAAAGTTAAAAGTAAGTGGTTGCTGAGAACCAACATCACAATCATTGCAGACTGGGCCTGGAAAAGAGTCACATCCACCTGAGAAGAGTCATGGGTATTCATGAATTCCTGCTCTCCTGCTGATGACTGACAGTCTTCTACCTAGTTTTTTCCCTTTCTCTCTAGGAGAGAACTGCCAATCATCAGCAGATTGGTGAGAGTGCAAGAGATTATGAATAACCATGACTCTTCTCATGTAGATTTTACTCTTTTCAAGGCCTGTTCCGCAATGATTATGATGCTGGTTCTCAGCAACTACTTACTTTTAGCTCATGAGTGACACACCGCTGAAATCAGTTTTTGTGTCACTATTTCATATTGCCCTCAGTGAGGTCAGCATAAAGTTGATGACAGGCTCCCTTTAAAAAATGGTTTGGGAAGTTTTGTTGAAAATTTGAAAAATGGCTTCTAAACTTCTAAGCCTTCTAATGTGCTAAAAAAATAAAATTTCATTTACAAAATGATGTCAACATAAAGCAGACATATGGTGAATGTTGACTGATAACTATTTTATGAGGAATTACTATCTGTTTTAAAAGTAAAACAATTCAAATTGTGAATTTTTCAAAATGTTTGTAAATTGTGGATTATTTTATAAATAAAGGTGAAATATATTAACTCAAATTTACCACTGTCATGAAGTACAATGTGTCACGAGAAAACAATCTCAGAATGGCTTGGGTAAGTAAAAGCGTTCCAAAGTTATTAATTGGCCTGGAATTTAAGGTGAAAAGTGGCTCGCTACTGAAAGGGTTAAAGTAGACATATTTGATATTGTCGCATCCGTAACAACCTGGTCTATAAAATAAAATAAAACTGTGCCAGAACAGCTATTTTTTGATTATTTTTTTGATTACCTTGCCTCACAAAAAGCGTAATATAGAGGAATCAAAAATCATATGTACCCCAAAGTAGTACCAATGGAACTGTCACCTTATCCCGTAATTTCCAAAATGGGGTCACTTTTTTTGAGTTTCTACTCTAGAGGTGCATAAAGTGAATTTATCGACTCAAATTTTCCACTATCAGTAAGTACAATGTATCACAAGAAAACAATCTCAGAATGGTTTGGATAAGAATTCCAAAGTTATTACCGCATAAAGTGACACATGTCAAATCTCCACTAAATGGCCTGGTCTTTAAGGTGAAAAATGGCAAAATCGTAAAGAGGTTAAAGAGAATCAGTCCCCAGTGACCCCATATCCAGCTGTTTGTATAGACACAAAGCTGTGGTTCTTCTCATTTAAACACTGTTTTTCTTGAAAAAGCCGGGTGCGAAACGCGCGTCGGGGTGTGTGGCACTGCTTGGTGAGTTCCAGGATCTTTCCTTATTAGCACTTTGTTTGTATTAGCTTAGCCTGACTATTGTAGTATCTTAATACACATTGACATTTTGGGCTTGCAATACTTTTTTGTGCGTATGGGATGTACTGAGGATATCTATATCACCAGCAGTGTCTCATCTGTGAGGTGTTGTATGCTCCCTATTACTGTATTATTTATATTTATACAAGTATATGTTTTTAGTATTATGTATTTAATAAAATATTGAGTTTGATTTAGATGTGGGTCCTTGTGTTTTTGGGTTTGTTTCGGCTTAGTCCCGCGTCTACGGTTTATGCTGGGTTGGTAGGTGACACTGTTTTTCTTTTGTTGATCTATTCCCGAGTTATGATACTTTTTCTTAATACATAAAATTAGACATTTGGTGCAATGAGGGTGTCACCATTGCTCTTGTTGCAAGCGCCACTCCTTTCTGTGGGCAGCCCCTACCTTGCTTCTTTGCTACTGTCTGGCCCTGTCAATCACAGCAGCCATGGAGGGGCTGGCCGCAGAAACTTGGGTGCAACTAGAGCAACAGTGAGGCCCTCGTGGCACAAAACACCTAATTTGCATATTGAGAAAAAGTATCATAAGTCTGGAATGAAGCATTGGTTAAGTTAGGCATATTTGGCTTGTGGGCCAAATTTTAGGATGAACCTAAAATGCACTCTAACCTTTACAGGTGAACTTCTCTGTGACCTTCTCTAAACTTTTGAATGTACATGTCCAACTGTTCAATTTTTCAGTACTATTCGCACAACTTGTTTTTCTCTAACAAGGAGCATAACAGCAAAATTCACTATAGGTGTTTGATTCATGAATAGCCCAATGAATGTCCTGGTTCAATTAGAAATGGTATTTAAACAGTCCTCCTCATCATGCTGTTCACATTTTGACATGTGACCAAGACAACACCTATCAATTGATCAACACCATTGCGAGGCTTCAAACAGGATGTTCTCAGACGGACGCCACTGAGCTCAGAGTGTCACAGAGTGCCTTCAGGTTGCAGCAGAAATACAGAGAGACTGGAAGAGTCACATAAAGGCATAGAAGTGGGCATCCTTTCACTACATCCCACATTGATGAGCGCTTCATTGTGAGCAATCCCCTGCGGAACCGGATGATGAATGCCACACAACTCCAGTCACATTTAAGAGAGGTAAGAGGCACCCAAGTGTCACGTCAGACCATTTGAAACCATTTACATCAGCATGGTCTGCGTGCTAGATGACCTGCAATGGTATCTGACCACAGATGAAAGTCGATTCACGCTAAGCAGAAATAATGGCCGCCAACAATGTTGGAGACGTCAAGAAGAGCGATATGCATCAGCCACTGTTTGCCTTTGGTGGTGGTGATGTCATATTGTGAGCAGGTGTGTCTAATCAATATAGAACTGCCCTACACATTGTGAATGGTACATTGACAAGCACACACTACTTGAATAACATCCAGTCATTGTGCCTCTGCATCAATAACACAGGCCTAATTTTCTCTTTTTGGACTACAATTCGCCAGGTTATTGAAGTTGCATCATTAGGAAACGGTTGGTGGAGACTGGAGTACTTCAAATGGAGTGGCCTGCACTTTCTCCAGACCTGAATCCCATTGAAAACCTATGGGATCAACTGAGTCGCCATGTAGAGGCTTGTAACTCTGTACCCCAGAACCTCAATGACCTGAAGGCCGCCTTTCAAGAAGATTGGGATGCCATGCCCCAGCAGACAAAAAGTCAACTTGTGAACAGCATGAGATGTCATTCTCAAGCTGTAATTGATATTCAACGCCACATGACAAGGTATCGAGACATTTACATTTTTGTGGGGTATACCCACCACTATTGTAGGCTTTTGTTTCAATAAATTTTGAGATGAGGAAAACACTATTGCATGCTTCTACTTAAATGCCCAACTTTCATGATATAATATCGCTGTAGTGTGAATATTTTACATTATCCATAAATTTCACCCAAACACCAAATGTCCCTAACTTTTTGTGAGTAGTGTATGTGTCTATGCAAACAGATATGGATTTGACTGGCAACTGACTCCCCTTTATGGCTATGGCAACACATTCCGTTTTCTTGATGCAGTTTTGAAAGCCAAATCTAGGAGTTAGTGATGAGCGAATTTCTTGAAATTAGATTTGGATTTGATTTAGCCAAATCAGTTGGCTGATTCGATTCAGGTCCAAATAAATTTGACCTGAATTGAAAGTGCTCCAATTATCCTGAAAAGTTGTCAATGACATTCTGGGGTCTATTAGGACTGTATGCAACTCATTTCAAGATCTTTAATGCCAAATGAGTAATAATTTAGTAATGTTAAAGTGACAGTGACAGAAATAGCTATGGATAAATGTGTAAAACACAGAGAAGTTGCCCCTTCGCTGCATGCAGAGCCTGCGAGTGTCACTACCAGAGCTTTGAGACGTTCTCACAGCTCTGTTTCTCCACCCCTGTGATGATGTAACTACTAGAGCTTTGAGACGTTCCCACAGCTCTGTTTCTCCGCCCCTGTGATGAGGTCTTTACTTTCTGTTTCCTTCCTCCCAGCTGTCCCTCCTGTGTTTGATTGCTCTGCCTTTAAATCACCTCTCTTCCTTTGTACGGTGCGGATTATACTACTTCATTTGACCTGTATCTCTCGCTTGAGTATCTTCACTGGTGTGATATCTTTTCTGGACCTGTGTTCTGCTGAAGCAAGTACTTCGGACATTGTCTGCTGACTTTGGATCTGTTTTCACTGCTGCTGCAGCTCCTTCAGTTAAGTGTGCAGACATTGTGTGTTTCTGTTTGTTTTGCTGACTGGATCCGAGGCGACCCCGGTTCCGTCCATATACTGAGCAGGGCACCGGTGGCCGTGCCCCTTCCACTACTGTAGGGGTTACAGTGGTCATCAGCCTTAGGTACGCTGGCATGTCTCGATCCACCATCTGGATCTGGACATGGGCTTAGCAGCATAGGGAGAGCTTTTAGGGTCTGACAGGGGTCACCCTTTATGTTCCCTAGTTTGGGTCCGGTCAGTAGCTAACTCACTGTGTATGCTCTTGTTGCTCACATACAGCCGTGACATTATAATCCGCCGAAACCGTCCTTTTTGACATGGATCCGCTTTCTGACCTGGTTGACCGCATGCAGGGTCTTTCTTTGGAGGTAGCGGATCTCCGTCAATCTATGATTCAGCTTCAAGCATTGGGCCTCGGCTCCGGCCCATGGAGTCTGTTGCGAGCCAAAGGTCTCACTTCCGGAAACGTTCTCCGGGGGCAGTGAGAATTTTGTTCGCTTCAGAGAGGCATGCAAACTCCATTTTTGCTTGTGTCCCCGTTCCTCTGGTAATGAGGAGCAGAGGGTGAGGATTGTCATCTCCTTGCTCAGGGGTAATGCTCAGACTTGGGCTTTTTCACTGCCATCGGGGATCCCTCCCTTCGATCCACAGAAAGATTTTTTGTGGCCCTGGGGCAGATATATGATGACCCGGATCGTGTTGCTCTGGCTGAATCTAACTTACGTTTTTTATGCCAGAACAAACTGTCTGCTGAGCTTTATTGTTCTGAATTTCGGAGATGGGCAGCTGATTCAGGTTGGAATGATGCTGCACTCCGAGTCAGTTCTGTCATGGTCTCTCAGAGAGATTGAAAGATGCGTTTGCTTTCCATGAGAGACCAACATCTTTAGAGTCTGCCATGTCATTGGCGGTACGCCTTGACAGGCGTCTAAGAGAAAGAAACGAGACCTCTCGGTCCAGCCATTGTCACTCTAGGGGCAGTGGTGCGGACTCATTCAGTGTGCAGGGGTCTCATCCTGTCTCGGTCCCCTCTGAGGAGGAGCCTATGCAGCTAGGTCGACTTGCCCCTGATAAAGGAGGATTTAGTCCTCAGAGAATGGTGTGTTTTTGTTGTGGGGGCATTGGTCATTTGGCAAATGTTTGTCCCTCTAGGAGATTCATGAACTGTACTAAGAGTGATAATAAGAGAAAATCCTCAAAGGAAAATCATCAAACTCTGCTTCATCTGCTACCTTGGGCAAAGTTGATGTAGGAATTGGGGCTTTTCCTCTGACCTGCAGTTCTCGTTTTCTCCTTTCTGCCAGGGTGGCGCTAGAGAGCAAAGTCATTTCTTGTGAAATTTTTGTTGATAGTGGAGCGGCCGTCAATCTTATTGACACTCAATTTGTAGCCAGGCATGGTTTTCGGGTTTGCACATTAGAAAAAGATATACCTGTTTTTGCCATTGACTCTGCTCCACTCTCACAGAGATCCCTGAAGGGCATTGTTCACAATATCCGGTTAGCTGTAGGTGACACTCATGTGGAGGATATATCTTGTTTTGTCCTTAACGGATTGCCTACTCCTCTAGTGTTGGGGTTACCCTGGCTCACTAAACATAACCCCACTATTGATTGGCAAGGAAGGCAAATAAATGAGTGGAGTGAGTTTTGTAGAGAGAATTGTCTCACAGCGACTTTTGCAGAGGTATCTACTAAAACTTTGCCATCATTTCTCTCTGATTTCTCGGACGTGTTTTCCGAGAGCGGTGTGCAGGAGCTACCTCCTCACCGGGAGTTTGACTGTCCCATTAACCTCATTCCCGGCGCCTAAGCTGCCAAAAGCACGCCTGTACAATCTCTCACAACCGGAGAGAATCGCAATGCGAACCTATATCTCTGAGAGTCTCGATAGGGGCATATTCGTCCCTCAAAATCACCGGTCGCCGCAGGTTTTTTTTTTGTTAAAAAGAAAGATGGCTCTCTGAGACCTTGCCTAGATTTTAGGGAGCTGAACCGTATCACGATTCGCGATCCCTATCCCCTTCCTCTGATCCCAGACCTCTTCAACCAAATTGTTGGGGCCAAGGTTTTTTCCAAATTGGATTTGAGAGGCGCTGCATAACCTGGTCAGGGTCAGAGAGGGGATGAATGGAAAACAGCCTTTAATACTCCCGAGGGGCATTTCGAGAATCTCGTTATGCCTTTTGGCTTGATGAATGCTCCGGCCGTCTTTCAGCATTTTGTTAACAGTATTTTCTACCATTTAATGGGGAAATTTGTATTGGTGTATCTTGATGATATTTTGATTTTTTCCCTGATGTTCGGACTCATCAGGATCATCTTTTCAGGTTCTGCAGATTCTGCGAGAAAATAAATTGTACGCCAAGCTGGAGAAATGTGTGTTTATGGTATCGGAGATTCAATTTCTGGGTTTTCTCCTCTCTGCTTCTGGTTTTCGCATGGATCCGGAGAAGGTCCGTGCTGTGCTTGAGTGGGAGCTTCCTGAGAATCAGAAGGCATTGATGCGCTTTCTGGGTTTTGCAAACTATTACAGAAAGTTCATTTTGAATTATTCCTCTGTTGTCAAACCCCTCACTGACATGACCAAAAAGGGGGCGGATTTTTCCTCTTGGTCGGAGGAGGCGCTTGCAGCTTTTTCTAAGATTAAAGAGAGTTTTGCGTCTGCTCCCATCTTGGTGCATCCCGATGTTTCCTTACCTTTTATTGTTGAGGTGGATGCTTCCGAGGTGGGTGTGGGTGCGGTTTTGTCCCAGGGTCCGTCTCCTTCCAAATGGCGACCCTGTGCCTTTTTCTCTAAAAAACTCTCACCGGCAGAGAAAAACTATGATGTGGGAGATAGGGAATTGTTGGCCATCAAGCTGGCTTTCGAGGAATGGCGCCATTGGTTGGAGGGGGCCAGGTACCCTATAACCGTTTTTACCGACCATAAGAATCTGGCGTACTTGAGTCGGCTAGCGTATGAATCCGAGACAGGCCAGATGGTCTCTGTTCTTCTCCAGATTCAATTTTGTCGTTACATTCCGCCCTGGGATCAAAATGTGAAGGCTGACGCCTCTCTCGCTGTTTTCCGGGAGGAGGAAACTCCGAGGACCCGGGTCCCATTTTGGCGGAGGGGGTAGTTGTTTCTGCTCTGTATTCTGATTTGGAGGCCGAGGTCCAGGCTGCCCAGACTGAGGCACCTGCCCGTTGTCCTTCTGGAAAGTTGTTTGTGCCTCCTGAGTTACGTCACAAACTCTTCAAGGAGCATCATGATACGGTTCTTGCTGGTCACCCCGGGAGTAGAGCCACGGTAGATCTCATTGCTCGGAGATTTTGGTGGCCGGCTCTTCGTAAGTCGGTGGAGGGTTTTGTGGCTGCTTGTGAGACGTGCGCCGCGCTAAGGTCCCTCGTTCACGGCCTTCAGGTCCCCTTCTCCCCTTACCCATACCTTCCCGTCCTGGACACACCTGTCCATGGACTTTATCACGGATCTTCCTCGTTCCTCAGGGAAGTCGGTGATCCTGGTGGTGGTGGACCGTTTTAGCAAGATGGCACATTTCATACCCTTCCCTGGATTGCCCAATGCTAAAACGTTGGCGCAAGCTTTTGTCGACCATATTGTTAAATTGCATGGCATTCCCTCTGATATTGTTTCCGATAGAGGCACACAGTTTGTGTCCAGATTCTGGAAGGCTTTCTGTTCTCGCCTGGGGGTTCGGCTGTCCTTCTCTTCTGCTTTTCACCCGCAGTCGAATGGTCAGACTGAACGCGCCAATCAGAATCTGGAGACATATTTGCGCTGTTTTGTTGCAGAGAACCAGGAGGATTGGTGTTCGTTTCTCCCTCTTGCTGAGTTTGCTCTGAACAACCGTCGTCAGGAATCTTCTGATAAGTCACCATTCTTTGGTGCATATGGGTTCCATCCGCAGTTTGGGACATTCTCGGGAGGGGCTCCTTCTGGTTTGCCTGAGGAGGAGAGATTTTCCTCGTCTTTGTCTACCATTTGGCAAAAGATTCAGACTAATCTAAGAAAGATGAGTGAGAAATATAAGCGTGTGGCTGATAAGAGACGTGTGCCTGGTCCGGACCTGAATGTGGGTGATCTGGTGTGGTTGTCTACAAGAAATATTAAACTGAAGGTTCCCTCCTGGAAATTGGGTCCCAAGTTTATTGGGCCTTATAAAATCTTGTCAGTCATCAATCCTGTTGCCTTCCGTCTTGATCTTCCACGGGTTTGGAAGATACATAATGTATTTCACAGATCTCTCTTAAAACCATATGTCCAGCCCACGGTACCCTCCTCTTTGCCTCCTCCTCCGATTTTGGTTGATGGCAATCTGGAGTTTGAGGTTTCCAGAATTGTGGACTCTCGCATTGTCCGCGGTTCTCTTCAGTACCTCGCTCATTGGAAAGGTTATGGTCCTGAGGAGAGGATGTGGGTTCCGGTGTCGGACATTAAAGCCACTCGCCTCATCAGGACTTTTCATAGGGCTCATCCTGAGAAGGTGGGTCCTGGGTGTCCGGAGTCCACCCGTAGAGGGGGGTACTGTCACTACCAGAGCTTTGAGACGTTCTCACAGCTCTGTTTCTCCACCCCTGTGATGATGTAACTACTAGAGCTTTGAGACGTTCCCACAGCTCTGTTTCTCCGCCCCTGTGATGAGGTCTTTACTTTCTGTTTCCTTCCTCCCAGCTGTCCCTCCTGTGTTTGATTGCTCTGCCTTTAAATCACCTCTCTTCCTTTGTACGGTAGCGGATTATACTACTTCATTTGACCTGTATCTCTCGCTTGAGTATCTTCACTGGTGTGATATCTTTCTGGACCTGTGTTCTGCTGAAGCAAGTACTTCGGACATTGTCTGCTGACTTTGGATCTGTTTTCACTGCTGCTGCAGCTCCTTCAGTTAAGTGTGCAGACATTGTGTGTTTCTGTTTGTTTTGCTGACTGGATCCGAGGCGACCCCGGTTCCGTCCATATACTTAGAAGGGCACCGGTGGCCGTGCCCCTTCCACTACTGTAGGGGTTACAGTGGTCATCAGCCTTAGGTACGCGGGCATGTCTCGATCCACCATCTGGATCTGGACATGGGCTTAGCAGCATAGGGAGAGCTTTTAGGGTCTGACAGGGGTCACCCTTTATGTTCCCTAGTTTGGGTCCGGTCAGTAGCTAACTCACTGTGTATGCTCTTGTTGCTCACATACAGCCGTGACAGCGAGAGTATGTAAAGACAGTGTACCAGTAGGAAAGAGGTGGAACCAAAGTTCAGTGACACAACAGAGGAAGGCTTTTGAGCTTGGACAGAAGCTGTTGCTACTGTGTGGAAGGAGGACAGTCTGCACAAGTCCTAAGCAGAAAGATAACATACACAGGTGTCTGGAGGCTCAGAGGGGAGAAACTGGCCATCAAGCATGAGCTCCTGAAGTCAGAGAGCAAGGACTGTGCAGAAATCTACAAGTCACAGCACAGAGGCATGAAAGGTATGCCAGCACCAGAACCCAGGAGGGCATGATCATCATCAGCACAGAGTGAATCTAAGTATAAAAGGCACCTGGTGTAAGAACTTGGGGGGGGGGGGGGAACGTGAACGCAAGCTTGTGCTAGGGTGATATTACAAAGTAATTACAGAGGTTTTCTCATCTCAGACAATGGGGGCCTATCGCTAGGATATGCCCCCATTGTCTGATAGGTGCGGGTCCCACCGCTGGGACCCGCACCTACAATGAGAACAGAGCGGGGAAATGAACAGAGGGCGCACTGCGCATGCACAGCCGCCCTCCATTCATTTCTATGTGCCCATCGAAATTAGACGAGTGCTGGCTCGGCTATTTCTGTCTGCCCCATGGAAATGAATGGGAGCATGGGCGGTGCATGCGCGGTGCGCTCCCATTCACTTCTGTGGGAGCAACAGGGAGCAGCGCTTGGTGATGGACGGACCCTGGGAAATGCGGGGTCCTCCAGTCACAACGCTCCCCGCTTCGTTCTCCTAGCGATATGCCCCCATTGTCTGAGATGGGAATACCCCTTTAAGCATAATTTTCATCCATTTAAAGTTAGTTACTCAGTTTGTTCTGGGCACTTTTTAAGCAGCCATGGTATTAATCTGTTACTGAAAGGTATATTGTGCAGTGTTAACCCTAAGAGACTACATGTGAGGGAGACGGAGACTCCCCTCACACAGGCAAGTTTGAGGGGAGTTGCCAAAAGTTCGGATTTGAATTTGAATTTTTGGAAAATTTGGGTTGAATTTTGTTCATTTAGAATTGATTCGCTCATCTTTACCTGGAGTGAATAAAAAAAGAAGAGAAGTCGCATCTGTCCTTTTTACTTTCTCTCCTTTTATGACCCACTCTTGAATTTGGCTTCCAAAACTGCATCAAGAAGCCCAAACGTGTGGCCGTACCCTTGGATTAAGACATATAAAGCTCAAGACCATAATTCTCAAGTTCACCCCAGGCTGTATGAGTCTGGTTTCTTTCATTACATTTAGCAGGAGTATTTGTTATGCTATGGTTACCATAAGTACGCCAGTATGCTCCTGGAGAGGCTGGATTCTACTTTCAGTCTCCCTGAAAAACCATGCAATACATACTGTCAGATATATTAGTGAAACATTGCTTGTCAGGGAAATTTATATCAACTCTCTGGTATTTCTTAGCCAACGATGAATAGTTATGCAGTAATGTAGCTAATCCAATCTCCCTAACAAATGACATGGAGCTTTATACTATGAGAAAACAGGCCTAACAGTGTTAATTCCTGCTGACACTCACTGTATGTCGATCTGGAAAGTTTTCCAGTGTGTTAGTATTATCAATCATCTCACACAACCCTTAGTACCTAGCATTAAAGTCTAATTCGCACACTGAATTTCGCATTTATCTATAGGACTATAAAAATGACCATGCGGCGCTACAAAGTTATAATGCAGAGATTATTCATGAAATGAGTGGGAACAAAGAAGGCCAGGTTAAAAAATCCAAAAAAAGAAAAGTGCTTCTCCCGTACATAAACAACAAAAGCCACCTGATGATGGAGAATATCATTCTGCAATGCCAAGCACTTCTGGTCATCACAAGGGTTCAAATGTTCCCTATGTTCAGTGATCCAGTTTTCATGGACAAGATCAGATTATCATATATGGCTGGTTTTAAATAAAAAGTTCTACAGAACATCTAAATTAGGGTTTTGTTTTGCAGCGCATAGTAAGGACCCGATCAGACAAGCAGATCACTGACCAATTATTGTGAACAAATGCACAGTCCAGATATTTGCCCCTTGTAAACATGAGCAATCAACCAATGAGCAAATGATCGCTTATGCGGTACAAAAGAAAAAAAAATCATTTGTTGAAAGCAGAATATGCTGTTTAAACAGGGATGTTCTGCTGACAAAATAAACTGTATGGGGACGAACAATTGTAGCAACAACTGTTCTTCTCCATATAGCAGCGATGGCACCTTTAAATAGTACTTTAACTTGCACCTGTCTTGCTAAATTGTTGTACCCCTCTCTTGTGTCCCCTTTGCTTTATGTGCGCTGTGTACCATATTTGTGGTAACATCACCAAGCCTAGTTGATGACAGCTGTTACTCTTGTTAAGTCCTGCCCATTGCTTCTCCCCTCTAGGGCAAAGCTGGCATATCAGATGAGAGGAAGTGGGGCAACCAGACAACTGCCACCGCCGTGGTGTACCCTGCATCAGCTGGAGAGAGGGACAGCGGTAGAGGATGCAAAGAGATTGCGTAATAATTAATAGAAGAAGACTATATATAAGGAACCAGTGAAAGATTACGATGCTGAAGTTCTCTCTACTACTAAAACATCCAACTGTCTATATTTCAGAACTGTTGTGCTGCAGGCTCATAATAAATAATAACTTGTTGTAATTGCCCAAGAGGGCAATTATCAGGAATAAACATTCCTGTAAACATTCATTGCTGATCATAGCCCCAGTGTATCAGCCTGTGTAAATGGTCCATAACATGTCCTTGCATCCAGGTCCCACTATTTATTTTTTGGGCATCAACAGCTTTACTAAAGCTACAGAATCAAATGTGATGAAGGCACCATATTTAACACCTGTATGTACAAATATATGGTCAAGTACATGAAGAGACAAATACATATCTGAAAAACTGTAAAGCTACTGTGTCAAAAAGGTCTCCAAAGCAATATATCAAATAAAAAAGTCTTCATTTAAAGCCATAATGCCCCCTGATGTAAGCTGTCTGCATGAATAAAGAAAATTAATGAATGAATCATTGTAATGATCTTCGGATTATTATTATTTTTTTAACTTTTGATTTTTTTATTGAGGTATTTTCAAGTACAGAATGAGGTATTACACTTGTGTATAAATTATATATACCTGAACAAAGATTCAAATTCGGATGGAATGATTCATTGCGGTATAGCTACATTTCAGTTTCATACCGGAATTATAGTTCAGAGAGTGGTCCTAAGGTTGTGTAACAACACAAAAGAATAGCAGTATCAGTATTGCTGCCCTTGGATGTTTAAAGTTGGGTACATATCCCAAACACACTATCCAGACTCACAAAACGAGGGAATCGCCATGTGTAAATGAGGAAGGGTCGGAACTGGTAAACTAAATATCCTATAGCTTGTAAAAGCAGAAGCTGCTGCCCCTTCAAACCAACAGTTATCCTGTACACTTCAGATATAAAGGGTAGTTTTTTTTATCTTTCCAATGACATGCAATCAAGTGTCTAGTACTAATGCAGATGTGGTTAATCACTGTGCGTGTCAAGTATGGGAATTTGTCCAGATCAATAGATAGAAGTGCAACTGTGGGGGATAAGGGAATCGGGATTCTACTTAGCTTTGAAATAATGTGGAAAACCTGTTTCCATAGCATGTGAATTTCTTTGCACTCCCACCATCAATTAATAAATGTACCTTATGGATCTCCACATCTCCAACATGAAGAGGGAAAGTCAGGAAATATTCTGTGCATTTTCATTGTGATTTTTCGAAATGGCTAATGCAGCGAGAGGTGTAGTGCGAGACTATAAAGGATTGGGAGCATTGATCGTCTGAGATTGAAATTGAAAAGTCAGCAATCCATTGAGATTTCAGTGATTTTAAAGGGGAGATATGAGAATATTAAAAAAATTGGATATACCTCTAACTGTAGAGTAGTTGTTGTAGTAGTTTCTGAATGAGTAAGTATTCCTTCTGTATAGGAATGCTAACTACTTTAGAAACTACTGTGAGGTTTTTTTCAGAACAGTTTATAATTGGGTTGTATAGCCCAGCGGTTAAGAGGCTTGCCTCTAATGCAGAAGGTCGTGAGTTCAAATCCTGGCAGAAGCTTTTCTGAAATACAGACTAAATTAGATTTAAAATGATTGCTTGCAAACGGTGGCTCACTCTGGAAGGAATTATAGATGTTATGGTACAAACCCAAGTAGAGGGACACCCACCCTCTAATTGTAAATGTTTTAGAAAAAGCTCAAGCATTGGGTGAGCACTCGACACTTGGTTTTAGTAATAAAACAATTTAATTAAACATCATAAAACTATTCACTTATATGACATACAAGATAAGATGAGTTGAAAGATTCTCGTAAAATCATAGGCTTGTAAAATTCTAATCACCAATATATATAGTCCTATTTCCTATATCCAACAAGAAACTCCTCCTTCTATATTCCAATGTCTGACCTGTCTCCTCTATCCAGCAAGAAAGTCCTCTTTCTATATTCCAATGGAGTTATACTAGCACTTTAATAATTAACTCTGAGTCATATATGTCTATGTGCACATATGGATGCACCTGCAGGTGTAGTCAAATCGCTGGTTAGTCAGTTGCTGCAAAAGATGGTTCTCCACTTCATGTGGGATTTAAATATGCAGTTCAGCTCTTTGTGTTGTTATCCGGCAACCGTTAGTATCGGTTCAGGGTAGGTAAATGTTGCGGATTTCTCGTGTTGGTATATAATAATTACAGTCTCATGTAGCTATGTTCCTCTTACCTTCCTTTAGTTGGTCGGGCTTTCTTATTCAATTTAGCGAGGGTCGGGCGGCGCGGGACAAAGCCGGCGTCTCCCTCCTTACTCCTCTAGCCAACTTACCCGAGATCTCACGAGTGTTGTGGCGATGTCCCGGGTTTACCTGGATCATATGTTTGTTTTCGTCCAGAATGGTAGGAGGAGAGGATATTTTGAATTATACTTTTGATTATAGTTGTTTCCGCTTTTGTATCAATTGTCCAGCATGGCCATGCTCTGTAATCCAGAGATGCTTTTAACCAGGTATGCGATCCAGCCCAGGTAATTCCATTGGAATATAGAAGGAGGACTTTCTTGCTGGATATAGGAGACAGGTCAGACATTGAAATATAGAAGGAGGAGTTTCTTGTTGGATATAGGAAACAGGACTATATATATCGGTGATTGTTAGAATTTTACAAGCCTATAATTTTACGGGAATCTTTCAACTCATCTTATCTTGTATGTGATATAAGTGAATAGTTTTATGATGTTTAATTAAATTGTTTTATCACTAAAACCAAGTGTCGAGTGCTCACCCAATCCTTGAGCTTTTTCTAAATTAGATTTAAATACACTGGGTAACCCCAAGCACTAACTCCATATATGGACATAGCTATATATGGAGTCAGAGCACTGACTCCTAAGCCGTGGACTCACACTGGGGGATTCCCCCACTGTACAGCGATCTTCCGGATAGACTCAAGTATGCAGTGTTCGGCCGAGCATGCTTTCTCAACACTAAAGGGGTGCTTTATGGGGCTGTTGAGGACTTTTACATTTAAAGAAGCAATTTTGAAAAACATTTGATTGGTAATGAAATACTGCTAGAAAAGAGGGCCACATCCAGAGGTGGCGGACACCCCATGTATGGAAAATATAAACTCATAAAACAACATACCACAATAGAGCAGACATATACCATGCCTAAATGTAATAATATAAACAGTAACATAAGAAAAATAAAATGGAAAAAGAACATATACAGTTCTGGATTCACACTGCTGGAATCTTACAGTCTCATTGATAGGTATTAATGAGCAAACAAGTCGACCATAGTGTGAAACTTGTAGAGATTAGCAGAGGCACAAAGGTATTTAACATCAGGATAAACTTGGGCCTTAGGCCACGATGCAGTGAATTTCTCACCCAGGAGAGTTAGCGTTCTTAGGGGATCCAACTGCAGTCCATTCAGGAGATAGAGTAGCAGATTTCTTCTTTGGTGGGCTGTCTGACCCCTCCGACTGATGAAGCAGAGAGTATTTTGTAATAAAGGCAGCTGCCTCTTTGGGAGACACCAGGACATGGGATATTCCATTGCGATGAACGATGAGCTTGACTGGGAAACCCCATCTATAGGGGATTTTCTGGTCCCGAATAATCTGTGTATATTTAGCGAATTCCCTTCTTCTGGCAGGTGTTGCTGGAGAAAGGTCAGTAAACAGGGACATTTTTTTTAAGTGGTCTGGGAGATCTCTTTTGTTTGCCGCTGCTTTCAAGAGATTATCCTTGATGTGATAGTAGTGGAGTTGAGAAATGATGTCTCTAGAAGAAGTAGCTGAAAGGTTTTTAGGTTTGGGAATCCTGTGGACACTGTCCATAAGGAAGTCCTCATTGGAAGGGAAGAGAAGAGAAAATAAATCCACCAAAAATTCCCACAGTTGTGAGTCTTGTATGGTCTCAGAGATGCTCCTAAAGCCAATGTTGTTTCTACTGGAACAATCCTCTAAGTCTGCCAGTTTAAGTTTTATGGCCACTATATCCTCCTCTGCAAGATTATGAGCATCTACCAGGCTATTATGTGCACTGGTAAATTGCTCTATTTTCTCTTCAAGGTGTGATGTGCTGTCGCCTATGGCAACCAATTCAGATCTTAAAGAGGATATGGCTGCTTGAAAGTCATTGTATATAGCTTTTTGGAGATCAGATAAAAGTTCTTTCATTGCCACCGCAGAAATGGAGCTGGATGAACTGGTCTCAGCCTGTTTGTGACCTTGCTGAAAAGGGGAAGAGAAGGGAGACTTTTCCCCATATAGGCCTGATGACCCACCTGGAGAGGCACCTGCCCCTTGGTTTGGAGAATGGTTAGGGGGTAGAACTGCACAGGCACTGCAGGGTGTATCCCCGCGTTTGCGAGCCATGCTCTCTTGCTTACTATCGCCATCTTGGGCACTCAAGAAAGAGGCGAGTTTCGCGGGTGTCTCCACTCTTTTTTTGCCCCTAGTCATTGTGGCTTGAAGTGTAGTGTCTCCGGAGATGGTTGTGGATTGAGAGGTCACTTGAAAAGCCCTCTGTGGGCAGCTTTGGAAACTGTAAAAGCCAGAGTTACAGACGCATGCTGCTGCTCTGATGTGCGCTAAGCCACACCCCGCTGGATGTAAACGTAACACCTTTGTCTAGAAATACTACTCCAAAAGTCACAGTGATTAATCTCGAGTAAAACTAATTAATATAGTTGACCATGGCCACTTTTCCCACCCACTTTTCAAAACTTGAGCAAGCAATGCAAAAATGCAAAAAGTTGCAATTTTTTTACAATAAGACCAAAAAATGGCAAAAGACCTATTTTGAGACTTTTTAAAGCCAGAATTCTAAAATGCTTGACTTAAAAAATTCCCTCCTGTGACTTCAAAATGTAGTTTTAAGATTTTCCATTCAGAAATAAAAGCAGATAGTCAGGTCATAAAGGATATGGGTAAGGCTTTAGGAAATGTCTAGTTTACCTGCGCTGGCCCTTTATGAGCCAGAGGAAGCTGGAGGGAGCACTCAGCCTGGGTGGAGGGGCAGAGCAAGCCTGGTGGCCTTAACCGCTTGGAAGAAGTAGACAGTGGAAGATAGGTCCAGAATGCCTCGAGAGGTGATCAGAGCAGTGACAGCCTATGAAACACTGCCACATCACTTGTCCCTATGTACCCTCAGATATCTTCTCGAAAACTGCCCATTGTGTATATGTTTTCTCCCATTATAGGCATAAAATGGTAGAAATTATAGAAATGAATGGCATAAGTAAACAATAAATATAGTTGCCATCAATGTTTCAGGATCTTGACACAAACACAGGGGGTCATTTATTACGACCAGCGTTTTAGATCCCACAGTGTTTTATTTTCTGTAAATTTTCTTCCATCTTCAGCTAGGGGCCAACTAAGAAATGGGGTTTAGCAAACTTTTGTCCTACTCTAGACAGGGCACAGCAAGGAGGCTCCAGCTCCAGCCAGTTACATTATAGAACAGTGAGCAGAAGGATGGGGAACATCGCTGAGCTTATGGGACGCACAGAGAAAATGTATACATTTATCATTTTCAATTGTAATATGAGACAAAATAGAACCAAGAAATTGAATGAAAATAAAAAGCAATGCAACTCACATGCAATATGTTTCCTTATATCAGGCAATTGAACTGGATTCCTCTAACGCTAGTGTTAAAGTAGCCTAAAACAGATCTGGAATGCTATTCTGACCTGGAACCGCCTGTCGGATCTGTCCCTGCCGGCCCCATTCACTATAATGGGGGCTGGGGGAGTTCCAGCTGCAACCCGGCAAATATGCCGAGGAATGGCCAGACAAATACTGCTGTCTGCATATTTGCCGGGTTGCAGCTGGATCTTCGCTGGCCCCCATTAAAGTCAATGGAGCTGGATGGAATGCTGGCTGCACCCGGCAGGGACAGATCCGACAGGCTGTTCCCGGCCAAAACAGCCTGCCAGATTTGTTTCACACAAGTGTGATTTTTGACAGTGTGCTTCTTTTAATGCTACACTGTCTGATTCCCCTCTACAAAGTATTTTTTATTTTTTTATTATTGATGAATGATAATGTTCAGTGTGAACACTGGCTTGAGATCCTCTACTAGTGGTCCATTAACATGATTTCCAGTAAGTAGACAGCTATGAATGTCACAATGGAAATATAGAAAACAGGCACACATGCTAAATATGTACATCTGGGAAAGCATAACATGTTTAGAGAAAACATTAAATACACTAATGAATAAGATGAAAAGAATAGGTATGACCAATCATGATGTTGGTAGTTCTCGACAAATTCAAGGCAGTAATAATAAATTGGAACTAAGACGTAATGATAGCTGATGAGAGATAAATAAAATGTGATTACAGTATAATAAAGTTGGAAATACTTAAAGGAGTGAACAGTGAAGACATAACTGAAAAGGTTAAAGGTAACCAAATGAGACTGAAAAAGAGATAATACACTGACGTAAAGAGAAAAGATGAAGTGACTCCAAGATCAAGTGAAAAGACATGATGCTATAAAAATGGAAATTTGGAATGAAGATGATAAAACACATTAGTAGCAATAAAGAGCTAAGAAATAAATGTGCAAAGAGGAGAATGTAGCTCAAACAGATGAAATAATGTTAGATACATATTGTCTATGGATGTACAGAAACACACCAAATCTATATTTTATTTAATGTTTTACAGGGGGGAAAAAACACATTTTCTGAGGCCCCAAATGTTTTTCTCTCACCACTGTGAAAGCCATACCAACTTTTACAAGGGGACTGGGAAAAAGCTGTAATTCCATCAGAATTTTTGTCTTTCTTCCACACTATATGTGATGTATTTTACATAATGTGCAACCTCTTTGCATAAATCTATTTCTTTTCTCGCCATGAAAAAAAAAAACTTGGAGAGATCTAAAGCATTGCATTGAATATGGATAAGTAAAAGCACTGCTTCTATTTTTTCTTACTAGTTTAAGAAAAATATATTTTCCTATTTTTTTTTTTTTTTTTGGGGGGTATTTATTACATTTTGTTGATCTTAAAGGGAACCTGAAATCTTGGATATACAATTTTAGCTGTCCACAGTACCTTATTCATGCACTTATGGGATTCTAACTAGTAAATGCGCTGAAAATGCACTTTTTATATTTTTCCCGCCATATGGAAATTTTGGCCTGCCACCCTGCCTCCTGCATCTTGATTGATGTTCTCTCAGACAGGGACCGTCATCCCCAGGTTTTTTTTAGATCCCATGCCGACTCTGACAATCAAGCAGCGGAGGGGGGAAAATTTGACTTGGAAGAGTAAAACACCAGCATTGCAAAGTGCATTTTCAGCGCATTTACTGGTTAGAATAATGCAACAAGAACTGCTTCCAGAGCCCCATAAATGCATGAAAAAGGTACCGTGGGCAGTATATATTGGATATCCGAGATGTCAGGTTCCCTTTAATTTCATTTTTCTATTCCACTATGGACCTAGATGCTGATTAGAATCCCAAAAACATTATTGCCTGTCACTGTAGAACAGACAGGCAATCTATTAGGTGTCCCCCTAACTCTGTCAAACATCTTAGCTGTGGCTGCTACGGCGCTGAATGGGTTAAAATGCCAGGATGGGAGTTGTCTCTGATCCCAGCAGTTACGGCAGAATATTGTGGTTGTACAGTATGATGAAAGGGTACATCAGAGAGTGGGCACTGCTCATGACATGCTGTAGATATTTGCCAAGGGCCATTAAGGGCATTATGAAATATGAGCATAGAATATTGGACCTAAGACAACATTCTGTTAAACGCTAGATATTTACAGTAAATTCTAATTCCAGGTGGAATTTCTCTTAATCAGATACATATTTACCAGTATAAAAGTGGAAATGGTCAGTAAAAAGATAAATGCATGTCCTGTCCTATAAAGTTGAGCAGGACTGCAAATGGAAACGTGTGTTATTTTTTTATTATATTTAAATGATTGGATGGTTGTAAAACAACAAACATTTAATATGTACTTGATTCAATAGCGGCCATCTGTACAAATAAGCCACCATATTTGATAGTGCAAAGGTTCAATGATGGGTTAAAGATATAACTAAGATCATACGTAGTGAATCCCCTCAGAGAAAACCCATTTTCAGATTATTACACCCTAATGAGTTTTGCTCAACATCTGATTATCATTTGTCGCTATTTAAATCCAGTTCTCAAACATTATTTTTTATTCAGATTATGGGAAAGCTAAAATAATTTGGAGGGATACTAACCTCAATTTATTAATGAATTTACTGGAACTGCTTCAAGAAGACTCATTTCTAAATGACTCTAAAACACTACTAGTTACATGGCGCTCCATTTATTTGTGGACAGTTTAGAGCACCCACTTGGCGTATTAACATACTATCGTATAAGATTTATGCACTGTACAACTAGTTAATAGCTTATTGGGAACACAAACCGACTAAAGGTTTGGACTCTGCCTCCATTAAGACTAATTGTACACAGCCATATTATTTTCTAAGTTGTACAGTACTGTGATATATCCCCATAAAATTCTATAGACCCATACTGTATAGAAAAATGGAGTAATTTCCCATCAGATACCATATTATGGAGATATTTTTCCCTAGAAGTATTGCTTCTAGAGAAGAATACTTCTCTGATACAGTCCTATACGCTAAAGGGAGATGTAAGCACTGGGTGGCTGCAGTGTGCGTGGATTCTACAATATAACCATTAATGTGCAACAGTGAAGTTGTAGTCATTTACTCTTTCCACCTTATCTGGCGGATATTGTCGAGAACAAGATGGAATGGGAAAATGTAGACTGAACTGGCCACTGAAGCAAATTTTTATTTTTTTAATAGAAATGTTCCATACTGAAACAACCCATGGGCCTAGCACATTATGCATGCAACGTTTTTTGTTTGGCTGAAACCTGGCATTTATTCCAGATATTAGCCACATCACCGCCGGACCTCATAACAGTCAATCAGGATCCGTGGGTGAACTAGAAAATCTGGAAACGCTGGATCTGGTGCAATATGACAGGCTGTTCTCTGCTGGAACAGTCTGTCGGATCTGCTTGATGGAGATGTGAACGAGGCCTTACAGTCATACACCGCTGCACATGCACAGCTAAAATGTAAACCAAACATAGGATGGAACCAGACCCTCCTCATCTATTTTGTCTATGTTGATGCTCATCATTTAAATTAAAGGGGTTTTCTGGGAACTAAGAGAATGAAAAAACTTAAATATTACAGGATAATAATCCCTGACAAGCAGAGCAGAGAGGAGGAGGATGCAGCTGTTTAGCTCAGTGTTGTGAAGTAACTTGTCCTGTTGTGTGATTATGACAGGTTTTGTGTGTACTAATAGGACGGTGGCCATTTTATTTCTCCTAATGATTGCTCCCTAGATAAAACAAGACATTATAACTAATGAAAGGTATATGGGAATATATTTATAATAAAGTAATATCTAACTGTTGTCATTTTCTTAATTCCAGGAGAACCCCTTTAAAGTATAATGTGAATCATTTGACGGGTGTGCTGGCTATGTGAACATTTTATCTTTGACTGGGTGCACATGCATTGGGTGTATTTAGCCATACACAACTGATATATGCATATGTGCATTTATTACACAGGTTCGACATCTATAGACTGATAGCAGTGGACAGAAACACATAGCGTGCAGAATTTTATTTATCCAGAGCTTTTTGAAATCCAGCATCACAAGTTATGTGCTTGACTTATGTGAACGATCCCATAGAAAAGTATGGGATCAGTTCTAGCATCCATTTCCCTCCAGCTGGAGAGACATATAAGAAACGGCCCTTACTGTATCTAAGATATATTTTATCTATGTGTATCTCCCTGATAAGTATCCAGACTTACTCCACTAAGTGGTGACAACAAGATGCAGAAGAGCTGTAGGTTTAAAGCGAACTTCTATTGTTCACAACCAATTTTTCATCTACAATCTTTTTAAAATCTTTTTAATCTAAAAAATTCTGAGTGGATAAACCTCTTAATATAGCTCTTTGTTTCCTCATACAGAGCACCAAACCCCTGCATAGATATAAAAGTCAGCCAGCATTTCATCTTTTAAATCTATGTTTATGCAGGAGGCTTGGAACTCAGTATCCAAAAAAAGGCTCTGATTGCTACAAAGATATATAAGGAAATAAATCTGCTCAGAATTTAGGAAATAAATTAAATAAATGGTGTTAAAATGTTGACTTTAAAGCAGGGGGGCACATCCTGTGGCCTGCATGCAGCCCACAGAGCCACGGTTTGTGGCCCCCATCCTGCTGGACAGAAACAGCTCTGCACAGCTCAGGATTATACAGTGGGTCATATTCTCGTACTCTAGCCAGGTCGGGTCCCTGGCTGTCAGTGCCAATCAGGGACCTGAGGAAAAGACAGAAGCAGTTTATTATGGCTTCTGCCTTCTCCTCAGATTTGTGCATAGCACTCAATGAGCGCTATACAGTCATGCTCCAGTTACAGTGAAACTAGTTCAAAATACAAAAAAAAAGTGTTAGTGTCCCCCAAAGGTCTTTTAATATCCTCTTGGGGGCATATTATGTGGCAAAAAAAAATATATATATATATATGTATAAAAGATATAATATAATAAAATACAACTAAAAGAAAAAATAAAATTACCCATGCTAAACAAAATTGTTGCCATTATCACCCCATTCACATGAAACTATACACATTATATATCAAAACGGCCAACAAGAAATAGGGAACTCATTTTAATAAATTATTTTGGTGTCAGTTTACATCTTTAAAGAATAGGGAGCAATAGTTTGAAAAAAAAAAAAGACTTTTTAAACATTTTATGTACAGTTTTCCCCAAATAAATCTAAAGAAAGACAAAAAAACAAATATGTATTAAAAAGCCCTATGTGTCATGTAAAAAATGCTGCAAAATGCTGCAAAAATTATTTTGGGAGTCCAAAAAAAAAAAAAAAGAAGAGATACAATCATTAAACCATATGCGTTAAATCATTAAAAACTGTCTGGTCATTAAGGCCTTTTCTGGCCTAGTCCTTAAAGAGTTAACCAATGAGTACTTTCCCCACTAGTAATGGAAAGTGCCTACTGGTTATAACAGGACACCGGTCACACGGATGATACCTACAACTATATATGTATATATATATATATATATATATATATATATATAATGCAAACAAGAGCAGATCGACTTTTATTTTTTGCTGCCCCTTGAAATAAAGCAATGTGACAATGTGGCCCCAAACAAAAAAAGGTTGTGCATCCTTGTTTTAAAGGGAAGCTGTCACATTGAACATTGCACAGAGCAGGGGAAGCTCAGAGGATTGAGATATACTTTATGGGGAAAGATTTAGTTGAATTTGTCATTTATGCATTTAAATCTCTTCTTCTTCGGTGCTTTGGAGTCCAGTGCAGCCTCCAACAGTTATGCCTGTATGAGATAGAGATAGCTGTCAGTCATTGAGTAGGACCACACATTCGACTCCAAAGTCTTGAATGAGCAGAGATTTAATCCTTTCCCATAAAACTATGGGGGAGATTTATCAAAACTAGTGTAAAGGAAAACTGGCTTAGTTACCCATACCAACCAATCAAATTCCACCTTAAATTTTCCAAAGGAGCTCCGAAAAATGAAAGGTGGAATATGATTAGTTGCAATGGTTAACTAAGCCAGTTTTTCTGGACACAAGTTTATATGACTCTCCTCCTATATATCGGTCTGCTCAGCTCCTCCTGCTCTATAAAACGCAGCAGACTGGACTGCATGTTCAATATGGCTACCGTCTGTAAATGCCATTCCATATTCTATTGTGAATGCTTCTACAAAATTAATATACTGCAAAATATTTTTGCTGAAATTGGAAACCCATCAAATAAAATGATTTTCGCAATGTTTCCTTTCCGGTTACATTTATTTTTGTGATGGTTTAGTATAAACACGTGTGATGTAACATTCTCTGTGTTATAAAGCCAATTTATTAAGTTCACATAACAAGCAATTTATTGGAGCCTCTACTTCTGGTATTAAATATGTTTAGAATATGCCTCCCGTGTTTGTGTCATTTGTGAAATATTTAGATTATCAGTAGTCTCTGAGGTCAATTTGCTTTGATCTTATTCAGCAGATTCATAAAACTATCTAAAGCCTGTTGTAAAAGACTCTTGATAGAGCTGAAATGGACTATTTTAATTGAGTGTCTCAGCTGCCTTCAAAATAGTGTGCCATTTACCCACGAAACATGCATTTTACCTTTTATGGACAGGCTTATATTGGAATAATTTAGAGAAAGGAATTCTCAAACATTACTAGAAATTGACGACTTTAGCCTGGTGGCATGAACAGTAGGGATATAGATGAGAATGCAAGAGCAGAAAACAATACAAATACAGTGTATTTGATAAAGTATCAATATATCACATACAATGAACACTATGTACTATATGTACCTATTAAACTTTTAATGGTATGTGACGCCGGCTTTGGTTGTAACATTTCTGTCTTTTTTTTGTTAAATAGTTTACCTGCACACAAAAGCCATTCAGGTCCGGGATTACAGTGGCTCCATGATCTTAATAGGCTGTCATTATGAATCATTATGGTTAATAAAAGAGGCCAATACTCTGGGACCTCCATCAAGAAGAAATTTCTGCAATAATAGCAAGAAAAATTCTAAGTAAGGATATGTGTGACCCCCTTAGAGTACTGTATCATGGTATTATTTAGGCACTGTATTCCACTGTTATGTGTATCTGTATGAAAATGTTATTTGGACAGGGGCTAGGTCCCCGTGCCTCCTCATGTCCTCAGCAAGGAGATTAAATGGAAGAATAGTCCCACATGTGCCCTGCTGCTCCATGCCGTGACCAGAACATAGCAATACTGCTCTCATAACCTCTATGAAAGTATCCTCAGAGTGTATGTGTGTCTGAGAAAGGTACTTTACTGAATGAGCCCCATTGGGGACATGGAATGTTGTAGTGACAACAATCTCTGTAATCACAGTGAAATATGTTGGCACCATATATGCATTGGAAAATATATATAGTATAAATTTATTATATGCAAGTTATGCTAAATAAATTAACTATTTTAATCTATCCTCACCCCATGCCCTGTATCAGTTTAGTCACTCTCCTTTGTACTTTTTCCAGCTCCAGGGCATCCTTTCTATGGACTGGTGCCCAGAACTGAACTGCATATTCTAGATAAGATCTCACCACTGTTTGTAAAGTGGTAATATTACATCCCTGTCTCACGAGTCTACAATTCTTTTACTACACGTGAATATCTTGGTAGCCTTAGAAGCAGCTGACTGACAATGCATGTTGTTACTTAGTTCATCATCTACAAGTACACCCAAATCCTTCGCTACAAGTGACTCTCCCAGTTTTACTCCCTGTAGGACATATGTTACAT
This sequence comes from Bufotes viridis, assembly GCA_033119425.1. NCBI lineage: Eukaryota > Metazoa > Chordata > Amphibia > Anura > Bufonidae > Bufotes > Bufotes viridis. The sequence goes on along the minus strand of CM065591.1, from coordinate 311,296,950 downwards.
GTAGACTATTACCCATTACATATATCTACATTGTTTAGCTTCGTTCAACCTGATTTACCAAGGACTCTCCAGACAATAAGCGAGTCCTCTCCAAACAATTAATGAGTCCTCTTCCATAGCCTCCTGTTCCTAGCACAGGTCATACCACTTATAACTGGGCACCATTTAGGGTACGCATTCTAAACATATGATCCTTAAAGGGGTTGTCCAAAATAATAAAAAATCAAGGACAACCCGTCGGACAGTGTGCTTGTGTGGTCTAACAATGAAGATTGGCTGACGCGGTCACATGCCATACATCGCATATCGCTGTGCATGTTACTGACACTGTGACAAGCCCAGTGACATGCAGGTGTACAGAACATTAGTGCAGTTTTGGTGCAGTTTTTTTTCCCACACATGGAATTGTAGGTTTAACATTACAGAAGCATCAATTACAGTATCAAGACTGCTGGTCTTGATTTTGACTGGGAAAAAAGTACACCATAACTGCACCGTTTTATAGGTAACTACAACATCATGGAGTGGAATTGACTTATTTCAACTTCCATAACTCTACTACTGTATTAAATGTCCATATTAGTGATGTTGCTCCTGCAAAATATCATGTACAATTAATGAAGTTAAGTGTATGCATAACTACAAATCACGTAATGTTCTTTTCATACAGTGTAACTTAAACTGAATTGGGGTATGTGCAGATATTCAGGTTTCAATACATTTTTGGCTGCAGTTTTATATGTAGAATTAAAGTTCTATTCTCACTAAAAACTTTATAGATTTATATCATGCTGCCATCTAACATATTTTTCTACCATTTTTTCCCCATTGAGTTTAAACTTACTTTTCCTAAGAATACTATGGAGAAGATAGACTAATCCTATGAAACATACAGACAGCATTATCTTAGACCTGACAGTCCAAGGGCCCATTTATAAGGGCGGTTCATCAGGTACGAACATTTGTGTGAATGCCCGTTCCCTATACATGCTCCATGTTTATGTGTCACTGATCACCCAACAAATGTTTAAAAAGCTTGTCGGTTTATCCGATCATTTATGTGTCATTAGAATCAACGTTTGTTTGCAACACATATCTAGGGGTGCCCCTTATCTTTCTGCTTCCTGAGGTGAAAACTGAAACGGCACTCCCCCCCATGCAAACTTCTTAACCTAACACCTTTGCCACAATAAAAACACTCATTGCCCATGGCCCTTCCGCTGCCCTCCTCTTGCCCCTACCTGATGCTGCCTGAGGCGATCACCTCACGTGGCCTCATTGGTGGTGTACCCTTACACATAGCTCTGTGTAAACAGGGATGTTCTTCTGACAAACAATGAATCTGTATAGGAATGAATGATCACAGTAGCATTAATTAATCCCCATACAAGGGAGATGATTGCTGTATGTGAATGAAGGTTTTACAAGCTGGAAATGTTCTGGAAGCAATAGTTGGTTATCTAGAACTGTGGTAGATAACAGACTGTCCTAAGGGACAATGGACCAATATACAGCACAACGATAGAGAACAAACCGTTTGTTCCCAATCACTGCCAGCGTGTTAAAGCTCATTTACATGCAGCAATCATCCCTTTGTTTAAGAAACAATGAGTGCGATCATTCATCTCCATATGGATTCAATATTTGTCATCAGTATGCTTATAACAGGACCCTGTATAACAGAAACTTCCGATCACACGACAAACAAGAGATTTATTAATATGTCGGCTGATTTTAACATTTTAATGGATAACAGGAATGAGCGTTTGTATGAATGTTTGCACCCCCCCCCCCCCCATGTGGCACCACTTAATGTTAACACACAGGCGATTTTATATTTAACAAATTGATCAATGTAGCTATGGAAGGTTTTTTGCATAAATACATTCAAAAATAAAACTTTCATAATAACATCTATGGAGTCTTTGGAGCACTTTGGACACGTGTCACTAGGTTTAAGAGTGGGCAGCAATTCAGAAGCTCATTTACTAGCAAGTGTGAGGATTTCAGAAAATTTTCTTCCACAAGTTAGTAATTATAAGGGCATTATTAAGCTTACTCAGCCTAATGGTGCATAACTGGAGACACATAGACTGAGAGGACACCAGCAGGCAAACCCCACCGATCAGACATTTATGGCACAACTAATCCGAATACCATAAACATTTGTGTGAGGAAACTAACATCTACTGTAAAGGTCGGTTAATGATACATTTTACATTATAGCGGTGAAGGGGGGAATTTTACAGAAGCATTAGCTGTGTTGTAAACAATCCCATGCAGAGAACTCAACACCTGAAAGCATCTTAACCAGGAATCATCCAAAAAAACTAAAGAAGAAGGACTTATTTTCTTAGGTGATATGTCAAAATCATTCACTATACCAAATAAAGTCCAAAAACCATCTCCATCTGTTCTCAGATTTAATTAGATCTTGATCTATTTAACCGTCAGTAAATATTTGTTGGGAGAAATAAAGTTGGACGTAGCAGGTCAAAGGAATAATTTCACAAAATGTTATCTGTGGCAACAGGAAAATGCATCTAATTAGAAGACAATAACACATTTTAAAGAGGACCTGTCACTATGAAATGCAGAGCAATCTGCAGGCAGCGTGTTATAGAGCAGGAGGGGAAAAGATTTAGTATAACTTGTGATCTAAACCTTTGCTCATTTTGGGTTTAGAAGTTCAGCGGGTGTCCTAATCAGTGACTGACAATTATCTCTGCATGCTCGTACAGGATAGGCTGTTCACCCCTTCGTGAACTAGGGTGTAACTGTACACTCGCTGTATGTAAGGATTTTATGGAGCCGGCTCCCAACCCGTGCCTGGTCCGTACACAGCGAGACACGCACTCGCAGTGGCCGGGATCATAGATAATTCCAATCCTGTCTGTTGTTATCTATCATGTGAGTTTAAAAAAAATCAAACAATTCTAATGCTAGAACTGACATGCTTTGATCAGCTTACCTCCCCCCAAAACACGACAACACAATAGTAAATTATGAAAAAGGTACTTTCCTCAAAATACCAATGAAGAACACAATTTGCCCCGCAGAAAACAAGCCCTCACTCACCTTCATCAAAGGAAAAAGAAAAAAAAATTGGGATGAGTTTAATACCATCAGAAACTTCACTGTGCTGATGAAGTCTTTAAGATAGACTGCACGCTTTGCAGTAAATCTTATACAGGCTGCATGATCAGGAAACTAAAAATGAAGGTATCAAAACATATAAATGACATTATGAAAAAAAAACACTCCAAAGCAAAGAAGTATGTGGCAGTTCATGGTGCATATTCAATTTGTTATGGAATAGAGAGGATGACTAAACCTGTTTGAGGAAACTAACGTGTCCTGAACTAGAAGGCCTTCTGGATTATGGGGGTCATTTATTACACTAAAATAGGCCTAAATTAGGTGTATTTTAGGCGTAGATTGTAGCGCAATGGTTAGTTGCACCACAATCTGTGACTTTTCCCCGCTTACGCGTAGTGTGAGTGGGGAAAGGGACAGGCCAGCAGGTCCGTCTCATTAATCATTTTCTACTCCAGTTTTAGGCATAGAAAATGATCTAAATGTAAGCCAGCAAGGGAGCTGTCTTACACTTAGACTAGCGCTGCATACACCAAAGTTATGTAGAGGCCATACTGTAGCTTCTGCGGATACACCTCCAAATATAGGAGTTATTAATGACCCCTATGTGTGTAAATACAAGATTTTTGGTAGGTCTTAACCAAAGAAATAATCTTATGTGTGTGTGTATGTACAGTGCCTTGTGAAAGTATTTGGCCCCCTTGAACTTTTCGACCTTTTGCCACATTTCAGGTTTCAAACATAAAGATATAAAACTGTAATTTTTTGTGAAGAATCAACAACAAGTGGGACACAATTATGAAGTGGAACGAAAGTTATTGGATATTTCAAACTTTGTTAACAAATAAAAAACTGAAAAATTGGGCGTGCCTTAAGTTAATACTTTGTAGCGCCACCTTTTGCTGCGTTTACAGCTGTAAGTCGCTTGGGGTATGTCTCTATCAGTTTTGCACATCGAGAGACTGAAATTTTTGCCCATTCCTCCTTGCAAAACAGCTCGAGCTCAGTGAGGTTGGATGAAGAGCGTTTGTGAACAGCAGTTTTCAGTTCTTTCCACAGATTATCGATAGGATTCAGGTCTGGACTTTGACTTGGCCATTCTAACACCTGAATATGTTTATTTGTGAACCATTCCATTGTAGATTTCGCTTTATGTTTTGGATCTCCATCAGGTTTTCTTCCAGATTGGTCCTGTATTTGGCTCCATCCATCTTCCCATCAATTTTAACCATCTTCCCTGTCCCTGCTGAAGAAAAGCAGGCCCAAACCATGATGCTGCCACCACCATGTTTGACAGTGGGGATGGTGTGTTCAGGGTGATGAGCTGTGTTGCTTTTACGCCAAACATAACATTTTGCATTGTTGCCAAGAAGTTCGATTTTGGTTTCATCTGACCAGAGCACCTTCTTCCACATGTTTGGTGTGTCTCCCAGGTGGCTTGTGGCAAACTTTAAACGACACTTTTTATGGATATCTTTAAGAAATGGCTTTCTTCTTGCCACTCTTCCATAAGGCCAGATTTGTGCAGTATACGACTGATTGTTGTCCTATGGACAGTGTCCCACCTCAGCTCTAGATCTCTGCAGTTCATCCAGAGTGATCATGGGCCTCTTGGCTGCATCTCTGATCAGTCTTCTCCTTGTATGAGCTGAAAGTTTAGAGGGACGGCCAGGTGTTGGTAGATTTGCAGTCGTCTGATACTCCTTCCATTTCAATATTATCGCTTGCACAGTGCTCCTTGGGATGTTTAAAGCTTGGGAAATCTTTTTGCATCCAAATCCGGCTTTAAACTTCTTCACAACAGTATCTCGGACCTGCCTTGTGTGTTCCTTGATCTTCATGATGCTCTCTGCTCTTTAAACTGACCTCTGAGACTATCACAGCGCAGGCGCATTTATCCGGAGACTTGATTACACACAGGTGGATTCTATTTATCATCATTGGATCATTCAGAGCTCCTCACTGAACTTCTGGAGAGAGTTTGCTGCACTGAAAGTAATGAAATATCCAATAAATTTCGTTCCACTTCATAATTGTATCCCACTTGTTGTTGATTCTTCACAAAAAATTACAGTTTTATATCCTTATGTTTGAAGCCTGAAATGTGGCAAAAGGTCGAAAAGTTCAAGGGGGTCAAATACTTTCACAAGGCACTGTATATATATATATATATATATATATATTGTGACACAGTGAGAGGTTTGGTGGTAAAAAACAGGTATTTTCCTCTCAGCCTGTGCTGCTGGGTTGATTTCAGCCAGGTGAGGGCAAATACTGGACCGGATTTTAGGTGCCGGTCCGGATTTTTGGGTTAATACCTAGCTGCCTTTAAAAGACAGCTGGGTTTATGCAAAGCTGTCTCTCTCTGTGCTTGGGATCTGAGCCCTGTGCTGGGCTAAAAAACTGAGACCTGTGTGTCAGGAGAGCAGGCCATGTAAAGACTGTCAGTGGACTTTTTGTGTTGCCGAGCATTCAGCCAGGTGTGAACTGACACCTAGGATTTCAGGTGATTAACCTGGAAGTTGCCGGCGTTACTGTGGAGCTCTCAGGGCTGGAAGCAAGAGCTTGCAAAGAGGCGTGCAGTCTGCCTGGAAGCCTGAGGTTGGACTTTCCTGCGGCTGGGCTGACAGCCGGGTGCGAACACGCACCTAAACCACACAGGTGATTTGATCCAGTCTTGGACTTTTGTTTTGCCTCAAGTTTTTGCTATGTGTGTGAAGTAAGACTAAGTGACTGTTTTGAGTTTTGTTTGTGCAAGTGTGAAATAAAACACTGCTTGCTGCACTACCTGGACTCCCTTTGCCTCTATACTGCACCCGCACCACTGTCTACCAGAGTAACTCCCCACAATATATTGTATAAAACTGTGTATGTTAAATTACTGGAGGTGTGTATAGCTCACCCAGATTGCTCAGATGGGTGAGGTAAAAGGAGCCAGGAAAACTGTGCTGTTTCATATGTTAGTTTAAAATATTTCATGGGCCTGGATTTTTATGGAACAGTGGGTAGGTTGGTAGAGGGGCCTGCCATTTCCTCCCACTTCAGTATGCCATTTTCCCCTAGCATGTGATGAACCCAGGTGTAGCGGCAGGGCTCATTGCTGTGGGGATAAAGACAGGACTAAGAGCTATAATCACGGTCAGTGCCTAGAAACTGCATAACCTGTGTAGCCTGTACAAAGCCTAATACCCCCCGAGTGTGGACCTGAAGTATAAAGGTCACATGATGGGCAAGATTATTATTTTTTTTATGTCACGCATATGTGGATGCATAAAAAGTGAGAAATTAACTTGCATGCCACTGTCTTGTGTTGGATGGAAAATAAAAGCTGTTTGGACTTTTAACCCCTGAAATTTGTGAGTCTGCCCCCCCCCCCCCGGCCCCCATACACTGGACCTGCGGCACAAATGAATGACATGATTATATCTGAAATCTAGGTTTAGTATATTATGGGTATTTTTTATGAATCTTTCTTTTCCAGGTTTTTGGTACATTCTGTGTTTGCCAATAGTTTAGATGATGCATTTTGTTTTACATTTTCTGATTACAGTGAAAATGAAAATTTCCAGCAACTTTATATATTTTTTTTCTATACCACCCATATGCAACAACATGAAACTAATGTATATTATTATATAACACCAGAAGAAAAATGATCCTGCATGATCAGGAATGGCTAAGCAGGGTACAGATTTAAATGTGCATGGAATAAGGGCTACAATGTATGGGCAAAGCAAGTGCTGGATCTTTTTCCTTTCTATCTTGGATAATCATCAAGCGTGGTAAGGTTTTTTCCATGCACTGATCTGATAAGTGGTGAGCTGACTGTGCTTTCAACATTTAGGCTGGGTTCACACGAGCGTGTCCGGATTAGGTCCGGATGCGTTGCGGATGCGTTCAGTGAAAACTGTGCGATTACACAGGCAAAGCCATTCAGTTTTGCCTGCGATTGCGTTCAGTTCTTCAGTTTTTTCCGCGCGGGTGCAATGCGTTTTGATGCGTTTTTCACGCGCGTGATAAAAAACTGAAGGTTTACAAACAACATCTCCTAGCAACCATCAGTGAAAAACGCAACGCACCCGCACTTGCTTGCGGATGCAATGCGTTTTTCACGCAACCCCATTCACTTCTATGGGACTAGGGCTGCGTGAAAAACGCAGAATATAGAACATGCTGCGATTTTCATGCAACGCACAAGTGATGCGTGAAAAAAAACGCTCATGTACACAGACCCATTGAAATGAATGGGTCAGGATTCAGTGCGGATGCTATGCGTTCACGTCACGCATTGCACCCGCGCGGAAAACTCGCCCGTGTGAAAGGGGCCTTAGGCCTCTTGCACACGGGCGTCATGTTTGACGCCCGGATAAGATGCGGGTGCGTTGCGGGAATCGCCGCGATTTTTCCGCGCGTGTGCTAACGTTTGTAGTGCGTTGAGCACGCGCGTGAAAAAATCCGCATGCTTGGTACCCAGACCCGAAGTCAGACTTCATCACTGAAGTCTGGTTTCGGGATGAGTATTCTGTATGTGTAATTATTTTCCTTTATAACATAGTTATAAGGGAAAATAATTGCATTCTAATAACAGAATGCAATGTTCCCCGGGCTTTAAAGGGTTAAAAATAATAAAGAGTTAACTTACCTTCTCCCATTGTACGCGCAGAGCTCAGAACGTCTTCTCTCTTGATAGTTTGGATGCTTGAGGACCTGTGGTGACGTCACAGGGTCACATGGTCCAATCATAGAAGCATTTGAGTGGACCATGTGACCCATGTGATCCTGTGACATCACGGCAGGTCCTTCATCCAACAGATGTTGGATGAAGGACCTGCCGTGATGTCACAGGATCACATGGGTCACATGGTCCACTCAAATGCTTCTATGATTGGACCATGTGACCCTGTGACGTCACCACAGGTCCTCAAGCATCCAAACTATCAGAGAGAAGACGCTCTGGGGCTCTGCGCACAATGGGAGAAGGTAAGTTAACTCTTTATTATTTTTAACCCTTTAAGGTCCGGGAACATTGCATTCTGTAATTAGAATGCGATTATTTTCCCTTATAACTATGTTATAAAGGAAAATAATTACGATCGGGTCCCCATCCCGATCGTATCCTAGCAACCATGCGGAAAATCGCAACGCATCCGCACATGATTGCGGATGCTTGCGATTTTCCGCATCCCCATTCACTTCTATGGGGCCTGCGTTGCGTGAAAATCGCAGAATATAGAACATGCTGCGATTTTCACGCAACGCAAAAGTGATGCGTGAAAATCAGCGCTCATGTGCACAGCCCCATAGAAATGAATGGGTCAGGATTCAGTGCGGGTGCAATGCGTCCTCCTCACGCATTGCACCCGCGCGGAAAACTCGCCCGTGTGAAAAGGGCCTTACTTGTATATTAATATATATTACAGACATGCTAACCAATGTCAGTCAAGGTGGGGTCTTACTTTACTGGAAAACAATGGTAATGGTGATACCACTAAAGAAGTATTCTCACAAATAATGTTTTAAACTGTGGCCCAATAGAAAGGTGTATGAAACTGTAGTGAAGGTCATCTTTTTACAGATGACTGCATTTCTTAGTTATCCCCTTCCTTCTGGTCCTCAGCTGTGTTATATGATGACACACTGAGACACTGAGTCTTATGTGTGGACAGGAGGTCAGTTTCTTCAATCATTCCTATGGAAACCTCAATGTCAGTCCCATAAGAATGAATAGAGAAACAGACTTCCTGTCCGCACACAAGGCACTAGGTCAGCTGGAGAGTCATGGTGTTGGTCACAGCTGAGAACCAGAAGGGAGGATAAGACGATTACCTTTACTACACTTTATATCATAATGGGCCAGAGAACCTACATTTTTGTGGGGGTGCTTCTTTAAATATTATCTCATTTTTTTTTCTCCGATAACCATGCTGATTATCTTGTGACTGAAGATATTCATGTTGCAATTTTTCACATTTAATTAAAGCCTGAAAAAAACATATTCTCATAAGCCTTCAACAATTTTCCAAAGCACAATAGCAAATTTTCTTAGACTAACAGGAAGCATGTCCTGTAATTTAATTTGGTGCAGAAGGATGCAATTTTACGGTTCTTTTTTTAAATCAATTTTTCTTATCTTTCTTAATATAAACAACTTCCTGTCATTTCATCTAAAGTCAGGCTCAGTACAAATTCAACACTAAATGTTAGAAAAATATGCTACGTGAAGTACAATAACATAACAATTCTAACATATTCCTCTCAGCTAGGAACTATGTACGACATAAGATATTTGAGGTAACTTTATTTTTCCACAAAGAACATACAAGCAATGATCTATGGGGAAAAAAAAGTAATTAAAGTATGAGTACTATCCTGAACAGTCTATAAGCCACATATTTTAAACTCAATAGGTCTTTCAAGTTGTCCATACCCGCTTGACAGCTGTCAGCTATTTCTTCTGATTCCACCATGAACATTTATGCTCAACTTGCTTGAGTGTACATGTTTGTTTCAATGAGAAGAGGCTAATAAGATGCTGCAAGACTCCTCTTATTTCTCACATGAACAAAGGGTTGGGAATGGTGGAAACTTCTGAGATCTGCTAGCAAGGGACAGTCGTGAGGCACACACATATAACAGATCATCAACCAATTCATCAGAAATTCCTGGGTTTGCAGACATCACTCCTTAGTGATCATAGTAGGATCAGCTATTCCCTGGAAGACGATACAGGATGACATGTGGAATGTGCAACGTCTTGTTCATTAAGTCTTAGTGACAACCTAGCTATGTACATTTTGAGAATAATGCTGTAGGACTTAGTAAAAAATGATCCAGCAGATGTGAGGTCACAGCGAGATCAACAGAAGGCAAACTTGTTTTAGCCTGATCAAAGGTACCTGGCATAAGCAGAATATAGTGCTAGGTAAGAATTACAGAACCATTCGCCTACACCTCCTCTAAGCTTCTAATGGGAGTAGAAGTTCCCCAAGAGGTGAAATATTTTTCATAGGTAGGTTCCCACATGATAAAAGGAGTTCTCTAGCTTTTTAACACTTTTTAGTCCCCTGCCCCAACGGACCTATGAAGGGAAGCATTCTTGCCTGCTCCTGACGCTCACCTCTGCTCGGTTCTGGATTCTTTGTTGCCCAACTGCTGTCATTGGCTGCTGCAGCACACGGTAACACAGCAGTAGATCGAAGGAGACAGAACGACGCAGGTAACTAGGCTTCCATCCACAGGTTTGGAGGAAAGGGGGGGGGGGGGGCAAAAAGTGTTTAAAAAGCTTTTAATGACATCCATATGACCTAACAGGGTATATAGACAGGGGTTGTCTTCATGATATAATCCCTTTAAAGATGTCGTTAACCATAGTATGAATGAGATGGTACAGTTTTTTTTTTTAAATAAGGATGATTCAGAAATTGCTCAAATAAATGACATTCTATTACACAGAGAAACAAACACACTCCTGCCATGGTGTTACTTAAAAAATAAGCTTCATGCAGGAAAAATATATTTATTTATTTATGTAAAAGGCTTTTCCAAGATTTTATAACTGATGACCTACCCTCTGTATAGGTCTTTAGTATCTGATCGGTGAGGGTCCGACACCTGGACGCCCACTGGTCAGCTGTTTAAGAAGACACCAGCGCTTTTGTGAGCACCGCGGCCTATTCAGTGGTCACCAAGCACAGTGCCATACATTGTATAGCGGCTGTGCTTGGTATTGCGCTTAGGCCCTATCACTTCTATGGAGCAGAGCTGCTCCTAGGCCATGTAACCGATGAACATGACGTCACTGGCCTAGGAAAAGCTGTGAGAAGGCCACAGCACTACTGCCTTCTCAAACAGCTGATTGGCGGGGTCCCAAGTGTTATAAATCCTTGGAAAACCCCTTTAACTCACATATAGTGCTGACATATTCTGCGGGGCTTTAGCATCATGCGGTTCCCAATAGGGCTCATGAAAACACAAGGCGAAAATACAAACTCCATGCAGATGGAGACCTTGGTCAGATTCAAACCTAGGACCCGAGTGCTAACCACTGAGCCACGATGCTATCCATGATAGATGACATGACAGTAGCAAAAATATATCCTGGCTATTACTTGAAATACCAACTGAATATCGGGAGGTCCACTTCACAGTGATTGTTCCAACAGGCCCGTAGACTCGAGGGTCTGTTTAGTAGCCTCAATAACTTTGTTTCCCAGTTCAGAACTCCTGTATTTTTTAATTGCCATAGTACAGCTAGGTTCACATCTGTGGCAGAGGATCTGGCAGGCCCAAAAAAAGGATAAAATACTGCAAACCTGAGGGACTCCATTATAGTTAATGGGATCCATTAGGCGTGTTCGGCATAGGATTTCATTATTTTGTTTTTATGCCGGAACAGAACACCAGAATTGCTCCATATACGTATGAACTTGTAATGTCATAGTGATGTCATAAAGAGGAAACAGACTTCATACATATCTATGGCAAGTAGTTTAAATTTTCTATTTTTTTCCCAGATCAAATCTAAGTCAAGAAAAAGAATTACATTTGGAATGCAAGTAACAGAAGTTTTTATTTGCCCTGTTCATAAAATGTCAAAAGTGTATAGAGTACCTGATCTATATAAATGATCAACCTATGGCAACCTATGTTTCTGACAGGAGAACGTACTTCACTATAAAATAACAGCACATGTTGATGAGGATATTTACCTTGCGCAGTGGAAAAGCACAGACTATATTTGTTTCAATATTTAATAATTCCTCAACGTGTCACCTGATAATGGGGCATAAAAAGCAAAGCAAGTTACTGCCAGCAAAATGTCAGAATTATTAATAATGACCGAGCAGATCTGAGACTTTTTCAATGTAACATCAAGGACAGTGCAGATTAAGCAATTGTTGCCTGAGCTTTCAATGACGTTCATTTTGGTAGAAAACCACCTGGCGCCTTTTTGTGGCAAGTTAAAACCTGAGATGACTTACTGCAATTATAAATCTCTATCTGTAAACATGGTGAAAAAATATTCTATTGTACAGTCACTAATGTGTACTCTCTCCCTCTCTCACACTCTGTGTGTGTATCTATATATTACCGGTAGTTGTTTAAGCTCCAAATTGCCTGCCCTGGTGCTATGCAGTTAGTGTCATATGGTATATATGTACCAAGGGGAGATAGCATGGGCTCTGGAGCTATATTTCTATGTTTATTTTTTTTCTATTCTTTTTCTCTACCGAAACACAAAAATATTAAAGGGGGTTGCTCACTTTTTCTATATTAATGACCTATCCTCAGGATAGGTCGTCAATATCAGATCGGCAGTGGGGGGGGGGGGAGACTCCCAGCTATTTGAAGAGACGGCAGCACTCATACGAGTGCTGCCTTCTCTTCATTTTTTACCTACTCGGCGTTGCAACCTGAGTGGTGAGCAGGTGTAATTACAACCTAAGCCATCCCGTTCACTTCTATGGAACGGCTCCTTCTCATTTAAGTGAATAGTAAGGAGCAGTCCCATTGAAGTGAAAGGGACAGCTGAGATGCAAGGGAGCTGAGCTGCAGAGCATTGTCACAGTGACTATAGAGGCTTTTGTTTCTGGCTCCGTCCACTGTTAAGTTTCCGGGATCGGCGGCTGCCAAAGACAGCTGATTGGTGGGGGGGGTCAAGTGTCTGATGCAGAGGATATGTGATCAATACAAAAATCTGTAATACCCTTTAAACATTTCAGGCAACAGCTAATTTTTATTTCTTCCCCACCTTCCAACAATCATAATGATTTTATGTTTTGGTCTACATATCTGTATGAGTGTTTGTTTTTTTCTTGTATGAAAATTGAAAATCTATTGAAAATCTGCATGCAACGGTATTTGTCTGGTTGAATCCTGGCATATTTGCCAGGTTTTGGATGGATCTCCGCCAAATCCCATTATAGTCAATGGAGCTGGAAGGCATTTCGGTAACGTCTTGCAATGCTGGATCCAGAGAGCTTCGTCAGGCTGTTCCAGCCACAAATGGGAAACAGGCCTTAAAGTCCCATAGGGTGAGTTAAAATATGTGTAAAAAAAAATGAAAAAGGTTTTTAAAAATAAAGATATAAAAATTCAAATTGTCCAATTAATAAAAATAAACAAAAACAATATACAATAAAAAAAATCATTAGCATCGCTGCAACCTAAAATGCCCATACTCTTAAAATATAAAAGTATTTATCCCATACAGTGAACGGTGTAATGGAAATAAATCAAAATGGCCGATTCCCGTTTTTTGATCATCTCACCTCCCCAAAAAAATTTAATAAAAGTGATCAAAAAAGCCGATGGTATTAATAAAAACTAAAGATCATCCTGCAAAAAATGAGCCCTCACACAGCTCTGTAAAAATAAATATAAAAAAGTTATGAGGGTCAGAATAAGGAAATGCAACGAAAAAATAAAGTATTAAAACGCAAGAAAAACTATAAAAAAGTGGTATTGCTGTAATCATAAAAAACTAAAACAAAAAAAAAAACTCTGTCACTTTGGCAGGTAAGTGAAACTTAATAGTTATGTTTTTTTAAATGTTTTAAAAAAAAATTTTCACCGGTTTTAACAGTTTTTGTTGTCTCCCAAGGGACTTCTGTATTGCATATTATTGTATTTTTTCGAGAATCTAGAGCAGGGGTGCACAACCTGCGGCCCGGGGGCCACATGCGGCCCTTGATACTATTCTGTGTGGCCCCCAACCATCTGGTGACATACATGTATGTCTATGTCTTGTGGCTGCTCACATGTATTTATCATGTATTCTTCCATTAGATGGGAGTCCTGGAGGTGTATCCAGACATTACTGTATGTTCAATATGACATAAATACTGTGTTTTAGTTGGTAATACCCCTTTAAATTTTATTTTCGGCCCTTGTCATTGGTTCAGTCTGGCAATGTGGCTCCCAACCAGAAAACGTTGTGCACTCCTGATCTAGAGGCTTGGTGTAAGGTCCCCAGCTGCTTTGACAACCGATCAACAGTGCACCCAGTAATTGCTTCACCTACTCCCACCGTCTAGCTGCTCAGCAACCACGGTCGCTATCGACTGCAGCATCTAAGGGGCTGAACAACTGGGATCAGAGCTAACACCGTGTATGGGGCAGCCTCAGCTCATGATCCCACTCCGTACACTTTTTCATTGGTGATGCACCTTGTCGTATACATAGAAGTTAAAAGTAGAACACGATACAAGGACACTTAGATATATCAAAGCTGAAGCCTAATTTCTGGCTGTAAGATGCTTTCGTGTACAGTGCACTTTTCATAAAACAGATGTGATTTCAACTAGGAACCCCTTCAAGATACCTATGGTCTAGTGATCAGTGCATGTGCAAACCAAAGGAACTGGTCCACTGAGTGGCGCTGTTTGATGTAGTCCATGGGCGGAAGTTATCATGTGGGGTATTTCTGATAATGAAGCAACATTTCAGTTATTTGCGTCAAATTTATCAAAATGTTGCAGAGTGTCACATGATAAGTGCGTCAAAACTTTAAACATGTTTCTTCCATTTTTATTTCATCCATGTACATGGGTAGGCCTATATCTTTTACTGGAATTTACATGTTTCTTTTACATGTCTTTAAGGGTGCATTCACATGATTGTAAGTGTTTTGCGGTCCACAAATTGCGGATTCGCAAAACACGTATACCGACTGTGTGCTTTCCGCACTTTGCAGACCGCACATGGCCAGTGCTATATAGAGAATCCCTGTTCTTGTCTATTCATGCTCTTTATTTTTGGGGGACGGTGTGCTGTCCACATCGTTTGCGGCCCCATTGAAATGAATGGGACTGCACCTGTTCCGCAAAATTGAGGAATAACAGAGGGATGGCACAATGCACATTTTTATAGAACAGATACTTCAGAATTTGTATTTGCTAGTGAATAGAGTTGAGCAAACCCGAACGGTATAGTTCGGGTTCGTACTGAATTTTGGGGTGTTCGGGACACGGATCCGAACCCGAACATTTTCAAAAAAGTTCGGGTTCGGGTCCGTTCTTCGGCGATTTCTTCCCACTTTCTGAAGGGCTGCACAGCAGCCAATCAGCAAGCGTTTTACTTCTTGCCCTAAGAAGCCATCACAGCCATGCTTACTAATGGCATGGCTGTGATTGGCTGAGTGCAGCATGTTACCCAGTCTCTTTATAAGCTGGAGTCCCGTAGTGCCGCACGTCAGTCTGCTGAATTGAGATTAGAGCAAGGTTGCTGCTGAAGAACCTGTGCAACTTTAATCCACAAGATACAGCACATAGAGAGGGAGGGAGCCTCAGCAATCCAACATTTCTGTACCCAGCCATTGCCAGGGAGATTTTTTTTGTAATCCATCTGTTACTGAGGTGGGGGTCGGCGGCCATTTTAGGCACTGCAGTGTACTGCATGTCTGCCAGCCTGCCAGGGACATCAGCCTAATCCTATTTTGTAGCTCAGTTTTTTTTCTGGCTGCTCAAGTCCCCTATATTGCCTTTTGTATGTTTAAGGGGTGACATAGTCCATTTGTCTAGCCTGGGATCTGTTGTGCCACAGAGCACTTTTGTATACTATGCACTAAACCGTATATTCCATGTCAGCTATCAAATAGTGCATCAGTGCATTTTAGGTAAAAATAAGTGGTCACCCTGATCCACCAAGCCAATTTTACACCGCCAAAATATATATTTGACATTTCTGCAGTGAAATAGAGAATCCGTGTAATTTTGGGGGAAAAACCAAATTCCTTGTCCACAAAACAGTTCTCCATATACCGTCCAACAACATATTTTATATTTCTGCATGAAAATAGTGCTTCTTTGTTTTTTATAGAAAAAAAACGTTATTCAAGGTCCACCAAACAGTCTGAAATACCCATTACAACCACCTATTTTACATTGCTGATGTAAAATACAGCATAAGTGTATTTTTTGAACAAAAAAGTGGAAATCCTGATCCACAAAGCATTTTGAAATACACCGCCTTAAAACCGATTTCACATTACAGCTGAGAAATAGTGCATTATTCTTTTTTTTGTGTGAAAAAAGCAAAATTCCTGCTTCACAAAGCAGTTGTACATACACGGTATTAATACCTACATTTAATTTACAGCAGTGAAAACTGCATTTGTGAATTTTGGTGACAAAAGCCGTGACATAGTCCATTTGTCAAGCCTGGGCTCTGTGGCGCCACAGAACACTTTTGTATACTATGCACTAAACCGTATATTCCATGTCAGCTATCAAATAGTGCATCAGTGTATTTTAGTAAAAAAAAAGTGGTCAGCCTGATCCACCAAGCCTATTTTACTCCGCCAAAATATATATTTGACATTTCTGCGGTGAAATAGAGAATCCGTGTAATTTGGGGGGGAAAACCGTATTCATTGTCCACAAAACAGTTCTACATACACCGTCTAACGACATATTTTATATTTCTGCATGGAAATAGTGCTTCTTTGTTTTTTATAGAAAAAAAACATTATTCAAGGTCCACCAAACAGTCTGAAATACCCATTGCAACCACCAATTTTACATTGCTGCTTCCATAGCATAAGTGTATTTTTTTGACAAAAGAGTGGTAATCCTGATCCACAGAGCATCTTGAAATACACCGCCTAAATACCGATTTCACATTACAGCTGATAAATAGTGCATTATTCTTTTTTGTGTGTCCGGCGTATAAATAATTAAATTCAATTTACAGCAGTGAAATACTAATTTTCTGAATTTTATTACAAAAATACTTGTTCTTGTTCCACAAACCAATTGTGCATACAGCGTACCAAAATTTTTTTTTACACTTCTGCATAGTAATTGAGAATCAGTGTATTTTGGGCACAAAAAACATTATTCTGGGTCCTCAGAGCATTTTTATGACACGGGCACTGCCTTAGCGAACGTAATTGTCGACTAGTGGCAGGTAAATTGACACCGGAGACAGACCAATCTTTCAGCTTGGTGGGTGAACGCAAATAATAAGGAGAACATTAAAAAAGGGACGTGGGCATGGTCGTGGTGGTGTTGGTGGAGTTCCTGTTGCTGGGAGAGGACATGGACATTCAGTGCCAGCTACCGCTTCAAGTTAAACACCTTCATCTGGTGCGAGTAGGCGACAGAATCTGCAGCGTTATTTGATAGGCCCAAATGCCGCTCTACGGATGGTGAAGCCAGAACATGTACAGACGATGGTAGATTGGGGTGGCTGACAGTGCCTCCAGTTACTTCACATTATCTAACACCCAGTCCTCTGCAGAAAGCTCAGAGCTGGCACCTGCAGCCAATGCCCATCAGTCTTCCACCTCACCCCTTGCAAATCAGCCAAGCAGTCAGAGCCCCAAATCATGCAGGAAAGTCTCATGCTTTTTGATGACTCTGTTTGCAGGGTTTCCCCAGCCCATCCACCTAGCCCTACCCCAGAAGAGGAAGACCTTGAATGCACTGATGCTCAACCACTTTTGTTGCAGGATGAGAACATGGGAATACTGTCACAAAACGTCTCTGATGATGACGAAACACAGGTGCCAACTGCTGTGGCTTTCTGCAATGTGCAGACCGACGAGGAGGGCAGTGGTCATGAATGGGTGGAAGATGATGTGGAAGATGATGAAGTCCTAGACCCAGACTGGACTGAAGGTCGTGCTAGTGAGGCGTGCAGTTCTGAGGAAGAGGCGGTGGTCGCACAGAGGCAACAGCACAGCAAAAGAGGGTGCAGGGTGCAAAAGCGCAGCAGCCTTTCCACAGACAGTACGCCTGCTACTGTCTGCCGCACCCAGGCACCCAGCACACCAAGGCCTACTCCAAGGAGTTCATTGGCGTGGCAGTTCTTCACAGTGGTTTGCATGTTGTGCCATCAGAGCCTTAAGTGAGGCATAAAGGTTCTTAACCTGAGCACAACCTGCCTGACCAGGCATCTACATGCATGAACTGCAGTGGAGTAAACACCTTAAAAACAAGGAACTCTCTCATGCTCCTCCTGCTTCCTCTTCTGCTGCTGGCTCGGCCTCTTCCTACACCTCTGGTATCATCGTGGCACCTGGCGACCAGCAAACAGAGGATGTTTCATCAACACCACCAAATACGACACCATCACCAAGCATCTCCACCATGTCACACAGCAGCATTCAGCTGTCCATCTCCCAAACATTGGAGAGAAGGAGGAAATACCCACCTACCCACCCTCGAGCCCTGGTCCTGAATGCCAGCATTTCAAAATTACTGGCCTTTGAAATGCTGTCATTCCATCTGGTGGAGACGGACTGTTTCAAACAGCTGATGGCGGTGGCTGTCCACCAGTACGTTGTTCCCAGCCGCCACTACTTTTCCAGGCGAGCCGTCCCTTCCCTGCACAACCAAGTGGAGGATAAAATCAAGTGTGCGCTGCGCAACGCCATCTGTGGCAAGGTCCACATAACCACAGATACATGGACCAGTAAGCTGGCCAGGGTCGCCATATATCTCCCTAACTGCACACTGGGTAAACGTAGTGGCGGCTGGGCCCGAGGCGGATAGCAGTTTGGCGCATATCCTTCCACCACCGAGGATCGCAGGGCCTTATTCGTTGCCTCCTGTTGCTTCCTCCTCCTACTCCGCATCA
This sequence comes from Bufotes viridis, assembly GCA_033119425.1. NCBI lineage: Eukaryota > Metazoa > Chordata > Amphibia > Anura > Bufonidae > Bufotes > Bufotes viridis. The sequence goes on along the minus strand of CM065591.1, from coordinate 311,278,272 downwards.
TCCTCCTCCTACTCCTCTTCTACCACCCCCACATCCGGTCATCGAAAGAACCTCACCCCCAACTTCAGCACAGCCCGGGATAAACGTCAGCAGGCGATTTTAAAACTCATGTGTTTGGGTGACAAACCCCACACCGCACAGGAGCTTTAGAGGGGAATAGAACAGCAGACTGATGAGTGGTTGCTGCCGGTGAGCCTCAAGCCTGGTCTGGTGGTGTGCGATAGTGGGCAAAATCTCGTTGCAGCTCTTGGACACACATCCCTTGCCTTGCGCATGTGCTGAATCTGGTGGTGCAGAAGTTTCGTAAAAACTACCCAGACATGTCAGAGCTGCTGCTGAAAGTGCGGTCCGTATGTGTGCGCTTTCGGCGTTCTCACCCTGCTGCTGCTCACCTGTCTGCGCTGCAGTGTAACTTCGGCCTTCCTGCTCACCACCTCATATGCGACATGCCCACCAGGTGGAACTCCACCTTACATATGCTGGAGAGACTGTGCGAGCAGCAGCGGGCGATAGTGGAGTTTCAGATGCATGGGTCAGTCGCTCTGCATATCAGCACCACTTTACCACCAGTGACTGGGCCTGCATGCGAGACCTGTGTACCTTGTTGCGGTCTTTGAAGTACTCAGCCAACATGGCCAGTGCTGATGACGCCGTTGTCAGTATTACAATACTCCTTCTATGTCTCCTTAAAAAAAATATTACGGCAATGATAGAAGAGGATGCGGCACAGTAGGAGGAGGAAGATGGGGCTTTTCACAGGGTTTCAGGCAGGTCACACAGACGTGGCTCACAGGGTGGGTTCCTGCACCAGCAGAGGCCAGGTACACATGTGGACAGCCAGGGCACACTTCTGGAGGACGAGGAGGAGGAGGTAGAGGAGGAGGAGGAACTGGTTTCACAGCAGGGTGGCACCCTACACAGCTCAGGGCCATCACTGGAGCGTGGCTGGGGGGATACAGAGGACACAGACGATACACCACCTACAGAGGACAGCTTATCGTTACCTCTGGGCAGCCTGGCACACATGAGCGACTACATGCTGCAGTGCCTGCACAACGACAGCAGAGTTGCCCACATTTTAACTTGTGCTGACTACTGGGTTGCCACCCTGCTGGATCCACGGTACAAGGACAACGTGCCCACCTTAATTCCCGCACTGGAGTGTGATAGTAAGATGCGCGACTACAAACGCGCATGGTAGACGTGCTCCTGAGGGCATTCCCGACTGACACAGGGGCACAAGTGGAAGCACAAGGCGAAGGCAGAGGCGGAGGAGGAAGAGGTCGCCAACGCAACTGTGTCACGGCCAGCTCCTCAGACAACAGGGTTAGCATGGCTGAGCTGTGGAAAAGTTTTGTCACCGCACCACAGCAAACTGCACCACCAGCTGATAGGGAACGTGTTGGCAGGAGGCAACATTTCAACAACATGGTGGAACAGTACATGTGCACACGTCTCCACGTACTGACTGATGGTTCTGCCCCATTCAACTTCTGGGTCTCCAAATTGTCCACATGGCCAGAGCTTGCCCTTTATGCTTCGGAGGTGCTGGCCTGCCCTGCGGTCTGTGTATTGTCTGAAAGTGTATTTAGCACAGCAGGGAGCGTCATTACAGACAAACGCAGCCACCTGTCCACAGCCAATGTGGACAAGCTCACGTTCATTAAAATGAACCAGGCATCGATCCCACAGGACTTGTCCGTACCTTGTGCAGAATAGACATTTATAACTGCCTCGCCCTCAACCATACATTCTTGTACTCCAGGGCACTTCTTTATTGAATGAATTCTCTTTTTTTAATTGTACCATTATTTTGGGGGCAACCCCAAATTAAATGAACCTCTCCTCTGTCTGGGTGTCAGGGGCCTAAAATTCTGTTAATCGCCTGCTGCTTTGGCGGGTGACATGAAGACTGATTTTCTGCTATGGGACCTCTCTCCTCTGTCTGGGTGCAGGGGGCCTACATTTCAGATAATCACTTGTTGCTTTGGTGGGTGACATTGACCTCTTTTTACTGTCAAATGAGCGCCCCATTGTCTGGTTGTCAGGGGTCTATATTTCATTTAATCGCTTGCTGCATTGGTGGGAGACATTAAAGTCTTTATACTGTTAAATGACCTCAGCATTGTCTGGTTGTCAGGGGCCTATATTTTGTTTCATCGCTTGATGCACTGGTGGGAGACATTAAATTATTTTTACTGTCAAATGACCACCCCATTGTCCGATTGTCAGGGGTCTTTATTTTGTTTCATCACTTGCTGCATTGGTGGGAGACATTAAACTCTTCATACTGTCAAATGACCTCTACATTGTCTGGTTGTCAGGGGCCTATATTTAGTTTCATCGCCTGCAGTATTGGTGGGAGACATTAACCTCTTTTTACTGTCAAATGACCGCCCCATTGTCTGGTTGTCAGGGGATTATATTTCGTTTCATCGCTTGCTGCATTGGTGGGAGTCATTAAACTCTTTTTACTGTCAAATGACCTCCCCATTGTCTGGTTGTCAGGGGCCTATATTTTGTTTCATCGCTTCCTGCATTGGTGGGAGACATTAAACTCTTTATACTGTCATATGACCGCCCCATTGTCTGGTTGTCAGGGGCCTATATTTTGTTTCATCGCTTGCTGCATTGGTGGGAGACATTAAACTCTTCATACTGTCAAATGACCTCTACATTGTCTGGTTGTCAGGGGCCTATATTTTCTTTCATCGCCTACTGTATTAGTGGGAGACATTAACCTCTTTTTACTGTCAAATGACCGCCCCATTGTCTGGTTAACAGGGGCCTATATTTCTATTCATCGCTTGCTGCATTGGTGGGAGACATTAACCTCTTTTTACTGTCAAATGACCTTTCCTCTGTCTGGGTGTCTGGGGCCTACATAAATTATAATGGCCTGTTCCATTGCAGGTTGACCTGAGGCCTGTGTTGCTGTTACGGGACCGCTCTCCTCTTTGCGGGTGCCATGGTCCTGAATTAGTGAATAAGGCCTGTGGCACTACTGGGTGAAATCAATACTGTTTTGGCATGATTGTAACTCTACTCTTTATAGGTGACATGGGTCTGAATCTGTGAATGAGGCCTGTGGCATTGCTGGGTGAAATCAATACTATACTGTCTTGGCGTGATTTTAACTCTCCTCTTTGTAGGTCCTGTGGGCCTGAATGTTTGAATGAGGCCTGTGGCCCTGCAGGCAGACATGATTCCTTCTTGGCTGTGATGACAACTTCAACTCCCATGTATGGTTGCCATTGGCCTGTGAGTCTGTAAGTGAGGCCTGTGACACTGCTGGCAGACATGAATCCTTCTTGGCTGTGATGTGAACTTCAACTTCCATTTATCTTAATTTAAGTCATTGGCCTATCCACATTTGTTTGCAGGAAATTCACCTACATTTTTATGCCTTTTCCAGTCCTCTAGCCCTTTCCAGGGCTATTTTACAGCCTTTTTAGTGCCCAAAAGTTCGGGTCCTCATTGACTTCAATGGGGTTCGGGTTCGGGGTCAAGTTCAGGTCGAGTTCGGATCCCGAACCCGAACATTTTCGGGAAGTTCGGCCGAACTTCTCAAACCCGAACATCCAGGTGTTCGCTCAAATCTACTAGTGAACACAAAAGTATGAAGAGGGATGACAGGATCTCTTTCAAGTTGTCCTGTATTATGGCCAATCCACTTTTCACTGCAGTAGATTTCTACTGTTTTTCTAAAGGTAAGATGTTTACAGCATTTTAAAGAATGAATATAAATCGCCAAGACAACTGCATAATTAATACTTCAAGATAGTACACTTAATCCTAAGTAATATTTTTCGAATATCATTCATCATAATTAGTGGAGAGAACTGAGAAAATGTAAGAACTATGACAGATGTTGGAAACATCTAATAGTATGATAAATGTATACAAAAAATAATTAATCATCAAGTTTGCTGCTCAACAATAACTGGACAGAATTACTCATCTGCTAAGACTTTACAATTGTTGGAGCAGCTTAAATAAATTTCACAAGAATAGTCACTACTATAGTAAATAGTAAAGGTATCTTTTATTATATATAAAATTGCACTAAAGGAGGACAATAACATAAAAGTGTAAGTTTCACAGTAAATTATTCCACCAGTACTAGTCAAATTGTATATAATGTATTACAATGGTGGTGACATTTCATTGACAAAGTTATTCCAGGTATTTCTTCAAAATATGTACTGTATGCTGTGCAAAGCAAATACTATTAGATTACATTTCTTGTTTATATGTTATAGCTCCGTTCTAGCTGTGAAAATAAATTAAATGATTGAATGCATAGCTTTAAACTTGTGAGCTGGCATATACAGCTCTGCTATTGGGGGCTGGCAATTCCCCCAGCATCAACAATGATAGGACTCTCATCAGTATCTACAGGGTGGAATGGAGTATTAAAGGGACACTTCCATTAGAAAGGGGTCACTTTTAAAACTTAATATTCATGGGTTATTATACAGTACCACAGAAAATTAAATACAAAAGAATCTCCTTCTGTAGCAGTCAATATAGATAGGTAATCCAATCTCAGTTTACTGCTGCTGTGAGGGGAGAATATTTTCTGAAGGGTAATCGCCCTCATAATAGTATAACAGCTCTATTGTTCTCTTGAGATAGGTCAAGATAAAGGTGCACACAGAAGATGATTGCATTGATTAGTGTAATGTACGATTCAGTCATTGTGTCTGGCACCGTTTTTTCCTCACTGGTAGCAATTAAAGGGGTTGTCTCATGTCAGCAAATGGCATTTATCATGTAGAGGAAGTTAATACAAGACATAATTACGACCACCATAGTTACGACCACCCTGCAATACAGCAGCAGTGGCCGTGCTTACATACTATAGGAAAAAGCACTAGCCTATGTGAACTCCCGTGTTCCAACCCACCAGAGTGTCCTGAGCCTTTTCCTATAGTATTCAAGCACGGCCACCATTGCTGGATTAAAGGGTGGTCATAACCACTGGATATGAGCAGTGTATAAGGTGATAGAAAATGAATCCAGCCAGCAAAGGAGGCAATATGAACAATCACAATACATTAGTAAGTGCCTTGTATTAACTTTCTCTACATGATAAATGCCATTTGCTGAAGTGAGAAAACCCTTTTAAATGAGACTGTCTGCCGCGCTAGAAGTCCAAACAAAGATGAAGATAAAGAGCCAGGACGAGAAGTAGAATACATGGAGTGACTTAAAAAATGACATCCACTAAGCCATCCATCCATTTCTTTTGTGTAAAAAATAATAACGCATAGAATAGATCCAACGCAGATAAAACCCTTTTTATGGAAGTGCCCCTTTAAATGGAGTGACGGTTGCATTCTGACTTTTCACCTCTTTATGGCACCTAACAATAGCGGTTGCATGATACTTCACCTAAGAGCCAAGCTGCCAGTATAGTCTGCTTTTTCCATCCCTTGGTGTCTACATAGCACTCTCTGGTGAAGTTCTCTTGAATCATTTTATCTCCTAAATCTTATACATACAAACGTGCTAACACAACTGTATTTGAGGCCTGTGTTCCCTTTCATTTTTGTCAAAAGCAGAATTGGATCCCTCCAGAAAAAGTTACTTGTAAAAAAAAAAAAAAAAACTGTAATATTACATTGATTTAATCTTCTCCATTACAAGCCATGTAAGTTCATCCCAAGGTTAAGCCCTGCTACATGTGCATTGACTTAAAAATAGATGTCTAAAATTGGTAAAAGTTTCCCACTCTGCTGCACACTTTGAAGAAATGAATCTGCAACGCCAGCTATAAATTCTAAAAAGTTTCCAAAATTATCCCATATCTATACTGAGCTAGATGATAGCTGAGATAAATAGATAGAAAGGTAGAGAGATAATATATAGATGATAGATAGATAGATAGGTAGATAGATAGATAGATAGATAGATAGATAGATAGATAGATAGATAGAGATTCTATAAAAAGGCTTAGGCCGCTCACTCCATTAGCACGCAGTGTTCGGTTATTTCTAATGTCACAGTGTGGCTCCAAGTATTTTTGTAAAGTGGAAACATCTGGATTACTTTGCTTGCTGCATTTATTACACTCTTAAGCCAATGAAGCAGAAGGACGTTACAGTGCAGGGATTTGAAAACCATTCATAGATAGTATGTAGTGTGAAAAACTTTATCAATATATTGAGGAAAATGTGGTTCAATAGGCAGGGCATTCAAGATCTTCTTTAAAGAGGAGTTGTCATAACTCCTGATATGTCTTTTTTCTGCAAATACTTACATTTCCCCGTGAAATTACGATTCTGGATCACCTCTTCGTATAACTGCATTATACCATTCCCCTCTTATTCCTCCTGAACATTAACAAATAAACTGACAGCTGAGTGTTACCATTCTCCTTGTAATAAGGGTGGGTCCCTACACAGTCTGACACTAGCAACACTGATAGTGCATAGGCAACCAGTTGTTAATTTGGGCCTCTTGCACACAACCGTATGCCCTCCGAGATATACGGTCCGTCAGCGGGCCATATGTCCCGGAGCGGCATTGATCATGCGCACGGGAGCACACAGCATCATAGGTTACTATGATGCTGTGCACATTGTGCCGCCTGCCGGACTATTGTCCTGCACTCATTTGATCATATGAGTGCGGGAAAATAGCCCCGCGGGCGGCCCGACATTCACAGCATCATTGTAATCTCTGATGCTGTACACTCCCGTGCACACAATCAATGCCACTCCAGGACATATGGCCGGCTCACGGACCGTATATCTCGGAGGGCATTAGGTCGTGTGCAAGAGGCCTAAAGGAACGGTGCAATGTAGAGTTCTAACAAAAGATGCTCCAGAATTATTATTTCATGAAGAATACAAGTATTTACTAAATAGATATGTCAGGAGAACTAACAGGTGCTCTTTAAAGCAGGAATACCTGGATTTTTATTCTATACATCTTTAAGAGCACCCGTCGGCACAATCAATCCTATTAAACCAGGCTTGCTGTCTGGTAGGGCTGATCCTATTGATTAAAATGGTACCTGACATGTGAAAATTGTTTGTATCCCAAGAAAAATACACTACTTTTTTATGCACATGAGATCGTCAGTGTAATGAGGGGTGTGGCCAACACTGCAAAGCTGAGGAGCACAGAGAGGATAGGCCCCACCCCTTGGTGCCCTAAAGCCCTCATTTCTACACAGTGTAAAAGTGTTTCTCGGGAACCCTGCAACTGATTTTCACAAGACAGGTATAATTTTGATCAACAGGATCAACCCTACCAGGCAGTATGCCTGATTTAATAAGGTTTATCCTGCTGAAAGAGCACTAGTATAACCTATATCCCCACTGTAAAAAAATAAATTGGCATCTTAAACTTAATAACTGGTAGAACTTATAATTCTGAAGTTGCCCCACAAGGGTGGGGAAAGGAGTTCCTAATACCTCCAGGACTTTTACCGGCATTCTACTACAGAGGCAGCAACACTACTTACCGATGCTATTATGGAACTGAGGCTTAAAAGGTTAATAAAGTATTTCAATGAAATATTAACAATTCTGCTGGTGAAACATGGTAAATTTATAGTTGAATGACCGCCCTGAACCTTCATAAGACTGCATTGTCTCCCTCTCAATGTGACTGCCATATCCTGCCCTGAGCAAGGTGCACTGAATGCGAACTTGACTCTAATTTTGTAGCAACACCCAAACCAACAACGAGTCGACGCGGCAGGCCTATAGTATGATGAAGCCTCCTTGTTCAGTAGCTTGGAGCTTAATGTTCCATATGACTATAAAAAATGTAGGCCTACACTAGATACACTAAACTGCACAATGTGCACATCTAAAGGCAACTGCAGGTTAGACAGACTCCACTGACTAGACTGGATATCAAGGTTGAAAACTCTCATTTATCACCAGTAAAGTGCAGTGGAAATAGTGGACTTGAGTTGATTCACATCAGGCATTGCAGGTCACACAGGCAGATGGTGGTGCTTCTGACTGTATAGCCATAGTTGTCGGTTAGCCCTGACCTAAATATGATGATTAAACTAATTAGTTTTTGAAATCCAGTATTCATTTAGTACTTGGATATTAAATGTAAGAACATTTTATAGAGTAATCAATGAAATTCTTGACTCACATGAGGACAGAATGTCTCTGAGAACAGAACATGTCGTTACAGATTGTATCAGTAGCGGATATATATGTCCTTCTCAGACCTTTAGCTATCAATATTGTTCCTGAAACAACATAATTTAGATGTCCATCAGCTCTGCATCCTCTTCAAGAAGAATATACACACACGTGTGGAGTAGTCACCCACCCAGCACTATGACTACTACAGTAAGAGCCGTCCCGGGGCAGCTATTCACAACTATACTAAATAAACAAAATGTCAACCATCTACTGCCGCTGACACACCTGAGCTACTGGCTCCTACTTCACCCAGGCCAGGAACCTCGGTGACAGGCATCTACCACCCCTACCCCCCCCCCTTTCCCCCCACGGGAAACTTCATCGAGCATTCAGTGTACTCTAGATAGGCCATCCACAGAAAACATGTAGAGCCAGAAACCAGCAGGTGACACGGGCATTTACCCTTTTTCTCCCTATCGCATGATCCGATATCAGTTTAAATTTCCTCCCCAGGATGTAGTATCAGAGCCTTCAGGGGTAATCAAGCGCCCACTTAATGGCCAAGCATTCTCTCTCAATTATAGAATAATTCTGCTCTGCTGGGGACAGCTTTCTGCTGAGGTAACATACAGGGTGTTCCTCTTCATTTATGACCTGAGACATCACTGCCCCTAGGCCCACCTCTGATGCATCTGTCTGAATGATAAACTCTCGGGAGAAGTCCGGAGCTACCAAGACTGGCTGTCTACAGAGGGCCGACTTAAGCTTCTGGAAGGCCACTTCAGCCTTGGGGGACCACTTGATCATGGCAGACTTTCCACCCTTTGTAAGGTCAGTTAGGGGTACTGCTATTTCCACAAACTTGGGGACAAATCTCCTATAATATCCCACAATACTGAGAAATGCCTTAATCTGTTTTTTGGTAAGTGGGCGGGACCATTCTTGGATATCTTCCACCTAATTTACTTGGGGTTTTATCACCCCTCTTCCATCGATGTATCCGAAGTACCTGGCCTCTTCCCTCCCCATGGCACACTTTCTTAAAGCCGGCCTTTCTTAGCGCATCTAGGACGGCTTGATTTTTACTGAGGTGACTCTCCCAATCACGACTGAAGATCACTATGTCATCAGAGATCCTGCATTACCCTTGACATGAACTGGGTCCCCTGGTTGGTCAGGATCTCATTGGGCAGCCCTGTTCTGGAAAAAATCTGAAACAGCTCTCTGGTGATAACCTTGGTTGAAACCTTTCTCAAGGACACTACCTCAGGGTACCGGGTGGCATAATCCATTACAATAAATATATATTGATGCCCCCTAGCGGACTTCACCAAAGGCCCTACCAAATCCATCGCTATTTTCTCAAATGGGACCTCGATAATAGGCAATGGTATTAGAGGGCTTCGGAAATTTGCGACTGGGGAGGTTACTTGACACATAGGGCAGGACTGGCAATAATCCCTAATTTCTCTGTAACACCCTGGCCAATAAAACCTTTGTAAAACCCTTTCAAGGGTCTTATCTGCCCCCAAGTGTCCCCCTTAGACATGGCGGTGTGCCAGGTCCATTACCATGCATCTATATGGCTTGGGAACCACAAGCTGTTCCACTAATTCTTCACATATTTTAGTCACCCAGTACTACACGTTTACATTCATGGCAAAGTGAGGGTAACTTCCATCTCCCCCTGGCTCTTGAGGTGGCCCATTGACTAGCCCCACATTATTTAAGGCCCCTTTTAAAGTCTCATCTAGGAGTTGGGCAGTCCCAAAGTTTCCCCGAGATAAGTCAGGGACCGTCTCCTCAAGGTCAGACTCCTCCTCATTATTAGTGTTGAGCGTGAATATTCAAATCGCAAACTTTAATTGCAATTGTCGCCACTTCAAGAATTCGCGAATATTTAAAATATAGTGCTATATATTCGTGAATGCGAATAGTGTTGATCGCGAGTATTGCAATCACAAATTTATCGTGAATTTTTCCCTTAGCAACATCCCTAGCAACCAATAGGAAAGTTGCCTACTCCTTAGTGTTGATCGTTAATATTCTAATCGCGAATTTTTATCGCAAATATTTTACATTGCCGATTTTCGCAATCAAGTAAATAATGACTTATTTATGGATCACAAATTCTCGAATTTATGGCGAATATTCGGCCAAAAATGTGCAAAATATCGCGAATTCGAATATTGCCTATGCCGCTCATCACTACTCATTATCACCTACCAAGACCGAGAACGGAAATTCAGGGACCACCTCAGGGTCAATAAGCACAGGGTTGTCATTGCACGCAGGGCATTGTTGCGGTACCGCCCTGGCCCAAAGATCCCAGAACAATCCCGGCCAATGATCATCTCGTGCATCAGCCCCTGCACCACCCCTACCTGGTGAGACACCGTACCCTCCTCTGTTTTTAAGGTGACCTGCGCCACTGGGTAAACCTTGGTATCGCCATGAAAACAGGTGACTCCCAAGGTTTTTCCAGGGACCAACCTATGAGGGATACAGGCCATCAGGAGCATGACCAGGCTCCCCGAGTCCAGAAGTCCAGCTGTGGGGGTGTCATTAACGCTCATTAAGCAGAATGGCAGTTCCTTACCCAGAGTTTGGAACAGCACTACATGCAAACATAGAGCTCCGTCTCCCCACGGAACAGTCCATTTGGTCAAAGCTGAGGGGGTACTGGGCCGCCATATGTCACGGGGCATGACATTTCCAGCAGATGATGTCTCTTAGGGAAGGTCTTGGCGTTGGCTCTGGTATGCTCTTGGCCTTAGAACGTCCTTCCCAAAGAGTTTTTAGACCCTTCCTCTGACCTTAAGAGTCACTCCACACATTCCAGTATGGGAAGGTCAGAGACCCTGAGTCAGCTGTGGTATTCTCCACTGCATAATATCTCTCTACCAAGCCTACCAAGTCATTCACAGTCTGCGGGATTCCTTGTGCAACTCAGCACTGCACTGGCTTGGAGAGAGCGTGCAGGAAGCGATCCATTATGACCCGCTCCACCATTTTGAATGGGGAACAGACATCTGGCTGTAGCCATTTCAGGACGAGGTGCAGAAGGTCAAACATTTGGGACCTCAGGGGCTTGCCTTTCCTAAACCCCCATTGATGCACCCTCTGAGCCCGGACTGTGACAGTTACCCCCAGACATGCCAAGATCTCGGCTTTTAGTTTGGGGCATTCCAGCGCATCCTGCAGTGAAAAATCATAATAAGCCTTTTGGGGTTCACCTGAGAGAAACGGGGCCTATTGACCTCCGCCTATTGCTCAGCTGGTAGTCTCTCACACTCCATGACCAACTTAAAGACTGTCAGGAAGGCATCTCCGTAATCCTTTGTGGTCATTTTTTGCATGGCTTCTCGTACTGGCCGCCGTGCCCGCTGGCATTCCTCTTTACTGTGGAAAGCTCGGGTTTCCTTGACCCGGGTGGCTTCTGCCAATATGTCCATTTGGTTTTGAGGAGCTGGTTGGTCTCCTGTTGAGCTTGCTGCTGTTGGGTGCTGGCTTGCATGAGGTGCTTCACAAGATCCTCAATTTTATCTGCCTGGTCTTTTATTCTAATAGCAGCCTTAACCCAGGACATACAGTGACAAATTTTTTTTTCTTCAAAAGGTCAGTTCAGTAACTTAGGCTACTGGCCCTTTAAATGTCCAACACAAACAATTTGCCTTCCGGCCCTTTAACTTGCTGTTGCTCCTCGCAACAATTGTAGGAATCTGCCCCAATGGTAGCCTTCAGATAAGAACACAGCAGCTTTTTAGCGATGAAAGCAAAGCAACAGTTGTCTTTTATTCTTTACAAAACAATAAGGCAGTAATCGTCAGTGAGCGGGCTTTAAAGAAACAATAAAGTCCCGTATCTATAGAATCACACAGGTATGTTTTTCACAGTACCGTAAACCCACGGGGTGTATGTGGACCTTGCTTTGTCCTCAGACTTTCAGGCACTACCACTCCAGCTTAGACTCTGATCCCACACAGCACTCCACAGAGCTTCCCAGTCAGAGGGGTAATCCCCCCCCCCACCTCACACTGCTGGCTGATTTTTGTAGGCCAGTCAAGTCCCGGCCTGGAACATGGGGAGTAGTCACCCACCCAACCTCGGTGACATGTATCTACCAGCAACAATGGCCCCTTTGTGCCTTCCTACAATATATATATATATATATATATATATATATGATGCAGAAAAAGCGAACAGCACTCCAATAAAAGTGGAAAAAAGGAACTCCTTTATTCACCTGAACAGTGCGACGTTTCGGCTCCTTCAAAATAGAGCCTTTCTCACTTGAGAAAGGCTCTATTTTGAAGGAGCCGAAACGTCGCACTGTTCAGGTGAATAAAGGAGTTCCTTTTTTCCACTTTTATTGGAGTGCTGTTCGCTTTTTCTGCATTATTTTGGGGTAAGATACCTATACCTTGGAACGTGCACCCAGCAATACATTTTCTCTTTTTGACCAGTGCCGTCATTTTTCTTCCATATATATACCTGTGTGATATGTGTGTGTGTGTATATAAATATATATGTATACATGTGTGTGTATGTGTGTGTGTGTGTGTATATTGTGAGGGGTAGCTTTCTTTCCAGGGATCATCCTCACAAATACCTTCACAGACAACAGGCTTTCATGTCCCAACTGATGCTTTATTACGCCACAAGCACAAACAAACGATACAAAATCAAAACCTGCCCTTCCGGGCTTTACCTAAACACAGTATATCCCTGACTCACCTAAGTCACCGTTCACACACACAGAAACCCATGCGGCTTCCCAGCCTAATGTCCATCAGCCACCTGGCTGTTACCTCACCGGTGTCTTTCGGGGGATTGTGGTCTAGTCGTCCCCAAACCTTAGGCTAATCCCAGCCTCGTGGTCTCTCAGCACTCCCAGCTCAGACCACACACAAAACCACTGTGGCACCTGTTGCGGCCTCAGGCCTGCCCACTGATGGGAAAGAGATGGATAATCCTGCCATTCCTCTCTCCTAACAGCCATAAGGCCTGTCACTAACTCTCACTATATATATATACATATGTGTGTGTGTGTGTGTGTGTATGTGTGTGTATATATATATGTATATATATATATATGTGTGTGTGTGTATGTATATTTATATATATATATATATATATTTATTTATTTTTTGTGACATTTTTGAAGGAATTTGGTTACACAACCACCCAATTCCAGTCTAAGGAATTACACGAGAAGTACATGATTCAATATTCATCTCATTTTTTATATTTGGCTGAACATTTCAGCCTATAAATCACATGGAGATCAACAGTCTTTTCCACATAGCTGGATACTGTACACATTCAAAAGCTTTGGATACGTTACAGTGTATAGTTCTGTTAAAAAGTATTAAAACCTTTTCTTTTCTTTTCTAATATGTGAACATATTATGATTTGCTCTTCATTTAAAAAGTATATAAAGATAAATAACTGCCTTTACAATAATTAAAGGGATTATCCCATAAATGAAATAAAAAATGAAAACCATAGATAATCTACTACATGATATCTTATATATATAATATATATCTTTCTAACAAAGCCCTGTACCTCACATGGATCCAGAGATTTCCCCATTCACTGCTTCAATTTCCCTGCTAGATTTATTTCAATTTGGCTGCTCAGGGGGGTGTGCACTTTCTGCTGGAGCTGTTGGCAGTTGAAGTATGAAAACAGAGCATGTGCTTCCATCTCAGTGAGCAGGACAATGAAAAGCAAACAGAAGGTGGTGTCATACAGATTTCATTGAATACCTTAATAGCTATAATTAGAGTCGAGCAAACTTTTGTTTTAAGTTCGGCGTCCAAAGTTCGGGTTCGGGTTATCCAAGCATCCCGTTATGGATTCCGCTACCACGGACCATAGCGGCATTTGGAATCCGGGGTGAAGGACCTGGGTTGACGTCACCGTCATGTGATCAGTGCAGGGGGCGTGGCTCAGTACTGGATTGGATAAGAGGTCGTAGGCTACCACCTCTTATCTAATCCAGTACTGAGCCACGCCCCCTGCACTGATCCCATGACGGTGACGTCACCCCAAGTCCTTAGTGTTGTCCAAGGTTCGGGTTCATTGAAGAATCCCCTTATGGATTCCAAATGCCGTTATGGTCCGTGGTAGCGGAATCCATAACGGGATGCTTGGATAACCCGAACCCGAACTTTGGACACCGAACTTAAAACAGAAGTTCGCTCACCTCTAGCTATAATACATTTTTAATTACATGCAATTACATGGTCATCAATATCAAAATCCTGGAAAAACCCTTTAATTGCCCATAGCAACCAATCAGATTGATCTGTTCATTTTCCAAAGGAGCTTTGAAAAATGAAACATGGACGCTTATTGAAAGCTTAGCACCAGTGTCCCCAGTGACTGTTGTTTGGGTCAGTAAAAAATGAATATCAATTTCGGAAGGATCAGCCATTGATCATCTATTGTGTATTGAGGTGTACTCAATCTCTTGCAACTGCAGATGTTGGGGCAAAGAAGGATAAGGCATGTTGGATTTCATGTTGGAGGTGTATGGTCACTGGCGTAGGGTTCGACATAGCAGCCATAGCAATGGCTATGGGGCCCTACGCCACTGGGAGACCGGCCTGCCGGCTGAGTATTTAGGGCCGGCGCCACCCATACGCAAGGTACGCCACCTCGTAGAGCGCACTCTTGCTGGGGGCACCGGCGCTGCTCCTACCCGCCCAGTGCCGCCTCCTAGCTAATTTATTCACTGCACTTGCCTCTGTGAAATTGAAAAGAAGTGCTGTAATCTCGCACAGGTGCACTGGCAGAGGCATCGACGCTTCTCTTCAATTACACAGAGGCAAGTGCAGTAAATAAATTAGCTAGGAGGCGGCTCTGGGCGGGGAGATTTGTAGATGACACTGATGGGGGATCTGTGGATGACACTTAGGGGGGATCTGTGGATGACACTGATGGGGAATCTGTGGGTGACACTGATGGGGGATCTGTGGGTGACACTGATGGGGGATCTGTGGGTGACACTGATGGGGGATCTGTGGGTGACACTGATGGGGGATCTGTGGGTGACACTGATGGGGGATCTGTGGGTGACACTGATGGGGGATCTGTGGGTGACACTGATGGGGGATCTGTGGGTGACACTGATGGGGGATCTGTGGGTGACACTGATGGGGGATCTGTGGATGACACTGATTGGGGATCTGTGGATAACACTGTTAGGGGATCTGTGGAAGACACTGATGGTGGATCTGTAGATGACACTTAGGGGGGGATCTGTGGATGACACTGATGGGGGTCTGTGGATAACACTGATGGGGGTCTGTGGATAACACTGATGGGG
Source organism: Bufotes viridis (assembly GCA_033119425.1). Taxonomy (NCBI): domain Eukaryota; kingdom Metazoa; phylum Chordata; class Amphibia; order Anura; family Bufonidae; genus Bufotes; species Bufotes viridis. The sequence continues at coordinate 311,262,809 of CM065591.1, read as the reverse complement.
GTCTGTGGATGACACTGATGGGGGATCTGTGGAAGACACTGATGGGGGATCTGTGGATGACACTTAGTGGGATCTGTGGATGACACTGATGCGGGATCTGTGGATGACACTTGGGGGGGATCTGTGGATGACACTGATGGGGGATCTGTGGATGACACTTATGGGGGATCTGTGGATGACACTGATGGGGGATCTGTGGATGACACTGATGGGGGATCTGTGGATGACACTTAGTGGGATCTGTGGATGACACTGATGCGGGATCTGTGGATGACACTTGGGGGGGATCTGTGGATGACACTGATGGGGGATCTGTGGATGACACTGATGGGGGATCTGTGGATGACACTGATGGGGGATCTGTGGATGACACTGATGGGGGATCTGTGGATGACACTGATGGGGGATCTGTGGAAGACACTGATGGGGGATCTGTGGAAGACACTGATGGGGGATCTGTGGATGACACTTAGGGGGATCTGTGGATGACACTGATGCGGGATCTGTGGATGACACTTGGGGGGGATCTGTGGATGACACTTGGGGGGGATCTGTGGATGACACTTGGGGGGGATCTGTGGATGACACTAAGAAAGAAACTGTGGATGACACTTAGGGGGGATCTGTGGATGACACTTACGGGGATCTGTGGATGACACTTAGGGGGATCTAGGGAGGGGTGTGGGGATGTTGGGGTGGGAGGTCCTGGAAGGGTGCTTGGGTGGGAGCTCTGAAAGGGGTGGGAGGTCCGATAGGTATGTGGGGGTGGGAGATTCGGGAGGGGGGCCAATAAAAATTTTTTATGGGGCCCAGTCATTTCTAGCTATGCCTCTGTGTATGGTGATGGCGTTTTCACCTCATATGGTCACCTAAAATGGTCTTTATTAAGATGGTGTTAAAGTAGGAAAGAAAGTCTCCCAGATTGTGTTCTAATTACAATCAAATGTAATCTGTTGACCTTATAGTGACAGATCCATCTTTGACCTTCTGTTTGCCAAACTTTAAAAGATGATATTTTCCACCAAATAAAGTATAATTGTTTTTGGGGTTTTTTAAAACAAAAACTTTTTAGGAAAGGAAACTACATTAGAAAATGGAATAATACTATTTATAGAACACAAGAAAATAAAACGGAACAGATTTCAGAACATTTTCTCTCTAGTTTGACCTCATGCAATGCCAAAAAAGAAAGCAGACTATAAAATAAGAATTGATTAATCTAAAAATGGTTTCAAAATGTTCTCTGCACTAAACGTGTCCTCACATGTTAGTACTCGTAGCTATAAACAGGAAAATAAAGATATAATGCTTTCCTGTGGTGTTGCAGTCATGCCACCTGAATAATTAAATACAGAGGCAGAAAATGATAGAATAGAACACAATGTAAGTCATAATCTAAATACATCCTGCCAATTATGTAGAGCAGCCATGTATAACTCCTAACATATGCCCTGTGATACACTAAGAACTTCTAACAGCAAGAAAAGATGTTACACAAAAATGCAAAAAAAAACTCAGTCATAATATTCAGTCAATTCATTAAAAATAATAATATAAACATCAAGATCCACAGAATATTAAAACATTAAAACAAATCTGAAATATATGTCCCTTTTTTAATTTTGTGTTTAAAAGGGACAACTGCAGCAATCACTGTTGGTCCAGCTTTCAGCACTCCTGTCAAAGGCCCTATTCACACATCCGCAATGTAGTCCGCATGTATTCCGCAATTTTGCGGAATACATGCGGACCCATTGACTGTGAATGGGGCTGGGAACGATACGGAGAGCACACACTGTGCTCTCCGCATCCGATTTTGCGGAGCGCGCCGCCGATCTTCCGGTCCGCGGCTCCGCACAAAAAATAGAGCATGTCCTATTCTTGTCCGCAATTGCGGACAAGAAGAGGCATTTTCTATGGAGTTTGGGCAATGTGCGGTCCGCAAAAATGCGGAATGCACATTGCCGGTGTGTCCGTGTTTTGCGGATCCGCGGCTCCGTGGATCCGCAAAACACTTGCGGATGTGTGAATAGGGCCTAATAGCTAAATTTGCCTGGAGAAGCCACGTCCAACCACAAATTTTCCCTGGCAAATATGGTGGAAATGCAGTATTACATGGCTTCTATCTAGATGAATGACCATCTATGTAATACATGAATGTCTCAAGTTTTGTCTCGGATTTAGCTCAGGACCCCCCTACATGCCCTAAGGCCCCTTGCAGACGAGCATGACGGATTAGGTCCGGATGCGTTCAGTTAAAAATGCGCAATTTCGCAAGCAAGTTCAGTCAGTCTGTGATTGCGTTTAGTTGTTCAGTTTTTTTTTGCGCAGGTGCAATGCACATTGATGTGTTTTTCTCGCGCGTGATAAAAAACTGAAGGTTTGCAAACAACATCTCTTAGCAACCATCAGTGAAAAATGATTTTTACGCAACCCCATTCACTTCAATGAGGCCAGCGTTGCGTAAAAATCACTGAATACGAACAAGTGATGCGTGAAAAATAACGCTCATGTACACATACCCATTGAAATGAATGGGTCCGGATTCCGTGCGGGCGCAATGCGTTCGCATCACACATTACACCCGCGTGGAAATCTTGCTCGTGTGAAAGGGGCCTAAGAGGATGTACAGATGTATCCTTCCTTACCTTTTCTCTTGGATCCACATATTCTGAGATGTGTGGCATAAAATCTACTATCTAAAAAAAAAAATTTGGCCACTAGGGATGAGCGAATCGACTTTGGATGAAACATATGAAGTCGATTCACATAAAACTTCATTCCAAAATTGCAGGAGACCTCTGAGGGGCTTTCTAGGACCCAGGGAGTCTTGCAGAGCCATCTTAATTACACATAGCACACCTATAGAATAAAGTTTGTAATATACCTACCTTCCAAAGTTGTATGGATTGGGAACCCTTTCTTCTGAAAATTGAGCTTCCACTGACGTCATGCGTTTTATACCAGATGTAAGGCAGCTATCCTATAAATCAGTTAATCCTTGGCCTTGAGACATAATTTGGATAATAAATAAGCCAGCACCTCATCTGCAGACAGCTGTTTCTGGGTGACTGCCCCTCATCAGTGCAGAGCAGAGAGTACTAGCTTAGGGCTCCTTCACACTTGCGTTTTTGTTTTCCGGCATAGAGTTCCGTCGTCGGGGCTCTATGCCGGAAAAATCCTGATCAGGATTATCCCAATGCATTCTGAATGGAGAGAAATCCGTTCAGGATGCATCAGGATGTCTTCAGTTCAGGACCGGAATGTTTTTTGGACGCAGCAAATACCGCAGCATGCTGCGCTTTTTGCTCCGACTAAAAATCCTGAACACTTGCCGCAAGGCCGGATCCGGAATTAATGCCCATTGAAAGGCATTAATCCGGATCCGGCCTTAAGCTAAACGTCGTTTCGGCGCATCTCCGGATCCAACGTTTAGCTTTTTCTCAATGGTTACCATGGCAGCCAGGACGCTAAAGTCCCGGCTGCCATGGTAAAGTGTAGTGGGGAGCGGGGGAGCAGTATACTTACAGTCCGTGCGGCTCCCAGGGTGCTCCAGAGTGACGTCAGAGCGCCCCACATGCATGGATCACTAGATCCATGCGCATGGGGCGCTCTGACGTCATTCTGAGCGCCCGGAGCCGCACGGACGGTAAGTATACTGCTCCCCCGCTCCCCACTACTACTATGGCAACCAGGACTTTAATAGCGTCCTGGCTGCCATAGTAACCTCAAAGCATTTCGAAGACTGATCAGGATCCTGATCAGTCTTCTAATGCTTTCAGGCGACTTGCGTTCTGACGGATCCGGCGGGACGGAAGTGCCTGCCGGATCCTCAGAACGCAAGTGTGAAAGAAGCCTTAACTGGGTGAGAGGCCTAGGTCAGCATTTTGGGGGGTACTATCTCTCTTTATGGAAAGCGCCTTAACCCCTTAAGGACCCAGCCCTATTTCACCTTAAGGACCCGGCAATTTTAAAAAAATCTGACCAGTGTCACTTTATGTGGTGATAATTTTTAAACGCTTGTACTTATGGAAGCCATTCTGAGATAGTTTTTTTCCTCACATATTATGGTAAAATGGAGTGGAAAATTTTTATTTTTATTTATAAAAAAATATTGCAATTTTACAAATTTTAATTTCTCTACTTCTATAATAGATAGTAATGCCGCCAAAAAAAGTTATTGATTTACATTCCCCATATGTCTACTTCATGTATCGATCATTTTGGGAATGCCATTTCATTTTTTGGGGATGTTACAAGGCTTAGAAATTTAGAAGCAAATCTTGAAATTTTCAAAAACCCACTTTTTAGGGACCAGTTCAGGTCTGAAGTCACTTTGTGAGGCTTACATAATAGAAACCACCCAAAAATGAACCCATTCTAGAAACTACACCCCTCAAGGTATTCAAGAATGATTTTAAAAATGTCCTTAACACTTTAGGTTTTCCACAAGAGTTAATGGCAAATGGAGATACAATTTATTGGAAAAGTTTCCATTTTAATAAATTTTTTCCAGTAACAAAGCAAGGGTTAACAGCCAAACAAAACTCAATATTTATTGCCCTGATTCTGTAGTTTGCAGAAACACCCCATATGTGGTCGTAAACTGCTGTATGGCCAAACAGCAGGGCACAAAGTGAAGGGAACGCCATATGGTTTTTGGAAGGCGGATTTTGCTGGACTGGTTTTTTGACACCATGTTGAATTTGAAGCCCCCCGATGCACCCCTAGAGTAGAAACTCCATAAAAGTGACTCCATCTAAGAAACTACACCCCTCCAGGTATTTAAAACCGATTTTACAAACTTTGTTAACCCTTAAGGTGTTCCGCAACAGTTATTGGCAAATGGAGATGAAATTTCAGAATTTCTATTTTTTGTTACCTTGTTTAAAAAAAGTGTAATATAGAGCAACCAAAAATCATATTTATAACTAACACCTTATCCCGTAGTTTCCAAAATGGGGTAACTTTTTTGGAGTTTCTACTGTAGATGTGCATCAGGGGGCTTTCAAATGGGACATAGTGTCAAAAAACTAGTCTAGCAAAATCTGCCTTCCAAAAACCATATGGCGTTCCCTTCCTTCTATGCCCTACCGTTTGGCCATATAGAAGTTTAATATGTTTAATATGATTGGGGGCTGCAGGGGGGGTTAAAACTTAACAGTTTAGGCACATTTTAAGTCTCTGATCAGAGACCGCAGAAAGCGCTGCAAACTGCAGGTCTGAATTGACCTGCGGTTTGCAGCAATCGACGATATGGGGGGTCACAGGACCCCCCTGGGCATTGTAACAAGGTACCTGCTGAATGATTTCAGGTACCTTGTTCCGATCACTGCCGGCTGAGCAGCAGTGATCAGAAATACTCATGACATACTGGTACGTCATAGGTCCTTAAGGACTCGGGAATCATGACGTATCGGTACGTCATGCGTTCTTAAGGGGTTAATCAGAGTGAGGAGGCTTATAGGCTAAACATGCTCCTCTGTCTGCAGATGAGGTGGTGGCTTATTTACTATTTAAGTCATGTCTCTAGGCCTAATTAAAAAGTTGAACATTGACTTATAGGATAGCTGCCTTACATCTGGTTGCATTAGAGGCAGAGATTTCTAAGAGCTCATTTGCATAGTTTTTTCCCAGAATTCCAGAGAGCCATGTATAGCCTATAAGTCTCCTCGCGCCTATTAAGGTGCTCTCCATAAGGAAAGGTAGTGCCCCCAAAGTCCTTTACCAGACTTCAGGCCTGGGCCATGGACAGGATATCACTTCTGCTGTAGATATGGCCAGAATGATTCCTCTCCGTGGCACATGTGCAGGTGAGGTGGATTTAAGATCTTGCACATGCACCAGAGAAAGGAATATTTCTGGCCCCAGCAGTGATGTCCTCTCCATAGTCCAGGCTGAAAACCTTGTAAAGAATGTGAGGTTGGTGGAAGATGGATTTTAAGGAGGAGTGCCACATGACTGGGTTCCTAAACAGTCGATCCATGCAACTTTAATGATTTTATTAAGCTAATTGCTAGTAAATAGCATCATGCACACGACCGTATGTTTGGTTCACTCCGTGTGCTGTCGGCATCCATTGCTCCGTTCCGTGGCCCGCAAAAAAAATAGAGCATGTCCTATTTTTGTCTATTTTGGGGACAAGAATAGGCATCTCTATGATGGGCCGCCCGTTCCGTTCCGCAAATTGCAGAAGGCACACGGAGCGGCTTCCGTGTTTTGCGGATCCGCAGTTTGCGGACCGCAAAATATACAACGGTCGTGTGCATGAGGCCTAACACCAATATGTCTCACTTGTCCCTACAGGAAAACTGCTTATATATCATTCTGTGTAAGACAAATAGCACTGGGCCAAATATTGGATTTGTCATATTGTCTTACAGATTGTACTCTATAATACGGTACCTATTACTTAACATATCATGCATTCTATGGAAGCCTGATAGCATTCTCTCTAATCATTCTTCCATCAGTAGGATTTTATGCTTTAAGGATCCTGACTGCTGCAGCCAATCAATGAGTGACATCTTAGTGACATCAATATGCACAAAACGTGAGCATTGTTTGGTCACCACAGTCCCTTTGGATTTTCCCCTGTATAGTGCTGGTCGCATCTACTGATTGTTCAAGGAACTTCAGCAAAGCTCCACAGCATGGACGGAAGAACAGCTGTATAGGCTAAAGCTGTGAAGTAGCTACAAGTACAGGTGTGGTTTCATGCAGCAGTAAGGCCTTTTTCATAAAGATCAGTTATAAAGCAATTATTAAAGGGGGTTGTCTCATCTCGCCGTTACTAAGGCAAGATGAGACACAGTTCCGTCCACCTCATGATCGGAAAACAGCAAAGCGCTCTGGCACTCTGTTGTTTCAGTAGCTCACATTGCCGTTCATGATAGCGACTAAATGACGAGTTGAGACAACTCCTTTAATGCCTTTGTTTTAGACAAAATCACTTTTTTATTTCTCGGCTGTGCGAAGGCTTGTTTTTTGCAGGATGGGCTGTAGTTTTTATTGGTACCATTTTGGGATACATATGACTTTTTGATAGATTTTTATATGAATTTCATATAAGGTTTTTTTTTATTTACGGCATTGAGTTGAAGTAATATGATATTTTTATAGATAAATATGGTAAATATGGATGTAATGATAGCAATTATGTGTAGTTTGTTTTATGTTTATCATGTTTAACCAAATATAAATTACTGAATATGGGGAAAAAGAGCATTTTTTTTACTTGAATTTTTTTTTATTATTTTTTATTTTTTTAAGTCCCTCTTGGGGACTTGAATATATAATGATCCGATCACTGGTAGAATACGCTGCAATAGTTATCTATTAGAGCAGAGGTCGGCAACCTGTGACACGCGTGCAAGAGGTGGCACACAGACTACTTTCTGCTGGCACGCCAGCTGTCACCAAGTGACGGCAATACTTTTCAGTCTTGTCGTCATTTGTTGGATGCCCCACCGCCGCGCTGTACCTCAGAACATAATGATCTTCAGACGCGTCTCGAACAACGCGTCTGCTAGGCCTGCCCCTCACACTTCCCGCCCCGGACTCCACAGAGGAGCAATAGCAGAGAGTGGCACTCTGCTACCCTACAGGCTGGCTGCTATTGTACCTCGCTGTTGCGCATCTCCTCTTCCTCAGGACTGCCAGAAATGCTGCCAGAGGTATTTAAATGTACTGAGAGTTTGTGTGTGACCAGATTGGGGGTGGGGAGATGAGGGGGAGATGGCGAAACCACCATGTGACCTGATTGGGACTGGGGGCAGGAAGGTGAGCTTGGGGAAATGAGCATGTCACCAGATTGGGGAGGGCGGGAAGAGGTGAGCTTGGGAGATGGGGGAATGAGTATTTGGCCAGATTTCCAGTGAGGGGAGGAATGTGAGCTTGGGTATGGAGGAACAAGTATGTGACCAGATTGGGAGGGGGGCAGGAATGTAAGCTTAGGGAGATGGGGGAATGAGCACTGTGACCAGAATGAGGGAGGGAGAGGTTGGCAAACCTGAACAAGATTACTGGGGGGATAGATGAGGCTGGTTATGAAGGGAAACCAGCTTTCTGACGACGTTGGGGGATTGGGGGAAGGATTGATGAGCCTGAGAATAATTTCTAGGGTGGCGACGGGGGGACGGGACACACACAAGCTAACTGACTTCTTTGGGGGGTGCCGGGGGGATGGTCAGAATGTGATTAGTCTGTGTGTGTGTGGGGGGGGGGGGGGGAGATCAAAGTGTGATTGGTGCAGCTCTTTGGGAGTCACCAGTACATGAAGTAACCAATGTATGTCGTCCAGTGGTGTGGGAGGGCAGCCCTCAGTCACTTAAAATGATTGAGGGCGACCCAAGTATTAGAGTGTTTTGTACATGTCAGTTTTACACTGACAGCCTACCAGACCCTGCCTCTAGGGGGCCTGAAGGGGAAGAGAGGAAGCCCCCTCCCTCTATAAACCCATTAGATGCAGCAGTCGCTATGTAAGGGGTTAAATGGCTGGGATCGGTGCTAGCCCTGATCTTGGCCGTTGCTGCAGGGTGCCAATTGTATGTTACAGATGGCACTTGCCATTGATCGCTATACTGTAAATGAACAACATGGTGCATGAACAAGCCGCTTGCCATGCTGCAGATTTATGATATGACTTTGGAAGGGATTTGACTATAGAGAAACAGCTTTCATTTGGAAATCCATTTACAGTTTCAACCAGATCCTTGAGGATCTAATGATGTTCTAATTAGGAAGGGTTGCATTGCTTCCATTGGGAAGTTGGGATCTTAATAAAGGAAAAATGAGAAAGCTGAAGACAGCACAAACCTGAGACATAACCTTGTAAATCCTAAGACTGGTTCATGCATTCTAGCTGTTGTAGATTACAGTACAGAACCGGTGTTATATTGTAGTACATAGGCCCAGATTTACTAATGTATCTGCACCAAAAATGTGTCTAAAATGTGGTGAAATTTACTGCATAGTTGGAAGGGGTGTGGCTTTATGGGGAAGGGATGAGACCTAAGAGGCACCGAAATTGTGCAACATATTTGTAAGCCAATAAAGTCAAAGTAAGCCAACCAATAGTTGGTACAGAGTTAGGCAAAAGCATCTATTCCTGCACCAGGTTCATCATCCAGTCTGGGCCCCTGTGATGAATCTGGTGCAGGTCTAGACAGCCTACGTTTATACCACTTATAAGATTAGTAAATCTGGGCCATGGTATTGAAAACAAAACCTTTAAAATACTATTTCTGGCATATGTGAGGCTTTTTCCTCAAATGACTTTAATGGGAAAATACAGATAAAAACTATAATTTAACTTGACCAATTCTACTACATATTCCGCTTCCACCTACTGTTTTCATTGCATTTGGTACATTGCCTCATGACTGCCCTGGAACAAGTTGTGATCTGATAAAACAGTGTAGCGGTATGGCAAATGGTGTGTAACTGCATTTATCAGATTAACTTTTATATATATGATCAAGCTTGTTGCCCTTAGGAAGAACAACCAAAAAGCTGACGCCAGGAAATGATGTGGAGCTAAACATTCCTGCAACATGAACATTTAAGAAAATTGAAAACTGAAATGCTTGTTGTGTCCTCAACCAAAATATTTTACACTCATTGACACAAAAAAACAATTCAGAGAGAAATGTTGAATTGCTGCAGAATTCGGCATGCAGTTATGTAAATGATTGCAAGTTTGGTTTGATTAGACACCGGGGCTTGCCATAAGAGGACATAAAAGTGCTTTCCCTGCTGCCCATAAAAAGGCTCTCAGTGGCTACTTTTGGGTAGTGTACCTCTTGATTAAAGAAATTGTTGACTTGTAGACATGCCTCTACAATGCACTTGAAGATATTTTGCCCAGTCAAAAGACTTTGAGTGTGGGCACATTATTGGACTAGCAGGGGCAGGATGGTTGTTTTGACAAATTCCCTACAATCTAGGCTGTTGTAACCTAGAGGTGTTGGGAGCAGTGGTTACATGAGAACTGTGAACTGGCTGTGGAGGATACCAGTAGACAGGATTTTATGGTTCACTGACAAGCACCAGTAGCTCTCATCATTTTGCTGTACCTTCATTACACATCCCTGTCTCTGCCTAGACCACTTCCAGGGCTCAGCAGAAGGAACTATGGTGTCACGGTGACCATTATGTTTCCTGTCATTGACAGCCATCCATGTCTGCTTCATTTGCAGTGGTGTTGTGCATGAAAACACTTGACTGCTAACTGGAACTGTATCAAGTTCAGTGATGAATCTAGGTTCTGGGAGCACTCCAATCCTGCCTTTGCTGATGAATGACACACTGCCCCAACTGCTGGCGTGCTGATCTGGGTAGCCATCGCATATGGCAGTTGGTCACCCCTAGTACTGATACAAGGGACACTAACAGCTCAGCGATATGTGCAGGGTATCCTACCACCACACGTGTTGCCTCTCATGCCTCTCATGGCAGGATTTCCAGCTGGCATTTTCCACGATATAACACTTAAAGCAACGGCTTTCTGTGTCTGCCAGATTACAACACTTCCTTGGCCTGTCTGGTTGACAAACTTATCACCAATCATTTATGGAAGCAGCTGGGATGCCAGCTTCAGCAACCTACAAGAGTGCAGGATCTACAGGCCGAGCTGCAACATCTGTGAGCAAATGTGCCACAAGCAGGGGTGTAGCTATAGGGGGTTCAGAGGTAGCAGTTCCTACTGGGCCCAGGAGCCTGAGGGAGCCTAAAGACCCTTGTGCCACAAGAAGACACTGGAATTATAGAAAGTCCACTGGGAGGGCTCTGTTATAGATTTTCCACTGGGGCCCAGATTTTTCAAGTTACACCTCTGGCTGGAGGCAAGAGGTTAGGTCAAGAATTTGGCATGGGGAAAGGAGTGTCGTGTTAATTTTCGCCTCAGGCACAAAGCACTGGCCACAAAGCACTGAAGGAAAGGGGCCCAAGGTGAAGTCTTGCACCAGGACCCATGAGCATTTAGCTACTCCCCTGGCCACAGGATATCATACAGAACCTGTATGCCTCCATTCCCAACTATATCTGATTTTATACCCAGGTCAGAGGCGGCCCAGCAAGGTACTAGAGCCTCCTTTCAACAGTTTTCCTCAGTAAATGTATCATTAATCACTTACATATATCATTACATTCAGACATATTCAGTTTCATTCGATTCCTACAACTCCTTCTTGGTGGGATACAAGTGCAATATAGTGTAAAGTGTTTACCATTAGAGTGGAATCACATCTGCAGTCTTTTCTTTATGTATGTCCTTCTCGATGGATATATTTCTGACATATTCAAACATTTTGAATATAAGTTTTTTCCTTGTTTTTTCCTGTTCTAAAACCATAAGGCCCGTTCACACAGTGGAAAATCCGACGTGTATTCCACTGCAGAAGTTCAAGGTTTTCAGAGTTCAAGGTTTTTAGAGTAAATGCAGCTAAAACGTGAGTGGCTACCCGCAGTGGTGTGATGAAGGGATGAATTTTCTGTGCTTAAGAAGCTATTTTATTCAAAGGTCTAAAACTAAATAAATAATATATTACTGAAATAAAGGGAAAAATTGTACCATACTAATCACTATAAAAAAAAAATGTGTTCACTATATTGTACAGTTTAATATGATTGGAGGAATACCAAATACAGTTTTGTGATGTTACAAAAACTTTAACTGGTTTTTGCTTCATTATTTTTTTCAGTAACAATAACTTTGTAGAAATTTGTAAGTTTTACCATAAAAGAAAAAAGCTGGAAAGTAAAAATTCTATTCTTGTGCCAAAACTTTTACTATAAAGATTATTTGATAGGTCTCAGGAGGATTTGAACTGCAGACCTTCTGTACAGTAAATAGCTGCCTTACCCATTCCTCCATAAAAGAGGCCTGATGTAAATGTGGGATTTTTAATGTAGTGATTGGTGAACAGTATAGATAAAAATGTGGGGGGAAGGGGGGGTACATGGTTTGCCTATATGGAGCCCTGAAATTCCTGATGGCAGCCCTGGATCCAAGCCTGCTTGAAGCCCTGCTGGAAAAAGAACCCTGCCTAAGACCTCATGCACACAGCTATTGCCTTTTTTGCAGTCCTCAAATCAGCAAAACGCAGATACCGGTCGTGCGCGTTCCGTATTCAACAATGGACAAGAATAGGACATGTTCTATTTTTTTGCAAGGCCGCAGAGCATACAACTGGATGCAGACAGCACACAGTGTCTTTTGCGGCCCCAATGACATGAATGGGTCCGCATGTGATCCGCAAAAAATGCGGATCGGATGCTGGCCAAAACCACAGTTGTGTGCATGAGGCCTAAGACACATCATTGCTGACATCACATCTACAGGGCAGGGTCCAGGACAAACAGTAGAACACCACCCTGAAAGGCAAGGTCAATGATAACGTTGTGTCTATAGGGCAGAGTTTTACAAGCATTCCCATGCCTCAGATGTGGATGTGATGTCATCGGGACAGGAAACGTGACCAGGAATGCAACAAAATCCCCAACAAACCCTCATATGGGTATATTGTGACATATATTTGAATTTCTGTAATTTCCACCACTGATAAATATACCATAATGGTAGGTTCTCACGTAGGTTTTTAATGCCAATTTCGTAAACTTTTTTTTACTGGCAATTTTTGTACCTGTGGTTTTTCTCCAGATGTTATCTGAAGGTCTATGGGAAACAAAGGACACACAAGATTTTTTTTATACTGGCGTTTTTGACTGCTTTTAGTAAAAGTCTATGTGCTGGAAGAGAGCCCCTAACCCAAGCCATATCTATCACAACTTCATTAGGTCACCTGCACAAAAATTCCCAAGCAGAAAAACCACAGCATAGTATAGTACCAGCAAAATGTATAGGATTACAGAAATCTCATGTACACTTTGTAGATTTTTTCTGTGCAGAAATTGATCTGCCGTGCTGATTTCTATATCCACAGCATGTCAATTATGTTTGTGGTATTAACTGGGGATTTCACTGTTTTCCAATGAAGGGTGAGATCTGCGGCAAGACTGCATGAAATCTGCACCAAAAACCAGTCGGGGGAGATTAGGGGCAGAAACGCACAGAAATCTGCACAGAAATTCGAGCAGATCTTATGTGCATTCACTTGCACCTGTGTGCAGGTGGCCTTAGTATTCACTGCACTAAAGTGAATACTAAAAAGTAGGGATGAGCAAATTGACTTCGGATGAAACATCCAAAGTCGATTCACATAAAACCTTGCTTCAATACTGTACGGAGCGAGTGCTCCGTACAGTATTAGAATGTATTGGCTCAGATGAGCCAAAGTTATTACTTCGCAAAGTCTTGCGAAACTTCGCATATTAACTTCAGAAATTGATTCAGACTGTAAAAAAACATTTCCCGAACTCAGGTTCAGTCCCTTCTAAATCAATTTCTGAAGTTATTAGGATCCATTCACACGTCTGCAAAATAGATCCGGATCCGCTCCGCAACGTTACAGAACGGATCTGAACCACCCATTCATTTTCAATGGAGCCAGAAAAGATGCGGACAGCACACAGCACATTCGTTCTGCATCCGCACTTCCGTTCCGCAAAAAATAGAACATGTCCTATTCTTGTTCTCAGACACGGACAAGAAAAGGCATTTCTATTACCCTGGGTTCACACCTGAGCGTTTTTGAGACGCGCGTTTTACGTGCATTTTTGTCGCGCGTATTACAGCGCGTTTTTGCAAATAGGGAACGCGCGTCATACCTACATATCTACACTTTAACGCGTGTTAAACACGCATTTTACGCGCGTTTTACACACGTTCCCATTGAAGTCTATGGGTGAAAACGCGCGACAAAACGCCCCAAAGAAGCTCAAGAACTTATTTGAGCTTAGGGCGTTTTACAGCGCGCTCCGTACAGTATTGAAACGAAGTTGTATGCGAATCGACTTCGGCTGTTTCATCCGAAGTCGATTCGCTCATCCCTACTAAGGCTTTATGCACACGATCCGCAAAAAACACGACTGACGTCTGTGTGCATTCCGTATTTTGCCCTACGGAACAGCTGGCCCCTAATAGAACAGTACTATTCTTGTCTGTAATGCGGACAGGACATGTTCTATTTTTTTGCTGAACAGAAATACGGACATACGGAAACAGAATGCACACGGTGTAACTTCCGTTTTTTAAAATGAATGGTTCCGTATACGGTCCGTAAAAAAACGTCCGTAAAGAAAATACGTTAGTTTGCATGAGCCCATAAGGCCCCATTCACACGTCCGCAAGTGTTTCGAGGATCTACGGATCCATGGATCCGCAAGACACGGATATCGGCAATGTGCGTTCCACAATTTGCAGACCGCACATCGCCGGCACTATATAGAAAATGCCTTTTCTAGTCTGCAATTGCGGACAAGAATAGGACATTTTCTATTTTTTTTTCGGGAACGCAATTGCGGACCCGGAAGGGCGGATCCTCAATTGCGGACCCGGGCGGGACATCGTCTGTCCCCATAGGAATGAATGGGTCCGCAATTCCATTCCGCAAAGTGCGGAACAGAATTGCATACATGTGAATGGGGCATAAGACTGCCAGCCTTATTTGGATGTGTGATGTTCCAGCTGGGAGGGGAAGGAGATGCAGGGACCTGATGCTATAGACCAGAAATCAGCAACCTTCGACACTCTAGCTGCTGTGAAACTACAACTCACAGCATTCACTCTTACTCGTCTGTTCTTGTAACTTCTGTAGAAGTGAAAGGAGGATTCTGGGGGTTGTAGTTTCAGAACAGCTGGAGTGCCGGAGGTTGCGATCCCTGCTATAGACACCCCCTGTGAGTGTTGCCCTGGGATGTAAATACAGGGTGGGAGTCACAATTATGCGGTAGGGGTCAAAATACACACATCTGACTTATATAATGCAATAAGTTTCAATGCAGCAGTTTTTTTTTGTATAACCAGAAAAATCCTTTAACCCTACGCATTGCAAAGGGTGTAATCCATGATAGAAATTCACAGCATAAATTTAGATGCTGCAGATTTAACCCCTTCCCCCTTTATGCATTTTGAGCCTTAGGCTGGGTTCACGTCACCCGTGGGAAAAAAAGTACTTCGTGTAGGATGTTTTTTCCATCTAAAATAATGCATTTCAGATGGAAATGGTTAAAACGAATGCAAAATGTGCAGAACTGAGCACAGCGGATGCTTAAAATACAGGATACGTTTTCTGTTTACTTTTCTGTTGTCCTGACGGATCAGTAGAACGGAAAACTAAATGGTGATGTGAACCCGGCCTTAGTGATTAAGCATTTTTATTTTTATTTTTTTATCATCGTATTCCAAGAACTATATAAGTTTTTTTTTCCATTGATGTAGCTGTATGGGGGAAGTTTTTTGCAGGACGAGTTGTAGTGTTTTTTTGCAGGACAATTTGTAGTTTTTAATAATTTGGCGGCACATAATTATTGATTAACTTTTATTAATTCTTTCTGGGGAGAAATGGAAAAAACAGCAATACTGCCATCATCTTTTTTATATTGTAAATTTTGTGATGTTCATAATAAACATGATAACTTTATCCTCTTGGTCAGTATGATTACACTGATAGCAAATATTTATAGTTTTTATTTTAAATTTTACTGCTTATTCTCCAAACATTCTCACTTTGCCGCATCCCACGACCCATAAAAAAAAATTTCTACAGAGATGTGTAATGGCTTGATTTTTGTGGAACAACTTGTAGATGTTATTTGTATCATTTTGGGATACATAAGACTTTTTGATCGCTTTTTATGCCGTTTGTGTTGTGGATAAGCATAAAACAAAAAAAGCAATTCTATTTTTTATTTTTACGTAATTCACCGTGCAGTATAAATTACATGATCATGGCATCATCCAGGTAGTTATGGATGCAGCAATACCAAACGTGGAGAGGATTTTTTTTTCTTTATTTTTTTTTAATTAAAAAAGCTCTTTTTTTTTGAAGATTTTTAAAAATAATTTATTTAATTCTTTATTTTACCACTTAGTAGTCCCACAGGGGAAATTTGATCCTTCGAACAATTCCATAACTTTTGTAGTACAGTATATTACGTTATCAGTAGGCTACTGACAGGCAATCTATTAGGCTGTGCCTCTAGCATGGCCTAAAAGGCAAACACAGAAGGCAGACCTGGGGACCCCTGGCTGCTTGGGAAAGACATCGGCATCCAGCAATTGCAGCGGTGTTGATGGTTGACAGTCGGGGCACCCTCTCTCGGAAATTACTTAGATGCAGTGGTTGCTATTTACCACTGCATTTAAGGGGTTAAACAGCAGAGATTGGTACTTCTGCCATTAGAATAGGAGCCTGGCTGTCATAAGAGAGCTAAACTCCTGCTCTTCCCTCCATGGGGGACCAATGCAGCCCTTAAGACTAGGCCATCGTAAAAAGGCCTAACCTATGACCACTGTAAAAAGGTGTGTCTGTGGTCATCAAGAAGTTAAAGTTTGCACCAAAAGTCAATTTGGATTCCACACCTTTTTTTTCATTCAATATGGCTGGGTTCACACGAGCGTGTCCGGATTAGGTCCGGATGCGTTGCGGATGCGTTCAGTGAAAACTGTGCGATTTCACAGGCAAAGCCATTCAGTTTTGCCTGCGATTGGGTTCAGTTGTTCAGTTTTTTCCGCGCGGGTGCAATGCGTTTTGACGCGTTTTTCACGCGCGTGATAAAAAACTGAAGGTTTACAAACAACATCTCCTAGCAACCATCAGTGAAAAACGCAAAGCACCCGCACTTGCTTGCGGATGCAATGCGTTTTTCACGCAACCCCATTCACTTCTAAGGGGCTAGGGCTGCGTGAAAAACGCAGAATATAGAACATGCTGCGATTTTCACGCAACGCACAAGTGATGCGTGAAAAAAAACGCTCATGTACACAGACCTATTGAAATGAATGGGTCAGGATTCAGTGCGGGTGCAATGCGTTCACATCACGCATTGCACCCGCGCGGAAAACTCGCCCGTGTGAAAGGGGCCTATATAGAAGTGGAGCTTATGGAGCACAAAGGGCCACAAATGTACCTAATTTAATTAGGTGCATCTTGCTCCAGCTCAGAGAAATCAAGACTGGCATATGGGAACACCAGTCTTGATTAATTTTCCTCATTGGGTTTCAAAGACAGCCCTTGACTCAAAGGGCTGCACACAATATACATATATTGTTTCTAGCATAACAAACACCTATTTCATTATTTTCTGCTCCCATGTTTCCCCTGCCGTAAATCTGTGCTGTTGGGAGCAGACCGTGAACAAAATGAGTCTCCTTCCCCCTCTGGCAGCTGACCATATAAAATGCTTTCTTACTTCCCCTGCAGAAGGAGTCTTTTCAGCTATGCTGCCATGTTACTGCATAGGCTCTGGTTCTTAGCTTTCTTTGCCCTGCTTAAAAGTGATTTCTAAGGCTGTTCTGCAGTGAACGGACGATTACCATGCAGACTACTGGCTGTACTAAGAGTGACTGGACATGTGTATCAGTTGCCTACTCTGCCAACTGTCCAATCTGTCCGCTGGGCCATGTATCCTTGTATGATAGTTGTGTTGTGGCTTTTTCTAAGATCCTGATAATCGTACCTACTGTACTGTCATTCTACTATATTGTTCTACTGGTATTGTATTTGCAACTCAACGTGACCTACAGTATCCATCACTTGGCACACAGTTACACAGGCTGGAATGTATGAGAATACACAGGCAACAAATATATGTTTATCCCATAATGCAGCCAGTGCAATAAAATAAAAATTGTCCAAGAGGTTGTCCAAGGGATTTTTTTAGAAGCAAAATAGGTTAAAAATAAATATAATACGCATTAGTCATCTCACCGATGCCTTGCTACTGCTGTTCTGACACTGTTGGTCTCGGCTTTTTGGTCCCATCTCGACACAGGAAATTCCCACTCAGCCAATCACTGATTGAGGTGGATCACAGCTGCCACCAGTGATTGGCTGAGCAGGCATTTCCTGTGTGACGAGATGGAATCAGGAACTGGGCCAGTAGGCATTGGAACGGCAATGGTGTTGAGACGGTGAGGTGTTTTCCTGCCAGACAATAACCCTTTAGTTATATAATCTTTTCTACTGGCATTGCATGATTCATAAATCTTCCCTCGTTCTATTATTTAACACAAGGAAAAGTTACTGAACTAAAACAGTGGTGGAGGCCAAACAACCACTTACTGCCCTGGGCAAATGTAACTAATCCAATCCTGAAAGTGCTCAGTGGCAAGCAGGTTTCATTAATAAAATATCAACCCTAAATTTAAAGAACATGCCTACATGGATTCATAGCCAGCTTACTAGACAGATTTCATCCCACGCATCTTTACCTGCAGCTTATCGAGGCAATAAACTACGGCTTCACTGCCAAAAACCACAAATCCTCAACAAGGAAGCTCTTTCATTCCAGTAATTCTGAAAACATCCTGAAGCAGGAGTAAAGCTGAACACACAGGGGGAGATTCGACAAGGCTTTTATGCATTAAAAAGTTGCAAATTATGGCCCACACAATGCTTCCACCATAATTAGTGACTTTTTTTGCTTCTTGCCATTTTTATAAAGCCCCTTAGCAGGAAGGGACAGAGCATCCATAGCCTGCTATATTTACTATAATTTACACTAGAAATTGGATTAAGGGGTTCTCCTGGAACTAATAAAAAATAATACTGAATATACCTAAATGTTAATTTACTATAAACACATTTCCAAACAGCTTTTATTATTTATAAGGGCTTGTTTTCTCTAGAGGGCAATCATCCGATCAAATAAAATAGCTGTTGACCTATTAGCGCGCGCAAAACCTGTGGGGGACAGACTGGTGGGGTCTATGGTAATATAGCAGAGTGCACCCGCTGCTGCTCCTTAGCCACAGACTCCACCAGTCTGTCCTCTCTGTGCTTTCACTTGATTTATTCCTACACACAGAGCCAAAGATGTTATCAGCTGTGTTATTAGCTGATCGTAATTCATGACAGGCAGAGCCATGAGGAGAGCTGAGACAGCTCTTGAGCTCCCTGCTTTGAACTAACAGGTCAAGCTGTTAGGACGGGTTTTGCGAGCGCTAATGGGGCAGCAGCCATTTTATTTCCCCTGATGCTTGCCCCCTAGAGAAATTAAAGGGGCTGTCTCATCACAGACAATAGGGGCATATCGCTAGTGTGCCCTTGAACACTTTGGGGGCTCCGTTCCAGCGATGGAACCCACACATATAAGACAATGGGGGCTTATCCTAACGATATACAGCCATTGTATGTGATGAGGGAATCCCTTTCAGCAATTATAAACATAAATCCCATTTGGGAATGTGTTGATAATGCTATACATTTGAGTTTAGGGCGCAAGGAGTGCCAGAGACACATCAAATTTTTGAAGACGCATGTACGCTACAGTTAATGTATTAATAGGAGTTGTATTACAATGCTTTTAGAAAATAATCCGTACTAACAATACATAAACCAAAAATATTTCATTGATAGAACATAGCACAATTTTATTTTTATTTTTTTATCGGCTTCATACAGAGTACACCTTGGCATGAAATCCATATGGAAGTAGAGTAGGGTGCTATCTCTATGGATGTTGTACCACAGATCTGTACAACTCGGGGTCATAAGGAGCTGTAAGATTGTTGTGTGCATATCATGCCTTATTAAGAAAAGTATGAATCCTAAACAGAGGAAATTATGCAGTAAAGATTCTGGTTATGTTCAGAAGTGCTGAAACTGTGTTGTGGATTGAGCATCGTAAATCTGCAGAAATTTACAGTGGAATACATACAGGTGAGGTTTTAAAGCCCCCCCTGTAGTCGAAAAAATCTAGGAAAATATGCATGTTAGAGATTTGCCAGATTTTTCACTAAGTACAGTTTGAGAAAAGTTGTGGATTTTCACATTTTTTACCTTTTCAATACATTTGAGACAAAATCTGTGGCATAAAAAGTCACCTTACATCTCATTCACTTTTTTGCCATATTAAACCCACATGCTAATATGTAGTCATATTAAACCCATATGAAACATTTTTAGACAAGTTACAATAAGCCTTGCGATAAAAATATAAGCAGTATCTAAACTAAGAAATATGGTGAATCAAAGGAAACCCATGCTGAAATACTGTAAACCTGACCCGAAAAAGAAAAGAGTGTCCTTGCTTAACATGCATCAGAGAGGACACGTTTCCGCCGGCCGCCTCTTGAACTGGCGGCATGCTCCATGTACGTGTTTTGAGAGCCCTGCTGAGCTAAAGACAGTTCACGTATCACTTCAAAAGACAAATGCTGCTGTGAAGGGGCTGCACAGGCGATGTTGCCATCAGGATGATACCCTTGTGCTTTTCACAACCTATACACATTACATAATAGGAAAATGGGGTGTTTCAAGCAGCATTAGCAGCACATTTACACGATATCTTCTTAGTTTGTTAGGCAGGTCAATATTATATCCTTGGAAATGCTACAGATTTCTACTTGTGCTTTGGAAATTCAGCCACAATGAGATCCTACTAACAGCCTACCTTTCCCATAACTTGGAGAGCAACACTACAGCTAACTGGGAAGCCGCTATATTTTCCTCCAGGCTTCTTATTTCTGCCGAATACATTAACCATCGGTTCCAGAGCCAGGACTGGAGAAATATTTTCTAAAATATGCATGTCCCAAGAATATGAAAGTGTTCCTATCATAAAATTTATATTTGCAAAAAAATCTGTTCTAAGTTGTAATAATAAAAAAAAACATTTTGAAATGACATTCTTCTAGTGCTCTAGTGTCTGTGGCTGCTCCTTCTTGATAGCCAAAGACGTTATATAAAAATTCCAGGGGCCCACGTCTGATTATGAGAAAGGAATCTGTTACTGTGAATAAGCCTTATTAGGTGCAGTGCTACATGAGTATTACTGCAGCTAAGGAGTCTGGATAATTTTTTCTTTCTCATACTACACCCCCATTTGCACCCTCAAAGCTCAGCTGAATTACATTTCCAGTACTGCTAAGCCATGCACACAAGATGGATAGGACTTCCTGAACACAAGTTCAGCAGTCCTAACAATGTGTTACATTGGAGCTTTGGTGGTGCACAGTGGGGGCATGGGAATAAATGGAGGAATTTGAGAAAAAGGACGATTTCACACAAGGGTATTTAGGGCAAGAAATATGCTCCTTGTGTCGGAGGTATTTCCCATCCTGAATGCTGCTCCTATGACATGGACCCACAGCATTATAATGGTTTATAATGCTGTGTGCTCCTGCCTGATGTCGTCTAATGACTTGTACTCACATAATGCTGTCAGGAAATATGATTAGAGTTGAGGTCAAGTTGTGTATTGTTCAGTCAGCAGTTCAGTCAATAGCGTGGTGCTCACATCTAGGGAAGGCGTCCCATGCAACAACGACAAAAAAGACTGGCACTCAAAATAACTTTGCAATCCAATCCTTCTCAATTTATTGTCACATAGAAAAAAGTACATGTGCGTGTTTCAGCTCAATCTAAGGCTCAGATTAAGTCGAAACCCATCACATGTAGTTTTTTCTATCTGATAAAAAATTGAGAAGCATTGGATTGCAAAGTTATTTTGAGTGCAGGTCTTTTTCATCGTTGTTGCATAGGACGCCTTTCCTAGATGTTAGCAAAGTTGCAGTGAGTGCCGATTTTTTCTTCTTCATTAGAGATGAGGTCAGACAAGAGTACACAGCATTATAAATCATTATAATGCTGTGGGTCCATGTCATAGGAGCAGCATTCAAGGCGGGAAATACCACTGACACAAGTAGTGCATGCACTGAATATGTTCGTGTGAAGTTGGCCTAAAAAGTAGTGATCCAGACCCCCTATCTGCAGTACTACACATGTACTACTACACGTAATAGGGCTTAATCCAGGTGACAAAATCCCTTTAATTAATAGGATCCTCCGGTCCGAAACTCCAGCATGGCTGTTCCGGCAGACAAGCTGAGAATCGGCCACATACAAACCGCAGCATGCAGTCTATCTGTCGGAATGCGTACGGATCTCCGCCAGACCCTATTATACCTAATGGGGTTGGCGTACATTTTGTCCGCATCTGGAGAATCAGCCGGATCTGGACAATTCCGGCAGGCTGCTGGAACAGCCTGAATTAAAATTGGAGGTGAGAAAGTAGCCTAAGGTCTTGTTCACATGGGGATTTTTTTCTGGCAGAATTTGGTATGGAATCCAAGCCAAAAAGCCGCCATCAGCAGCAGGCTATCTGTCTTCCATTGTTTTCAACGAGAAGCTGTGCCGCACATAAAGTGGCATGTTGTCTGGAAGGACACCACTGAAAACTGAGGCAGGTGTCCACCTTATGTTTTGCTCCTTTAAATGGGCTACAACATGAACAGATCCATGGCATTTAAACGGAAAAAAACTTGCCTTTGCAAAATCTGCCATGTGAACTAACCCTTATGATTGCATGTTTCCATTTACTACAAAAATTATTTGCAAGATAAAAAAATTGTTGGATTGGTGGATGTGTGACCATCGATCCACTCACTGCCCTTGGGACTGCCAAGTACGGCGCTTGGCTACCTCTGACAGTCTCTTTGAGGTTATTGGAGCTACTGGTCACACATGCACCATGTTCATTCACACAGGGTGTGACATTGCCTAAGAATACTATTGTTTTCTCAGACAGTGACGCATTTCAACTTTATGAAAATTAATTCTTGCTTTATTGTCTTTCAGAAAGACCATTGGCCAAACTGCAAATTAAAAGGTAATAATAAAATACCTTAAAGACCAAAATTCACCAACTAAAATCCAGACAGAAAATTAGTTTAATCCACCTCCCTTTATATGGTGTTTTTTTTTTTTCTGCTTGCAAATTTTTAAAACTGTGCCAAAGAAGCAAAGTTCATTCTTGGTGCAGATTCTTTGATGAATCCACATCTAAACTTCCCACTGAAATGGGTAGGATCAAAAACCTTGTCAAAACCAGGTTGAGTTTTGAAGCAGACTCTGCACAAAAAAAAACTCTGTGAACCTAGCTTTACTTATCATCCTTGAGACTGAGGACTGCAAAACTACCTAAGACAAAAAAAAAGTTGAATCGTTGGGACGCCCTTGAGAGCCCCTCTACAATAATTTTTCATGGTACTTTATAACACTTGATACATCAAAACAATTCATCCAGGGTCCTCAACTCCACAATATCACTCGATGTGGAGCAAGACACTATCATGCATTCTGCAAAGTTATGGTATGAATTTGGGGAATTTTATTGATCAGTCCAAAATGTTTTAAATATTATTATAGTATGAAAACCAAACACTGTAAACTGCCTATAAATACAGACATATAGGGGAAGGCATTCACAGAATTGTAAAAATGAGAGATACAAGTTATTGGAACATTAATACCCAATTCAGATGTTATATGGTCAAAGTCTGTGGAAGAATTTTTCAGTAAATGTTTATGACTTTCATATTACATTTACACCTTTCCAGTCGCTAATGTTTCATCCCACTTTATGTACTAATATAAAGACGGGCATGAAATAAATTGCATGGTTCAGCTCACACTAAATACATTTAAGGTCTCCAAACCTCTACCATAAATTACATGTTATGCATGTTATTAGTTCTCGTGGGCAGGGTCCTCTCCCCCGCTCCCCCGCTGCACCAGTCTGTTAGTAAATTCATGCTTATTGTACATAGGGTGCATGTTGCTTATTGTACATAGGGTACATATTATGTACTGTATGTATTCTCCCTCTTAAAGGTGCTTTCAAATAAATCATAATCATAATACATGAAATGACTGTATAGTACAATAATTCAGAAATTTGGGTTTATCTCTATTACTGTATACTTGTGCTACTCTGCCAACCTTTGTAGACTTACCTAGCAGAGAGATATAATCTGACATCAGCTAAAATAAATGGAATTTCCCTTGAGGGTCTGTCTGGTTCTAATGTATATTATACTGCTTTTTAGCGATCGGATTATAAAATAGTTCATTGTGAGCCTTATGGTTTATCAAATAATGTCACCTGGCATGTTCACTAAAGTGCATGATCAAATGGGAGTTAATAAAGTAATAGGAACAAAAATACAGTAGATGCAGCACTCCAAAGCGAGTAAGGGGGTCATTTATTATACTGAAAAACACCTATATTAGGAATATTTCAGGCGCAGATGGTGGTGCAACGCTATGTGCGACTTCTCCCCGCTCACAACAGGTCTAAAATTGTGGGCATGGCGTGAGCAGGGAAGGGTACTGGCAGGCAGGCCCATCTCATTCATCATTTTCTACGCCTGGTTTAGGCGTGAAAATGGTCTGAATGTAAGCCAGCTAAGAAGCTGTCTTACATTTAGGCTGGCGCTGGATGCGTTGAAGTTATGGAGAGGCCTGGGCCTCTTCATAACTTCTGCGGATCCACCACCAGCTATGAGCTTTGGTAAGACCAGCATCTAAAACACTGGTCTTAATAAATGTGCCCCTACGTGACCATATCATGTCCCATTCACTCTCAGAACATAAGATAATAACCTGTTAACCCTTGACCAGTCTACAGTAGAGTTGAAGGAGATTCCCAACTTAAAACACAACATATCAAAGGAAATTTGCTCTGCTACTCACCTATTTCCTTAAAGAGGACTTTTCATTACCCTAAAAAATCTGAACTAAGTATACAGACATGGAGAGCGGCGCCCAGGGATCTCCCTGCACTTACTATTATCCCTGGGCGCCGCTCCGTTCTCCCGGTATAGGCTCCGGTAACTTCAGCTCTTCGGCTCAACTGGGAGGAGCCTGCCCTTCCTCTCCTGGGCGTCTCCTTCTTCCAGGCTGTAGCGCTGGCCAACCTCAGCGCTCAGCTCATAGCCTGGGAGGTTTTCCTCTCCCAGGCTATGAGCTGAGCGCTGCGGTTGGCCAGCGCTACAGCCTGGGAGAAGGAGACGCCCAGGAGAACAAGGGCAGACTCCTCCCAGTTGAGCTGAAGAGCTGAAGTTACCGGAGGACATACCGGGAGAACGGAGCAGCGCCCAGGGATGATAGTAAGTGCAGGGAGATCCCTGGGCGCCGCTCTCCATGTCCGTATACTTAGTTTAGATTTGTTAGGGTAATGAAAGGTCCTCTTTAAGGGGGCGGTCCAGGAATAAGGAGTTTTATAGCTAATGCTCATTCCCTGGCTCAGTAAGTGAAAGATTTATACTTACCTGCTCCCTGCTACTCTGGTTTTACTTTCTGGCTATGGTATGTCTATGTTCCGGTTCCCAGCTTGTTTACTTCTGATTCAACATGGGCATGGTCACATGACTGGCTTCAGCGGTGCCAGCCAGTTATGGCCAGGTCACCACTGAGGCTACATCAGCCCATGACAGGCTTCAGTGGTAACGTGCCACTTGTGGCCACATCACTGCTGAATCCAGTCATTGGCTGCAATGGAGGATGTGACCATGCCCAAGCTGCACCGGAAGTAAAAAAGCATGGGATGGGAATATGGACACACCAGGGCCAGTGTGGAGGACTGAAGCGGCAGGAAGCAGATGAGTATGAATCTTCCACTTCCTGAAGCAGGCTGAAGTCATTAGATAAAAACTCCATATTCCTGTACAAGTCCTTTAACTCCCATAGAAGTGAACGAAGAGAGCCAAGGGCATTCATAGCCATCTCTCCATCC
This sequence comes from Bufotes viridis, assembly GCA_033119425.1. Lineage (NCBI taxonomy): Eukaryota > Metazoa > Chordata > Amphibia > Anura > Bufonidae > Bufotes > Bufotes viridis. Next base: position 311,237,168 of record CM065591.1, on the reverse strand, counting down.
ATTCTACTCCTGGATGAGGCAGGCCTAAAGGGGGTTTAGGGATCTCTTTACTGGAGATAGGTGTGGGTTCCAGAGGTAGAACATACATCTGTTAGACATGTATGGCATATCCTGTGGCTATTTCATACAAGTGTAAAGTGGGAATACCCCTTAAATGTTTGAATAAATTAAAAACAGAAAAATTCTTCCAACAAAAATTGCAATCCCATAATGTTTATGGCAAACGTTAAGACTGCTGACAACCTGCCTTTGAGAGGATGATAAGAAACACATTTGACTCACAGTAGACAGATACAGTATATCTAAGGCATATGCTATCAACTGGTATGAACCTCAGAACTTCCTGCTTGGCATGCAGCCACCTGCTGTGATTTTTTTTTTTTTTTTTTGCATAGGTTTGCACGAGGATGTAACATAATGCACCTTAATTATATTCCCAAACCAAATCAGAAGGAATCCAAACCATAAGGTCACCCAGGACAATGGAAAACCATAAGGAACAAAAGATTCCACCCTTTTTCATATGAAAAATCAAACGGAATTGTTACTATAACCATTAACCCATACATGTGCGTGCTTAGATATATATACCAAGTGCAATAAAAAATCGTAAATAGTATTAAAGATCATTAAGGCGGAAAACATTCAGTTCTTTTAACTGCAGTTTAGACCTTACTTATAGTGTTGCAATGATGAACTATAGTTGTGATGTCAAACTTTCACTCTTACCTCAGATTTCCAGACAATGTATGAGTGACTTATCTGGTTCTGCACTTTTTTCTGCTGCAGCCACTTTCTAGGGGAAAAGATGCTGTTGGTACTGCCACTAGGAGTGAGAGCCAGAGGGCTACGAGCCAGGAAGGGCAGGTCCCAGGCAGTGTTCCTCTTGATTCCCTTAATATCATAGTCGAAGTGAAAACTGGTAGAGGGTGATTTTTCCAGTGGAGTTGTCGGGGTGGAAAATGAACCATGTGGCAACGTTTTCTGCTTGAGTCGCATAGACCTAGAAGCAGCCAGGTAATCAGATGAAGTTATAGTGTTGCTTCCAGACATAGGGTAACCTTCTGCATCTCTCCATTTGCGTGCATGCAATGGTGCCCCATTACTAGGTTCTTCATACAGTGCAGGTGCTCGCTCATCCCCTTCGCTGCTATAATTGCGAATAATGGCAGGATCCAAGCTGCGGGTCTGGCGTAGTCGATTTTTCGAGAAGGTTTTTGCTGTGGGAGTTGAGCATGAGAAGACGCTGTTCAACAAGTTTTGAGCTGACATCTTTTTTTTTTTTGTTTTCTATTCTTCGTCCTCTTTCAGTGAAGTACGGCTTTCACACTCCACTCTGGGGAACTGTAGTCTCCACAGATGTTCCGTCAGATGAGAGCAATGCCAGCAGGCTTCAAGTGAGATTAGTTCATCGTATCCTCCCAGAACAGCATGCTTTCCATAAACTCCACATCTAATGAACAACTACTAAAAGGAGGACACAAGCAGCACAGGACAGTTTCACTCTCCCCAGTTTGGATATCCTCAGTTACATTCCCATTTTTATAAGCCTCAGTGCAAGAATCCTTCAGGAGAGCTCGTTTACAAAGGATAAGAAGGGGAGGGAAGGACAGAAGAGAGCTGGGATTCTGTCTCCTAACGCAGCTCTCCCAGTCACTCCTCCCAGCATTACTCCAGCAATCAGCTGTGACCTCTCCTCAGTCACCTGGATGTCAGCTAGCTTATGCTGTTTTCCATAGTGGCAGTCCATCATAGTGCAAATATACAATTCTTGCACTACAGATGAAATACACTAATCCATTCTGAATTCTTAATACTAGCATCATTTGATAATCTTTTTATGGCAATAAATAAGATGGAAATGTAACTAATCCTTCACTATTACTAAAGGAACATGTAAAGTATTTTAAAGTGGTTTTCCAAAACCATTGATGAGATATTCATAGGATAGATGATCAATACCTGCTCATCTTGTAAATTGTACCCCCAACGACCTGATATTGATGACCTATACTAAGGACAGGTCATCAACCCATTCAGAGCTGGCCGTACACATTAAATTAATGAGGGTCAAATCTGCCACTTTGGGTGGGACTGGGCAACCATCTAAATAATGTGTATGGAGGCCTCCTGACTTTCCCTGATGACAGAGAATTGGGCAGTTGGATTTCGATATCCCCTTTCCCTTTGTTCTTGGGGACATAAGTAGCTTATTTCCTTCTCACATTTTGAACAAATGCAAACTTGGCGAGCATGTGAATGGGGAAGGTGGGGTGTCAGGAGAGAAAGCAGTCGCTCAAACAAGAATTCAGCCAACAACTATCTAAAATGTGTGACCAGCTCTACAGGGAATCGGTTAGCTCCAAACCCCCCCCCTTCCAAACTAGGGTAAGCAGTGTATAGTGATGCTACGTCCGGTTATGTGATTTTTATCTTTATACTTACTGTAGTCCAACACCATGCTCCCACAACCCAGCAGTAAAATGCATTGTGAGGACTCCTCTTTGGGTCTTCTCCATTATGTGCGTGAGCACCGGAGTCCTCTCAATGCATTTCACTGCTGATTTGTCAAAGCACAACATTGAAATGCAAGTGAGTATGAAGATAAAAATGACATAACCCGGCTTGGAATCAATTACACTATACACCGATTTGTCCAATTTGGTGGGTGTTTCGGACCTGATGGATTCCATTTAAGGGTAACTATAAATAGACACACCAATTAATGTTTGGTCTTCTATAGGAAAAAACACTTCTGATTGGTCAAAATTTTCACTGCGAATTGGGGACAATTAAGTGGAAGCAGGTGCCCCTACAAACGGTTATTTGTTGGACATCTTATAGTGTCATGACAGGGTCTATCTGGTTAAAAAGAATTCCCTCCAGGAACAGAATATAGTGAAGGAGCTTCTGTGACATAATAGGCAGTTTGCTATCTTATACTTGGAGTAGTTGTAGATAAAGTGACATGTCATTCAAGGGGGAAGGGGGATGAGTGAATGAGTCACTGGTACAGAGATTAGCTAATTCTTCACTGTATTGTCCATAGTCAGAAGAGAATATAATTATACAACAAAAATATGATTTTATTAGAATATGATTTTATAAGATTATAGGATTGAAAAAGTAAAATTCATCATTTGGCTTGATGGCTAGTAAGGTCCTGTTTGGCATATCCACTAGTGCTTTCTATAGATAGCTGTATCTGTTCAGTCTCTACACTGATTGTGGCTGACCATTGACCAGAGTATATAACATAACACACCAGATTTAGCCATCAGCCATCCCTTCTATATATATATATTTTTTTTTTCTTACTAGGAAAGACAATCCTATCAGGTTTCTACCACCCTAGAGTGAAGTGATGACAGTAACACCATCTTGACCACTGAATGCAGGTTACTTGAACATATCTTAAATTCCCAATACCCAGAGCTGGACATAGAAAGGAGTATATATACCAGATCCTTGTCACATCTCAGTTTATATACTATGTTTACAGAGTATCACCCATCAGTAATGTAGGAGACTACCCAAAAGACTAATGCACATGGGCAATAGTTTTCTTGCTGGTGGATCCTATTGTCTTTGGAAAGGCAGGCTGACAATTTAACGTAGATGGACACTGGCAGACGTTGGATGACAGATTTTCCATGATGAGTGGCACCTGAAGTATTTGGAATCCCTTTACTTCACTTCCCTCCACAAAATGTACATTCGACTGAATTTGTTTGGATAAAGGTTTGAGCATGTGGTTACCAAACGTCTGCAGAAGGCTTAAAGGGTTTCTGTCACCAGGATTACACATTATAAGCTGTCTGACATTAGCTATGTGCTAATGTCAGATCAGCTTGATAATGTGCTTTATATGTATTTCTGATGTATATTTAGGCTAAAAAACGTCTTTTTATAATATGTAAATTAGCCTCTAGGAGCAGGGGGGGGCGTTGCCCCTGCTCCTAGAGGCTTCCGTCTGCCAACCTGCTGCCACGCCTCTTCTTTCTTTGATTGACAGTGCCGGGCAGCGATCTCTCCTGCCTCCGGCACTGTCTCCCTGCTAAATCCTGCGCCGCCGCTCTGTATTCAGCGCAGGCGCGGTGAGCTGAGGACGCTGGTGCCTGCTGTCCTCAGCTCACCGCGCCTGCGCCGAATACAGAGCGGCGGCGCAGGATTTAGCAGGGAGACAGTGCCGGAGGCAAGAGAGGATCGCTGCCCGACACTGTCAATCAAAGAAAGAAGGGGCGTGGCAGCAGGTTGGCGCACGGAGCCTCTAGGAGCAGGGGCAACACCCCCCTGCTCCTAATGGCTAATTTACATATTATAAAAAGATGTTTTTTAGCCTAAATATACAACAGAAATACATATAAAGCACATTATCAAGCTGCTCTGACATTAGCACATAGCTAATGTCAGACAGCTTATAATGTGTAATCCTGGTGACAGAAACCCTTTAAAAAATAACTATCTTTAATCAGCACATATACGATCTGGTTAGTTATATAGACAGATTAACATGAACACTGAATGCAGCAAACCCTAGGCACATGCAGTGAAATGAGGGGCACCCTTTCTTCCCTCAGGGAACACCCTTGTTCTGGGGCTCCTGCCTGATGGTAGTTGGGTGGAAGTTATGTTATGTGTCTGTATGGGTGCACAGAAGGGGGTGTACAGTGCAATGGCTGGAGTATAGTTCAGTGGTCAGTGACCAGGCAAGATTTAGCAGAATAAATGTCTCTACTTACTGAAGTGCAAAATAGGAGTTGTAGTATGCCCAACAATAGCAAAACACAATCCCAACTGTACAGGGTGCAATTCTTTCCAGATAACAATGCATGGATTTAGGCAAGGATGGGCGTTATGGCCTTCTTCCCTCACTATCTGTCTCAAGTCTCTTCCAGTAAAATCCATGCTGGACAATAGTACTCTTTCAGTAGTGGCTGTAATGTCCACTAAGAGATCCAGGGTTTTAAAGATATGACTGGCCAGGTCATGTCCTGGTATGAAGGGTATCCTTCACAGCAGCAAAGTCTTAACAGCTTTTGGTAGCAGGTTACCTTACTGACTGAGTTATCTAGTTCTCTCCTTTGTATTTCTCTTTTTATACTTCTGTAGATCATGCAGAGATTAGTAAGTCTCTGCAGCTTGATGCCTAAACAGAGGAATAATAAGGTAACACCTTCCTCTCCCTTCCAAACTCTCCCCATCACTGACTAGAGCTAATGGTGGGGCCAGTTCACACCTAACCTTCTACATGGGCTAAGCCAGGACTGTTAACCCTGGCTGTGACATCCATACATGGCTATACTGGGTGCAATACATACCATGACATAACTTTATATTACATAACATAAAGCACTCTGGGGTACTGCATCAGTCAACAGTAAATATATATACACCGATCAGCCTAACTACCTAATATTGTGTAGATACTCCTCCTGGAGCCAAAACAGATCTGAACTATTGAGACATAGACTCCACAAGACTGCTGAAGTCCTGTGTGTAAGTTACAAGGTGTTGCCTCCATGTATTAGACTTGTTTTTCCAGATTTAGGATATTTGGAGGCCAAGTAAACACTTTGATTGAACTTTTTGTCATGTTCCTCAAACCATACCTGAACTATTATTGCAGTGAGGCTGGTTGCATTATCCTGCTGAAAGAGGCCACTGCTATTGGGTAATACCATTGCCACAAAGCAGTGTACTTGCTACACAAGGTAAGTGATGCACATGGAGTGAGTCGTCCACATGATGTAAAAAATGTGATTTATCAGGCCAGAACATCTTCCATTGCCGCATGGTTCAGTTCTGCTTATGTGCCCTTTGGGAGTGGACCACGGCATGAGAACACTGATCAGACTGCAACTACAGATGTAGCAGAGTTAACAGTGACAGTCAAGTGTGACTGTTAACTCTGCTACATCTGTAAGCAACCACATACGCAGGAAGCTCTGAAACACTGAGGGGAGATGTATCCTCTCTCTGCTCCAGACAAATGGCAGAAATAAGTTGTATACTGTGTGTTTGCCACTAATTGAACGCCACTTGTGACAAATTTTGTTGGTTTCTGTGCAGTCTTCACCACTTTTTGAAAAGGAGAGTGGTGAGGGTGGGCATGGCCAACGGGTTGCCACATATACTGTTTTCATCTGCAAATGAAGTCAGAAATCTACAGCAGCTCCGAGCTGCTGCAGATTTCACTCTGGCGCATGGTCAGACGGAGGTGCGCATAATTTATGAAGAGTCCTGCGCCTCGTCACAAATTAGCCGCATTCTCTGGCAATGCAGGAGATTTCAAAGACCTTGGATAAATCTCCCCCTAAGTGTTTTGACATATTTAGCACACCATCATAGTCTGCATTAGCTTTTTCAGCAATTTGTGTTTCAGTCGCTTTTCTGTGGCATTGGATCAGACGGGCTAGTCTTTGCTCTCTATGTGAATCAATCAGCCACATTACCCGGTCACCAGTGCCTATCACATTTGGTAGGCACCAACCACTGCACACTGGGAAAACCTTATAAAACCTACCATTTTGCAGATGCTCTGACTCAGTTAAATAGCCATCACAATATGTCCCTTCTAAAAGTTGTTCAGGTCCTTACATTTGCTAATTCTTCCTACTTCTAACACATCAACTTCAAGACCTGACTGTTTACTCCCTAATATATCCTAGCAATGTCGGACTGGGGTACCTAGGGCCCACCAGTAAAAAATTTTTGGGGGGCCCACCATACGGATATATTCAAATATAATAAATAATCGAACAAGTTTTTATATAAACATAGGCTGGTTGAGGTTCTGTACATTGAATATATGTATGTAGTGCAGTAAGTCTACTGTGTTATGTGCCACTTGTGCAGGGGGTGGGAGTCTAGGGGCCCACTTTGCTCAGGGGCCCACCGGGGGATTCCCCTGTACCCCTGTGGGCCAGTCCGAGCCTGTATCCTAGTCCCTGACTGCTGCTATTGAAATGGGATGTCAGTGGTTTTCGGGTGCTTGAATAGAGTGCGGACCAGCTGCAGGATTCACACGCAGAGTACAGCTAATTGCCTGTACCAGCCATCATGGCGCAGCCCAGCCACAGGATCCACATGCAGATTTTGCGATAATTTGCATGCAGATTCCATGGTCGGGCCGCAATTTGTATGGGCACCCTTAAAGGGGTTTTTCTGTTTGCATTATCTGCTAAAATAATCATTTATGAAGGTAGCTGTGATTTTGTAATGTATTTCTTCTACCTTTATGGCTCCTATCCTCCTTTCTGGGCTGTGATCACATGACCATGTCCTTGCTCCTCTTTCTCATCTCTTGTGATGTTAAAGTGGTTGTGCAGGTAATATATATATTGATGTTAAAAAGGAGAAAAAAAAATAGATCGCACGTTCACTGATCTGTTGCTTCTCAGCACAATTTTCATTGCTTCTCAGCATAATTTCTAGTATACAACAACTGTACACAACTGTACACGAGGCTCATGTCAAGGTTGCCTCTTTAGAGTGGGACCTTTTCTAATTTTGTGCAACATCACTTTTTAACCACGACCACCAAAACACAGTACCCACAGGCGGCGAGACCCAGCAACCCAACAGCAACCCTGCTGTCAGACTGAGCCTCCTTGGCTCTGGGCCCACCACCAACAGGCACATAATCAAATGCACAGCAGCAGTGCCAATTAAATAATACAACCTGTCCTTCAAAAGTCCTAATAGGGCTTTGTGACCAGAAATGAAAAAAAGCTATCGCAAAAAAAAAAAAATCCAAGCCTTATGCAGTGTCGGACTGCCTAGGATCCTACAGTAAAATGTATTCTGGGGGTCCACTGTAAAGCTACATGCAAATATTACCTACTCACAGAGCGGCAATATCGGCAAGACGCTACAAAATGATTGATTATGGGGTCCCTGCAGCAACATTAAAAAGGCTTGTCCCTGGGTATAGAGGATATTGGCTGGCCTGTCTCAGAACTCTGAAGTCATCTCAGCCTCCTGAATAGTTTGTCAAACCCAGTTTTTTATATGAATATAGGCAGGCTGAGATGTTGTCTATCTATATGTAGTGAAGTCTACATATGCCACGTGCCACTTGTGCAGAGGAAATGGGACCCATCCTGCTCAGGGTCCCACCGGAGAATTCGACTTTTCCCCGTGGGCCAGTCCAAGCCTGGCCTTATGATTTTCTATCAATCTAGTACAGGAATTCCTTCAAACATCACTGAGATGTAGAAAATGAATGGGCAGGATACTGAAGTCTCATGATCTAACATCAGATTTCCAGGCATGATCAGGCTCATTCATCACGTAGTGTGTTATTACATCCTATAAAAACACATGATCAATAACATTAGATAACATCAGCCTTGTCATACCTAAAATAAGAGACCCATTTCTGGAGTTGCTGCTACATATACATTTTGATTAGTGTTGGAAATAATTAGAGGGGGTAAAATATTGTGAGTTGCATTTCACTTTTATCTGAAGTGGAACCTCAGTATAAACAAATAAAGCAACGTGCACATTTCAGATATTTGGCTCTCTTTCAATAATGTGAAGAAACTCTCAGCACTGAAGTCTCATCTGTCAAATGAGGTAATGCCGACAGGGACTCTGTTTTTTGTCCAGTTAGGATTTGAAGAGCACCAAGGTGTATTAACACCCTCTAGTGGCTAGTTCATGAAATGTACCCAGCAGAATTTTGCAGAATCGCTAGTTATGGGTTTATCACTGTCATTTTAAAGGGATTCTCCAAGATCCAGAGGATCCAACAAACCCACATTCATTATGCATAACACAGAAGAAAGTTTGTAATATACTAACTGGCCCAAAGTTGTGTGGATCAGCCTCCGGGGAATTCAGTCATGTGACGGTCCTCTTCTGAAAATCCTCCTTAGGCCTCATGCACACAACCGTATGTGTTTTTCAGTCCGCAAACCGCAGATCCGCAAAACACGGAAGCTGCTTCGCGTTCGGTTCCGCAATTTTCGGAACGGAACGAGGCCCATTGTAGAAATGCCTATTCTTGTCTGCAAAACGGACAAGAATAGGACATGATCTATTTTTTTGCGGGGCCACGGAATGAAGCACTCTGTGTGCTGTCCACATCTTTTGCCGCCCCATTGAAGTGAATGGGTCCGCGCCTGAGCCGCAAAATATGCGGCTCGGACGCGGAACCAAAACAACGGTCGTGTGCATGAGGCCTTACACTGATGTAAAGTCCTCTACCACGCTTCTGGCCTGGGCTATGGACATTGTTTCCACTGTGGACGAGGACAGAACTACATGCAGGTGAGGTGGAATCGAAGTTCGCAGATATGTTAGGCTTTGTTCACTTCACCGTTTAGCCTTTCCGTTCTCCTGCTCCGTTTAGGAGCTGGAGAACAGAAAGAATGGATTTGGCACATAACTGAGCCGAACGGAACCTAAGACTCTAATGAGCTCCATTAGGATTCCGATCAGAGGAAGATTTTTGAAGCGGAGACAAAAGTCCTGCATGCACTACTTTTGTCTCCGCTCCAAAATCATCCTCTGAGCAGAAACCTAACAGACCCAATTATAGTCTATGGGGTCTTTAGGCTCCGTTCTGCTCAGTTATGTGCCGAATCTGTCCTTTTCGTTCTTATGCTCCTAAACGGAGCAGGAGAACGGAAAGGCTAAACGGTGATGTGAACGAAGAAAAATAATTCTGTTCCCATCAACAGTGGAAGTGACATCCTGTTCGAAGTCCTGTCCAGAAACCCAGAATGTGATGTCAGTGGAAGAAGGATTTTCCGAAAAGGAGAATCATGGTTTTCTGAACATTCTTCTACAGGCGAGTTATGTGCAACTAACCATTTCAAGACCAGGCCATTGTGTGCCCTTTCCATTACAGTATTCTTTTTCTACAGAGGGAATACAATTAAATCTCTTTGAGCTGACCATCGAAAGCTTGGCATCACATCAGCATATCACACAGAACTAGGCGCAGACTAGCATTAATAAAATGCCTGTGGTACTGTATATATTTCACACCAGCCCACACTCAACCATAGGTGGCCCCTTTTTTTACTCTCTTTCCCATTTCAAAATGTCCCCATTATTTGTGGTCCCCAGCATGGAGCCCCCCTAATTCTTGACAACCAGCATGGCTCCCTTCTTATACCTAATCCCCAACATGGCTTCCCTTTTATTACTAGTCCTCAGCATGACTCCACCTCCCATTCCTAGTCCCCAGTATGTTTCCCCTCTCATTCATGGTCCCCACTATTGCCCCCTCCCTAATTCCTAGTCCCCAGTAGTGTTGAACACGAATATTCAAATCGTGAATTTTAATCGCGAATATCACCACTTCGAGAATTCGCGAATATTTAGAATATAGTGCTATATATTTGTATTCGCGAATAGTGTTAATCGCGAATATTCTAATCGCGAATCTATCGCAAATATCGGCACTTTAGCAGCATCCCTAGCAACCAATAGGATGTTGCTAAAAGTCTACCACTTAGTGTTGATTGCGAATATTCTAATTGCAAATTTTTATCGCAAATATATTGCATTGCCGATTTTTGCAATCAAGTAAATAATGACTGGAGATCATAAATTCGCGAATTTATGGTGAATAATTAGCCAAAAATTTGCAAAATATTGCGAATTCGAATACGCCATCACTAGCCCCCAGCCTGACTCCTCTTTCATTTTCTCCTCTCACTGCTAACTCCGACACTTCAGTAGCAGTCTACATTCTACATAGTTCAGGGATCATGTGGGCTGTTCAGTCCTGCACTATGTCCTTCTCTGACAGCCTCTCCTGATGTCTCTTGCAAGTCTCCTGCTCATTTCAGACCACTGATGTGGTGCAGCCCAGACCCGCTTATTTGGGGAGCGCAAAACATATCCGGTCATCTGAATAAGCCCTTATACAGTAAACATTTCCTAGAAGACTACCCTTTCTTCCTTCTAGACAGATTTTCTGTGACCAATTTTCCTGACCCCTATCCCATCACAGACCACTTTTTTTGACCACATGGGAACCCCTTTCAAAAAGCCACACAGGATGATTTGTCAGAGTCATCCAGTGTGGCCTTTTGAAAGGGGTTCCCATGTGGTCAAAAAAAGTGGTCTGTGATCATCCAGTGTGGCCTTTTGAAAGGGGTTCCCATGTGGTCAAAAAAAGTGGTCTGTGATTGGATAGGGGTCAGGGAAATTGGTCACAGAAAAAATCTGTCTAGAAGGAAGAAAGGGTAGTCTTCTAGGGAATTTTTACTGTATAAGGGCTTATTCAGATGACCGGATATGTTTTGCGCTCCCCAAATTGCGGATCTGCAAAACACAGGTACCGGCCATGCATGTTCCACATTTTGCGGAACGGAATGGCCAGCCCTATAATATAAATGCCTATTCTTGTATGCAAAAACAGACAAGAATAGGGAATGTTCGATCTTTTTTGTGGGGCCACGGAACGGAAGTACGAATGCGGACAACACACAGGGTGCTGTCTTCATCGTTTGTTATTAGACTAGAAGTTGTGTTTTGAGCTATCAGTGTTTTTTCTATTTTTACGTAGTCTTTACTCTTTTCATTCTACATATTGTGCCCCCTGTAAGGTCATAATTTAACATCATATAAGGTAATAAAAGTCCTTTAAACTATATATATATATATATATATATATATATTTATTTTTCCCCTAACATGCACTGCAGAGCTGATATGTGTCTGCTAAGTTCCAGTCAGAATCAAGAAACATCATGGTGACTGCATGAACTGTATACACATTGCTCAGCAAGCTGACCAGCCAGTCGTTCACAGTCTTTGAAAATCCGCAAGTAGTTAGAAGGGTGTTTTTATTTTTAATAAAGAAAAAACATAATTATTTTATCATGAAAAATTCCGCCAACTTTTAAATCCAGTGGTTGTAATCCTTCAGAAACGAAGACAACATTTAGATGTGGTGGAAGTGCCGTGGATTCTGCACTGAAGGTCCGCAGCAATTTACAGCACAATACATGTAGATGGGTTTTTAAAACCTAGTCCATATGCAGTGGAAAAAAATTATCAGACACTGCTTCAAATTTGCACCATGCTTGAGGAATTTTGGATGAAATTTCATGGTGGAAAGACTCAACGACACGTGGACTTAACCCAGTACTTCCCACAGTCGAGAGGTGGCTATGATTGTTTCCAGTCTAGAAAATATTCTAAATGCCTCGATAATGAAGTGGTTAACAGGCTTTTCCTATGCAAGGGAAATGTAACTTATCAAAGGGGTTGCCTGAGTTAAATATAAACTCTGTCACTGCCGCAGCCAATCACTGTCCTCTTCAGTGCAGCACTGACGCCAGCGGTGTTGTTGAATATTCGAATCGCAAATATTGCCACTTCGAGAATTTGCGAATATTTAGAATATAATGCTATATATTCGTATTCGCGAATAGTGGCACTTAGCAACATCCCTAGCAACCAATAGGAAAGTTTCCTACCCCTTAGTGTTGATCGCGAATATTCTAATCGCAAATTTTTATTGCGAATATATTACATTGCCAATTTTCGCAATCAAGTAAATATTGACTGGAGATCACGAATCTCGAATTTGTGAATTTATGCCAAATATTCGGCCAAAAATTCGCAAAATATCGCAAATTCGAATATTGCCTATGCCGCTCATCGCTATTGTTGATGTGATGTCACCAGTGCAGCCAGGAAAACAGAGCCTTGTTGGGAGAACTGGAGCATTGGCATGGTATATATCACGTAAGTAATCATCTGTTCTTTATCACAGGTCAATCCCCTGAGTCGTCCAGTTTCTTCTTGATACCAGACAAACCCTTTAAATCTAGTTGTTTTGATTTTATTGTAGATTTTATATACACTACTCAGAGGTCTGACTTCTTTATTCGTACCTGCTTCCCTTGCACCTCTTCTCTCCTTCTTTTCTCTCACTTACATTTTTTATTAGCCTGTGTCATTTTAAAGGGGTTGTGTCACTTCAGCAACTGGCATGTATCATGTAGAGAAAGTTAATACAAGGCACTTACTAATGTATTGTTATTATCTATATTGCTTCCTTTACTGGCTTTAGTTATTTTTCCATCACATTATACACTGCTCGTTTCCATAGGTTATGACCACCACTACACTACACAACAGGATAAAGAGCTGGCTTCTCTGGTGGCAGGGACAATAGGAGTGCGCATAGGCACACATGCACAGTAGCTCCCGTCTCAGCCACCTTGTATGTGCGCTACAGCTCTGGCTGTAACCCCTTGATATGAGCAGTGTATAATGTTAAAGCGATGAAAAATGAATCCAGCCAGCAAAGGAAGCAATATGGACAATCACAATACATTAGTAAGTGCCTGGTATTAACTTTCTCTACATGATAAATGACATTTGCTGAAGTGACAAAACCCCATTTAAGAATAATCTATATATTAATAAGACATTCGGATCTAACGTGTTATGACTGTTACTGTTAACTCAGCTGCATCGGTAAATGTCAAAAGTAAGTTCTTAAATATTATTATTTGTGCACATTTTTTAGCAAGTTGATGTTTCTATATTATGAACGTACAGCCAAGGTTTTTGAACCATGGAACATGAGAGGATGTAGTGCATGAAAGAAAAGTAATTTATCGTTGTAGGTGTATTTTGAGATTAGTTTTTAGACTGGAGTTGCTATGATGATGGGGGCAGAGGCACACCACATCTTGCTGTTTTCTATGTAGCTAAAGCGGTACTTACCTTGAGAGGTTCGCCTCTCTAGACTCATCCTCGATACCATTCTGTGCGGCCCCCAAACATCTGGTAAAAGACATGTAGGTCTATGTCTTATGGCTTCTTACATGTATCTTTCATGTATTCTCCTATTATATGGGAGTCCTAGAACTGCAACTAGACATTTATCGTATATACTGTATATTCAATATGCCAAAAATACAGTATTTCAGTTGGTAATACCCCTTTGTTTTATTTTCGGCCCCTGGAATTGGTTAAGGGTGACAATGTGGCCCCCAACCAGAAAAGGTTGTGCACCCCTGATCTAGTGTCAGCATTGGAAAGACTAGGAGCTACTGATTGTTATTTTTCCATAGTTTATTTCTTTGTTTCTTTTCTTTCATTGTCCTCTTGCTCTGAGGTTCTCATCACTCCTATTTATGAGACCTGGCTGACAGGTCATGGACATAACACTGTATACAAGGATCACCAGTATTTTGATACTGCAAGCATGTATACATTGGACAATGTTTCTGTTTTGATACCCTACATTGTATATTCTTGTACCTGCTATACTGGTCTTAATAAACATTTGAATGAGAAGATACACTGAAACTGCAGTGTGAGTTAGGGGCGGCATCATAACGGCCGGTGCCCAGGCCGCGCGCTCATCTTCATAACTTTCCACTTTACCTTTCACCCAGACGGCCCTCCCAGTGTCTTCAGCTTGTCCTCCTCCTCCAGTGGCCAAATCCCACGCCTGCGCCGAGGATCCGGATGTCTGCGCCTGCACACTGGTTTCCCGATTACTGGCAGAAGCATCGGGTATCCAGTGAGCAGGCACGGACATCTGGATCCTCGTCGCAGGCACGGTATTTAGCCACTGGAGGAGGAGGACAAGCTGAAGACACTGAGAAGGCCGTCTGGGTGAAAGGTGGAGTGGAAAGTTACGAAGATAATCGCGCAATCTGGGCACCGGCTGTTATGACGCCGCCCCTGGGCACCTTCAACTGTGATTGACATCTGCAATTAAAGTAATTTTCTTAAGAGGTAGGTAGGAGGTACAGCAATAGGGTAAGAAGCTTTTTAATGTGGGGGCAATTTTACAGAGAAAGATGTGAGTGTTGTAAAAAATTTTTTGGGGTGAAAGACTCCCTTTAACCATCTCAGCCCCCTAGCTTAAACACCCTTAATGACCAGACCACTTTTTACAATTCTGCACTACACTACTTTCACGGTTTATTGCTTGGTCATACAACTTACCACTGTAAGAGGGCGCAAGGTTCCGTCGTCGACGGAAGGTACGTGTCACCGAGGTTCCTGGCCTCGGTGAGATAAGAGCCGGATTTTTTGTGTGTCAGCAGCAGCTAGTGCTGTTTGACACATTGATATTTAGTATGGCTACAAAGCCAATCCGGGCCGGCTCTTATTGGGAATAGTCAAGTGCTGGGTGGGAGACTATTCCCCACGGTCCAGGCCGGACTTTTTCCGGGCCTTTAAAAGGCAGCCACCTCAGCAGGTGAGAGGTGATTATCCTGGAAGCTGCTGGTGTTGCTGTGGAGCTCTCAGGGCTGAGAGCAAGAGTCTGCAAACAGGCGTGCAGTCTACCTAGAAGCCTCTGGTGGAAACTTTGCGTGGCCGAGCTAACTGCCAGGTGTGAACTAACACCAACCACTCAGGTGACCTTGCTGTGGGACTTATGTTTTTGCCTTGTGTTTTGCCTCGTGTGAACAAGCACTAAGACTGTTTCTGTTTTGCCTTGTGTGAACAAGCACCAAGACTGTTTTTGTGTTGCCGAGTGTGAATAAAACACTTCTGCTTTACCCAGAGAACTGTGTACCTTGCCTCTATACTGCGTCCGCAAGCCTGTCTACCAGAGCAATTCCCCACACCACCCAAATTAATTTTACCTCCTTTTCTTCTCACTAATAGAGCTTTCATTTGGTGGTATTTCATTGCTGCTGACAGTTTTAATTTTTGGGATATTAATCAAAAATGACCAAAATTTTTGCAAAAAATGACATTTTTCACTTTTCAAATAAAACTACATTTCTATATAATTTTTTCTCTAACTTTATTGTTCTACATGTCTTTGATTAAAAAAAAAAATCCAATAAGTGTATATTTATTGGTTTGGGTAAAAGTTATAGTGTTTACAAATTATGGTGCAAAAAAGTGAATTTCCGCACTTTGACTTT